>CM060314.1:61580960-61588460 GCA_030674185.1 Monoplex corrugatus | reverse complement strand
ACCCGTTTTTCCATTTCCGCTCTTTGGAGGGAAGTTTCAGACATAAGTTAAAACTGTCAACGTGGAACAGCATCAGGAGATTGACGTACAATCAACACAGAATCACCATTGCCATGGCACGTTTTGCATGTTGATCAACATGCCATCAGTTTTGTGTTTGGAGGATGTTTCTTTAAATATTTGTTGGGGTATTGGTCGGATGGGAGAGAATGAGAGTAAGGTAGCTGTATTCTGAAAGAAACAGTAAGAGAGAGAGGTGGAGGGAGAGAGATGGGGGGGGAAGAGGAGGAGAGGAAAAAATAGAGAGATATGATGGAAAAGGACAGATACATGTAAACACTAAAATTCATATCAAAATCCTTCCTGAATTCTTAATTAAAAAGGAAGATGGATCCTCCTGAAATTTAGTCTGAAGTCTGTGATATCTCATCTAAAAATGTCATGAGCAGTTTGCTGAAAATTATCCGTTTCTGTAGTATTCCCAAAACAGCCAACGTGTACTGTATTTTTTTAAATTTATGTAAATATTTATATATTTTTGTTTGACACTGTTGTTTTGGTAATGGCATTATTTGTTTGTTTTTTTCTGATAAATGGTGCTCAGCATAGCAAAATATCTTACACAATCCAGCATTTTGTGAGATTTATAACCCAACAAAATAAACAAAACAACTACAAGAACAAAACCCAACCATTTCAGTATATACGGTCAAGTGGTACCTTCTCAACAATAACACACACACACAAAAGGAAATCGATTGTTCAACCAAGAGTTTCGCTTTACACTGTTTTTCCATTTCCGCTCTTTGGAGGGAAGTTTCAGACATAAAGTTAAAACTGTCAACGTGGAACAGCATACAGGAGATTGGCGTACAATCAACACAGAATCACTATTGCCATGGCACGTTTTGCATGTTGATCAACATGCCATCAGTTTGTGTTTGGAGGATGTTTCTTCAAATATTTGTTGGGGTATCGGTCGGAATGGGAGAGAATGAGAGTGCTGGTTGATTTATTTTGAATGAATGAGTAAGAGAGAGAGAGAAAGAGAATGTGTGTGCTTGTTTGACTTGTCTACAGAGTGTATGTGCTGTACGTTTGTGTGTGTGTGTGTGTGTGTGTGTGTGTGTGTGTGTGTGTGTGTGTGTGCTGTACGTATGTGTTGTGTGTGTGTGTGTGTGTGTGTGTTGTGTTTTGTGTGTGTGTCTGTGTGTGTGTCTGTGTGTGTGTCTGTGTGTGTGTTTGTGTGTGTGTGTTTGTGTGTGTATGTGTGTTTGTGTGTGCATGTGTTTGTGTGTGTGTGTGTGCATATATCTATATATATATATATATATATATATATATATATATATGTGTGTGTGTGTGTGTGTGTGTGTGTGTGTGTGTGTGTGTGTGTGTGTGTTTGTTGTTTGCGTGTGTGCTCAGAAATCTTATCAGCATATCTCTTATCAACAGCCTTCCTGAATTCGTAACCACAAAAGTAATGTGGATCCCAGAGAAATTAAGTTTCATGTCTGCGATGATTCATCAAAAAAAATGTCATGAGCAGTGTGTTGTAAATTTTCCATTTCTGTAGTGTTCCCAAAACAGTCAAAGTGTAATGCTGTTTTGTTTTTTAAATTTATTTATCTATTCATTTATTTTCGCTTGACAGTGTTTTGGCAATGGCATTATCAGATTTTGTTTTCCTGATGCCTGGTGTTCAGTATAGCAGATGTCACACAATATTTCACAACCCAGCATTTTCACATATTTGTAACCCAACAAATAAAATAAAACAACAACAAGAACAAACCCCAACCATTTCAGTATATACGGTCAAGTGTACCTTCCCAACAACAACACACACACAAAAGCAAATCGATTGTTCAACCAAGAGTTTCGCTTTACACTGTTTTTCCATTTCCGCTCTTTGGAGGGAAGTTTCAGACATAAAGTTAAACTGTCAACGTGGAACAGCATACAGGAGATTCACGAACAGTCAACACAGAATCACCATTGCCATGGCACGTTTTGCATGTTGATCAACATGCCATCAGTTTGTGTTTGGAGGATGTTTCTTTAAATATTTGTTGGGTATTGGTCGGGATGGGAGAGAATGAGAGTACAGGTAGCTGTATTCTGAAAGAAACAGTAAGAGAGAGAGGGGGAGGAAGAGAGAGAGGGGGGGGAAGAGGAGGAGAGAAAAATAGAGAGATATGATGGAAAAGGACAGATACATGTAAACACTAAAATTCATATCAAAATCCTTCCTGAATTCTTAATTACAAAAGGAAGATGGATCCTCCTGAAATTTAGTCTGAAAGAAAGAGTAAGAGAGAGAGAGAGAGAAGGAGGGAAAGAGAGAGAAGGAGGGAAAGAGAGAGAGAGAGAAGAGGGAAGATAGAGTGTGGGGTGTGTGTGTGTGTGTGTGTGTGTGTGTGTGTGTGTGTGTGTTGTGTGTGTGGTGTGTGCTGGCTTCAGTGTGTGTGTGTTGTGTGTGTGTGTGTGTGTGTGTGTGTGTGTGTGTGCGTATGTGTATGTGTGTGTGTGCGTGCATGTGTGGTGTGTGTGTGTGTGTGTGTGTGTGTGTGTGTGTGTGTGTGTGTGTGTGTGTGTGTGTGCTTTATTCAAATTGATGAAGACTGGCTGTCTTATCTCAGCGACTGGACGAAGTTTGATAGATATGCACTGTAGTAAAATAGTGTCTTTTTTTTCTAAACACAAGAAAGCACTCAAAATATAAGCATTTCTGTTGTTCCTGTTTATGCTTTCTTTTACTAATAACCAATATTTTATTATTCTTTTTTGGTGTGTTTTTCCCCTTCGTCTGATTTCATGTGTGAAGCAAGTACGAAAACGTGTTATACAAATCGTAATGCAATATTTTTTTCATTCCTTTCTGTCATCTTTCACTTAATTACCTTTCTTCCTTTTATTATTTCTTTCTTTCTTTCTTTGTACACACACACACACACACACACACACACACACACATATATATAATATATAATATATATATATATATATATATATATATATATGTGTGTGTGTGTGTGTGTGTGTGTATTTACAGAGATATAGATAGGTTGATAGATAGATAGATAGATAGATAGATAGACAGATAGATAGATAGATAGTAGATAGACAGTTAGATAGATAGATAGGTACATACATACATACATACATAAATAGATAGATAGATAGATAGATAGATAGATAGATAAATAGATAGATAGATAGATAGATAGATAGATAGATAGATAGATAGATAGATAGGTAGATAGATAGATAGATAGATAGATAGATAGATAGATATAACATACCCATTCATTGCTTGTTTGTTTGTTTGTTTGTTTGTTTTCTCCTTGTTCTGTTCCCTGTGTATAATAAATAAAACATGAGTTTCATTTGCTTGCTTTGTTTTCTTGTGCATAATGAATAAAATATCAGACACTCAAACCACAATGCACAAAGCAGAAAGTGACTTTTAAGAATGGACGAAAATTGAAAACTAAGAAGATATAATACTCAAACAGATTAAAAGAAATACAAGAAAATTTGAGAGAAACGATGAAATCAATGCATGGCAAAACAATAACTAACATAGAAAAAATAAAAAAAATATAATGTATAAAATTCTAATAAAGAAAACCTAATGAAAATTCATTCAAAGCATACAGTATATACTTAAGTATAGAGCACATCGTTAGAATAGGCATGAACTGAACAGTAGATAGTAAACAACACATAAACATCAAACAACTCAAATAGAATAAAAAGAAGAGGAGAAGCGTGGGAAGAAAAGACAACAAATACAAAAATACATAAATACATCTAATGAAAAGTCTGCCACTACAAAAAGTGTGTATGAATGAGGGAAATGCATCGTTTCAATAGGCAACAGGGCACAACATATTAACAATGTCCTCTAGTTCTAAATTTACCGCACCCTAACCACCTGCTACAAAAAACTTCACCCTTTCACAGGAATCTGGTGGATAGGGTGAGGAAGTAAAAAAAAAGATTTCTTGCTTTCCTGACATGGCTGACAATGGAGGATACCAGTGGGTAGGGTGATGGAGTCAAAGAGTTAAACAGTCTCATCATTAGGTGCCTTGCCGCATGGCATTGGCGATAATGGATTTCCATCTGTCTCTATCTCTTGTTGCCTCAAGCATCTCTTCTACCCTCCTTGTCTGCAGCCACTCTGCAAGTCAGTCCAGTATTTTCTGCCTGGGTCTACCTGGTGCTCTCTTTCCCTCCAGCTTTCCCGTTGTGACCAGGTGCTCCAAATCCCCCTTCCTCATAAAATGGCCTATAAATGTTGCCTATCTTTTCCTAATCTTCCTTATGAATGATCTACTTGTGTCTGCCTCCATCAAGACTGTCTCGTTTGTTTTCTTTGCTGTCCATGGAACTCTCAACATTCTTAAACAGTCTACATAAAATAAACTCTGACTTGCTACTCTACCTGACTTTCCAAGCTTCTTTACCAGGAAATGGGCCATACCGTATTGAATCCACTGTAGTTACATGCACGACTTCCCCATCAATGTCTACATCAACTTCTCCCTCCATCTGTAAATAACATGAAACTCTTTTTCCTAGCACATAAAGTTGTACTGTAGCAAAACAAAAAAGAAAAGAAAATGTAACGCTCTTCTTCAGCAAGACAGTAAAAACTCTTCTACCCATTGGCTGTTAAACAGATCTTAATACCACTATTGACTGCAACCTGGAAGGTCATAGAAATAAATGTACAGAAAAGTGAATTCAGTTGTCTCCGCGGGGATCGCCAGTGACATTTTGTTCATAGCATGTTCCAGCTGCTAAATTACATGTAGACTGGTCACCGGCAATTTTGGAAACACGCTGGAATGAGTGAGTTGTTTACCGTATTGTAGTACATGTATATGCAGGCTGGTTTCTGCTTCGTAACGCAACTGTGTTCGAAAGCATTGACTTGGTTGTCGTGTAAATGAGTACAGTTGTTGAAATGATGGTATTGGTGATGGATGTACTTGGGCAACACTCTTTCTATGCAAATATTTCTGACCCAGACTTGCCAATCATGATATTATCACATTCGGCGCATTGGTTACATTCGAAGATATCTTTCAACTGAGGCTGCATCTAAGCTGGTGACATTTCTCATTTTGTCTCGTCTTGATTATTGTAATGCTCTCCTTACTGGACTACCAGCTTCTTCTCTCCTGTGTCTGCAACGCGTACACATCACACAGCTGCTCGTCTTGTCCTCAGAAAGAAATTAAACGTTTGATCATGTCAGTCCTCTTCTTCGCTCTTTCCACTGGTTGCCTGTCTTAAAGCTATTCCTGACCGCAAACCCCAGTTCCTGTTCGCTGATCTTATCTGGTACTTTCCCTTTCCAGAAAAGGAAAAAGTCCTTCTCCCTCATACGTCCTGATTCTAGAAGTCTGTGGTCTCTTGGAGAGCGATGATGTCCATTTGCAATCTGCTTAAGTCAATGTCGAAGAGTGGCTGCCTCGCGAAAGAGCTTCTCTAGTACAGGGATTTTTTTCCAGGTAACGTCGTCAAATTGAGTACAGCTAAATATAGTTTCGACCACTTTCACGTTATGTAAACTGCAGTGTCAATACCATGGCCATTTTCAATAATGTGGGATACCATAGTGCCCATTTAAAAGTCTTCAATGAAATCGTGAGCATCAAAGACATTAAAAGACGCCTCCAGTAATGAGGCTTATTTTATTTTTAAGTCCAGGAGTCTTGAATCAAAAAGAGAATCAGCAATAAACAACATGAATAGCTGACAGGCTAATTAAGCAGGAAAATTAGGAATCACAGATACAAGAACAATGAACAATGAATTCATTTAATAACGTAGTCGTAAAGTGAATACAAAGAAAATGTGCCACAAACGAGAAGCGATGGGAACATGAAACAAAATAATTACCTTTATTTCAGTCGGAAAACGCTTTTTATCATTAATTGGATTATAAGCGTGAATTGAATATTTTTGTTTCCCTGACTACCCAGAAGAGAATGAAATCCTGACTTGTCTATACTAAGTAATTCATATTCAGTATTATTTTGTTCACATCCATTACAAGAAGGATGGTACCATGGTTAAGAATTGTCAATTTCAGTACTGATTTATTTTGTTTGCTTTGTATGTATATGTATATATATATATATATATATATATATATAGATATATATATATATATATATGTGTGTGTGTGTGTGTGTGTGTGTGTGTGTGTGTGTGTGTGTGTGTGTGTGTGTGTGTGTGTGTGTGTGTGTGTGTTTGTAGGTATGCATTATGGAAGGCACTCGTACACAAACGAGAGCTATCGATACTATTTCTAACCATGTCTATTTCTATGCGTGCATGTATGTGTTTGTAAGAGAATAAGACACACACTCGGAAACACACACACACACACACACACACACACACACACACACACACACACACACACACACACACACACACACACACACACACACACACACACACACACACAACACACACATACACACACATACACACACACCGTCTCTGTCTCTCGGTCTCGGTCTTTCTCTCTCTCTCTCTCTCCCTCTCTCTCTCCTCTCTCTCCCTCTCTCTCTCCCCTCTCTCTCCTCTCTCTCTCTCTCTCCTCTCTCTCTCTCTCTCTCCCTCTCTCTCTCTCCCTCTCTCTCTCTCTCCTCTCCTCTCTCTCCCCTCTCTCTCTTCCTCTCCCTCTCTCTCTCTCCCTCTCTCTCTCTCCTCTCTCTCTCTCTCTCTCCAGCCCTCCCTCTGTCTGTCCCCCTGTCTCTGTCTCGTCTTTGTCTCTCTGCCTCTGTTTCCCTCTCTCTTTATCTCTCTTTCTTTCTTTCGTTCTCTCTCTCTCTCTCTCTCTCCCTCTCACACACACACACACACACATACAAACACGCACACACACACCACACACACACCACACCACACACACACACACACACACACACACACACACACACACACACAACACACACACACACACACACACAACACACATACACACACACACACACACACAGACTCGTGTATTTTCATGCGAAACATAGGGAGATCAATGATTGCAGTTTAGAAACACATTACGACGTTCATACAATTGTTAGCTAGTAGGAAGCTAAAATTGCATATAAAGAATCATAGGCATAATCTGACACACCAGTGCAGCTAGAGTTCAAACACTTCCATAAAACAACGTGGTTTAAAAGGGAATAACGTACCAACCAACTAATCGAAGTAGTTTTATTTTACTTACTTTCTGAAAACATTATCAAAACTATGGTTTCTACTATGTTGCATAATAATGATTTTTCATAGGTGAGTCCTCTTTCCAAAGAAGAGCTATACTGAGATATATAGTCAGTAGCAAAAAGAATTCGTGAAGCTGAAATAGACCTAAAAATCCTCATCGTCATCTACATCATCGTCATCATCATCCTTATCATCATCAATTTGTTTTCATAAAGTGACAGTCAACTGAGAGGTGCAAGGAAT
>CM060314.1:61563460-61565960 GCA_030674185.1 Monoplex corrugatus | reverse complement strand
TTACAGTGAGCAGCAATGGATGTCTTTATGCAAGAGCGGCGCGGCGTATCTACAAGTACAACGCCAGCTTTGCCTGTGAACGATTAATCAAGAGATTGTGGTAAGACCAAGGCATCAGGCTCGCCATCATTTTTTTTTCTTTTTTTGTTTTTTAAAGATCATTGAACTCAGGGAGGTTACCTTTGTGTTCTCCTTTTATTTTCGTCCCATTTTCTACGCCACTTTAACTGCCACAGAGGCTGAAACAGTTTTTACA
Organism: Monoplex corrugatus; assembly: GCA_030674185.1. Taxonomy (NCBI): domain Eukaryota; kingdom Metazoa; phylum Mollusca; class Gastropoda; order Littorinimorpha; family Ranellidae; genus Monoplex; species Monoplex corrugatus. The sequence goes on along the minus strand of CM060314.1, from coordinate 61,565,704 downwards.
ATGCGATGATGATGATGTTGATGAGGATGATAATCATGATGCAATGGAGTTCCATCTAGGGTTGAGACTGTGTGACAAAGCTGTACTCTACGCTTACAGTCATAATACTTCCTGGCGTCACCCAGGCCCGAAAGATACAGACACCTGCGATGTTGATCAGAAGATTTGAGTAACATCCTCAATGACGCATCCGTGAAGTGGATGAGACTCGACTCTGTGGTCCCAGTCTTCCCAATGAGCCCATAGTATGCCAAACTCTGGGTAGAAGCCGGTAAGAGCCGAAAAATCCCACAATGATTTTTGAAGGTACTGATGGGGATTCGTACCCACAACCATCCAGTCGGTAGTCCGTTGCGTTAACTATTACACTGCAGCATCAGGCTTCCCGTAAACTTTGCCGTGTAAACAGCAATTGTCCTGACCGCCTGCTGTAAGACTGCCAGACCTACCTACTGAAGACACACTCAACAGCTGGAAAACTTCCAAACAGAAACATACTGATTTCATTCTGTATTTACACATTACTAGGCGTTTACTGCACAGTCCTGTACGTCGTTTCCTTTGATTCAGCCCAATTGTTTTATACCAGTAACTCCCACTTTTTTTAACAACGCTTTTCATTCGATCAGACAATCCTCTGCTCCCCCTTGTATCTCACCAGATCATAACAGATCACTTGTAATACGCCAGCACAGGACCTTACATGCTCGTAGCACACAGACACATGGACTCACACACACACATACACACACACACACACACACACACACACACACACACACACACACACACATACACACACACAAAACACACACACACACACACACACACACACACACACACACACACACACACAACATACATGCATACACACAACCCCGAGAAAATCGATGAAGCCTGACCAATATAATGTTCTGATTGTTTTTCTTTTGTTCGTTAATTAATTTGTTTGATGTTACCTTAATTGATACAATGCCTTCATGATTACATAGATTCATTCATCCCATACGCACTTTTTTCTTTTTTTTTTTTTCTTTTTTTCTTTTTTTTTTTTTGTTCGTCTAAAAGCACGTATGTGAATAGAATAGACGTTAAAAGAAATAACAAACGAACGCTTCCACAAACGATGTCTTGGCAAGATCCGCAGTATCATGTGGCATGATCGAGTGTCCGTCCAGTTTCCGAGTTCTGAAGAAGCGCGGGCTTGCAAAGCTTTGAATATCTGCTGCTTAAATATCATCATCTCCTGTTGGACAGGCCACACGTTGTTCATATGAAAGACAGCTGCATACCAAGAAATGCTGTTGTTATATGGAGAAGTTTAGACACGAACACCACGACTGGCAGAAGACCATTAGGGTATTCTGAAGGCCACCCTCATCAGTTATGACCTAGGGACCATTATGTGATAAGATATTGCCACAACAAAGTATATATGCTGGTGACAGAAAAGGAAAAAAAAAAAAAAAAAAAAGGAGCGATTACATCTGAACAGGCAGAACACCCACGGTTCAAACAAAGAAAAAAAAAAAAAAAAGAAAAAAAAAAAAAAGAAGGACCGGGGGAAGCTGAACTCAAGGCCGTATAACTTTAACGTATGCGCTGCCTTTTTTCTCCAGCACCAAGACCCACACCATGCGCTCAAAACTAGTGTGTGCTTGCTTATCAGTTGAACTGACAGGAGATTCCATTATCATTATCATTATCGTCGTCGTCGTCGTCGTCGTTGTCGTCATCGTCTTCTTCAACATCATCATCATCGTCGTCGTCGTCGTCCTCCTCCTCCTCCTCCTCTTACTCCTCCTCCTCCTCATCATCATCATCATCATCATCATCATCATCATCACCACTATCGTCATTTATCGTCATCGTCATCGTCATTGTCGTCGTCATAATCATCATCATCATCATCACCACCACCACCAACACCACTACCACCACCACCATCACCACCATTATCTCCATCGTCATCGGTATCGTCATCGTCATCGTCATCATAATTATCATCATCGTCGCCGTCGTCGTTTTCAGCCTCCCTCTTATTCACCGTGCATTAACTTAAAAAAAAATCAAAAACAAAAAAAAGAAACTTCCCCCTCTCCCTCCCCTTCCCCTCCCCTCCCCCCTCTATCCCCTCTATTTTCCTTTCTTTTCTGAAACATGAAACCGAAGACTCAGAGATTTCTTTCCGGGAGATAAAGCAGGATCAGTCAATAGTCAGCCTCTACACACAGAGAGTGAGGC
>CM060314.1:61528460-61538460 GCA_030674185.1 Monoplex corrugatus | reverse complement strand
ACTGAAGAACCAAAGAGCAAGAGATGTCCACGAAGACACTTAACCAGAATCAATCAATATTCAGTCTCTTACAGACGGTACCAAGACAGACGTAAACAGACATTAACTGTGAGCAGGTGACAGCTGGGGTAAGCTACGACCTCATGATGTCTGACTTGTAAGACAGTCCTCAAAGCAGAATGAGTCAGACCTAAGACTCTTACCACCAATAGTATAAGAAACACATAGAACACTTACATTTTGTTTATAACAAACCAGAGACATCGATAGAGAACGGCTATCGTCTGATTTCACTTTCGTTCATAGTATCACTTTGTCGAAGCTCTCTGTGGTTCATGTTGTCACTTTGTCGAAGCTCGCTGTCGTTGATGGTATCGCTTTGTCGAAGCTCGCTGACGTTCATGGTATCGCTTTGTCAAAGCTCGCTATAGTTCATGGTGTCACTTTGTCGAAGCTCGCTATAGTTCATGGTGTCATTTTTATCGAAGCTCGCTGACGTTCATGGTGTCGCTTTGTCGAAGCTCACTGTGTTCATGGTGTCGCTTTGTCGAAGCTCGCGGTGGTTCATGGTATCGCTTTGTCGAGGCTCACTGTGGTTCATGGTGTCGCTTTGTCGAGGCTCACTGTGGTTCATGGTGTCACTTTGTCGAAGCTCACTGTGGTTCATGGTGTCACTTTGTCGAAGCTCACTGTGGTTCATGGTGTCGCTTTGTCGAAGCTCGCTATCGTTCATGGTGTCACTTTGTCGAAATTAACGGTCATTATGCTCGTACGCGATATGTTTCAGACGTACAGAAATCTTGTGGTGTGTATTTTCTCGAGCCCTCTGCAGCACAATCTGTACCTGGTCAAAACTTGATGCAGCAAGACAGACAGTGCAGTAGGTCGAGTTGTCCAGTCTTCTGTTTCGTGTCTCAAGCCAGATGTTCTTGAAATGTGAGACCCAACATTTTAGGAAACCCCGAACTGTCTCCGGTGACATACCCATTTAAAACAGTATATATCAAGGCCCAATCTGAATGGGAGGGTCTGGTCTGTACACACACACACACACACACACACACACACACACACACACACACACACACACACACACACACACATACACACACACACAGACATACACACACACGCATACACACACAAACACACACACTCACACACTCACACACACACACAGATATATAACACACACACACACAATACATATATATATATAGTTATATATAATATATATATATGATATGTTTTTTATATATTATATATATATATATATATATATATATATCAATAGTATGTATAATTATATAAAAACATACAGAATATATAACATAAAACACATATCTACAATACCTACATAGATAGATAGATAGATTAGATAGATAGATAGAAGAAGATAGACAGAGAAGAAGATCAGATAGATAGAAGATAGATAATAGAAGATAAAATAGATAGAAGATAGATAGATAGATAGATAGATAGATAGATAGATAGATAGATAGACAGACAGATAGATAATAGATAGATAGATAGATAGATAGATAGATAGATAGACAGAAGATAGATATATAGATAGATAGAGATAGATAGATAGATAGATAGACAGACAGACAGATGTGTAACAACATTTAGTCATTGGTTATGGCATAAAACAATATCACTTTTGATGTTGGGCAGAAGTATCTCATTCATCAAAATATGACCAGCTTCGCTGACGGCGTATTGCCAACAAAGACAGACGATAGATATATAATACTCGTATATATGAAATGTTTTAACAAATGTGAGTGCCTTTGAAAGCAACACGTGCAATTTTCTCACAAAATATATATATATGCAGCTACATCACTGTTTCTTGTAATTTAGAGAAGGCGATCTTAGGAACTAAAGTTCAATTGTCAGTCAGCAGAGTATGTTTGGCGTACGCTGTTGGACACCAATAGGTAGTTCTATTGATTTAAGTGACTGATTTGCAGTGATGTACTTGTTCGTTTGTTTGTCATTGCTGATTACTATGATGGCTTACAACCACACGAAAACGCCTGAACATTTTAATCTCAATTTTATGCCGGTTGATCATTCTAGTCGTCCCTGCTTTGTTTGAGACAAAAGTAATCCTAAACACACAACACACACACACACACACACACACACACACACAAACACACACACACACACACACACACACACACACACACACACACACGTGCGCGCGCGCGCATGCACACGTGTGTGTGTTTGTGTCATCGTTCGTTCTTTGATTTAACGTTTTTTTTACTATGTCTGTGTGTGTCCATGTGTGCGTGTGTGTGTCCATGCGTGTGAATGAGAGTGTGTGTAAATGTGTGTATGTCTGCCTGCTTGCCAGTCTACACGGTTTTGTGCGTGAGAGAGAGAGAGAGAGAGAGAGAGAGAGAGAGAGGGATAGAGAGAGAGAGACAGAGAGTGAGAGAGAGAAAGAGTGAGACACAGAGAGAGAGATACAGACAGACAGACAGATAGACAGAGACAGAGACAGAGAGGCAGACAGACAGACAGAGTAATTGTACTGTGAAGGAAAACATGAGATAGTGATTGTGTTCATACAATCTCCTGCAAGCAAGACTGAGTAAAGTACGATGTATGTGGGTAGTGTTAGTAGTCGTCAGGTTGCTATAAAGCACACTTTGTTATTTACCAGAAACCTCCACACAAAAACGACTGGACTTGAAGATAACCTCCACACCTTTAACCACTTCTTCGCGTGTCCAGTAAGTCAGAATAAGCAATGACTTCTCAGGTTCTTGACAGCCTTCCTTGGCTTTTAGACAAGAGACAGTCTGTTCCAAAAAAACATCCACATAGAATTTTCTCCTCACGTGTCGGAACATACGTCTTGTCAGTCGCTTGTCGAGATTATCGCCTTACGCGTGGGCCCACACACACAGGAGATTTGGCCGCTCGCCTCTTCCAAGCTAACTTATGTATCTTGTCTGTCCAGGACGACGAGATAAATACACCATCTCTGTGGACCAGGACCTGTTGGTTTCACTCTTGTCAGGCAAACCTTTCGCCGGTAGGAAGAGATTATTTTCTGTGCTGATATCTGACAGCGTACAAATAACGCACTGATCCCCCATGAGAAATGCTGTAGGCTTGAAGAGGGCCACAGGTTCACAGACAGATGGTAAGTATCTCCCATCCAACCAACGCACCTCACTCGTCATCCTGTCTGTTTCTACTGTACTGGCTCGCTTCTTGATAATGGGGGTACCGTTGAGCAAGACTCATAAATGACCTTGCGGCGTTCCCTCCTATAGTACCAGTGCCAGCCAACCCCTCCTTTTGTTTTCTTTAGCACGTTCCTGTTAGACGTTGTTAACTTGGAATCAGCGGCTTGTCATGTTGACTTAAGGACTAGTTTGATGAAGTGAAACGATGGGTTTTACCAGTCTCTTGTCACTAGTCTAGTTTACAAGAAGAAAGTCAAATTTCTGCTGTTAAGTATTTGGGGGTTGTTACTTCTCTGTTTATTTTATCTAGTCTATTTATGTATTTATTTATTTATTTATATTTATTTATTTATTTATTTATTTGTTTGTTTGTTTGTTTGATTGTTTATTTATTTGTTCATTCATTTCTGAGTCTTTCTTTGTTTCTATTTATTTTTCCTTTGTGGACTTTGGGGTACTGTTGATACGAGGCATTTCACACATTGGTGAGCATCCATTCTGCATCTTGTTGTCTTTGTTGTAGTTATTGACTCTTGACTCGCACCACTGAGTGTTACTCGGACATTAAGAACTGGATGACATACAATAAACTTCAGCTTAATGACGACAAGACAGAAGCTATCCTCATTGGCACCCGTCAGAAACTTTCTCAGCTGCCTCCTCTTTCTCTCCCATTATGTAGTCTAACACATCAGTCCCAATTTCTGATTCAGCTAAAAACCTTGGTGTCTGCATTGACTCTACCCTCTCCATGAACAACTTTGTTTCTCAAACTGCCAGATCTTGCTACTATCACCTCCATCGTATAAGCCTGATCAGGAAGTATCTCTCTGTCGAAACAACTGCAAAACTCGTTCTCTCCTTCATAATGTCTCGCATTGACTATTGCAATTCACTCCTGTCTGGTCTTCCTGCCTCCACCATTCACATCCTACAGCGCATTCAAAACAATGCTGCACGCCTTGTACTCAAAAAGAAAAAAGCTGACCACATATCTCCTCTCCTGGCACAACTTCACTGGCTCCCTGTATCAAAGCGCATGCAGTACAAACTAGACACCATGTGCTACAAAAGCCTCAATAACGCAGCCCCCGATTACCTGTCAAGCCTACTTGAGATCTATGTTCCCTCACGTACCCTCCGCTCTGCCTCCGATCCTCTGACTTTTCGCTTTCCACGCACTAAGCTCAATACCTATGGTCCACGAACCTTCTCTGTTTCTGGTCCACTCTCCTGGAACAAACTTCCTCTCTCAGTCCGTCAGCAACCTACTTTTGTCTCCTTCAAGTCCGCTCTCAAAACTCACCTTTTCTCCTCTGCATAAAATCCCGACCTCACTCAATCCCCTCTGCAGCATGTCTCCACTCGGAGGGGAATCACATTGTAATATATAATTGTATATAATATGCTCTCTATAATGTTCCATTGCTTTTATTCTTTCTCCCCATTTATAGCCGTGTGCGTGTGTGTGTGTGTGTGCGTGCGTGCGTGTGTGTGTGTGTGTGTGTGTGTGTGTGTGTGTGTGTGTGTGTGTGTGTGTGCGTGCGTGTGTGTGCGTGCATGTGTGTGTGTCTGTTTCAGTGCTTAGATTTGATTTTATCAAGATTTTGCGCTATATAAATATTGTAATTATTATTGTTGTTGATGTTGTTATCAAGCGTACCTGTGCATGAACGCACGCGCAAACATGCATGCATGTACATCAGAAATGTGTTGGCATCGTCAGCAATAATACAAGAGAGAGAGAATTAGAGAGAGACAGACAGACAGACAGACAGACAGAGAGACTTGTTCTTTATCAAAACTACAAATGACATAAACTATTTTAAAAAAAAGACTTTTCATTTTAAACTCAAACTCCAGCCACATAATTTCCAAAACCAAGGTTGCTTTGGAGATTTTCAAACTGTAATCAGAAGCGTAATTCACATTCTGGTCCCAAACTACCCGTCAACTTCACTTCTAAACTGTCCCCCAAATCTATTTAAAAGTCGTGTTCCCGTGTGTTCGTACACAATACCAAACTCGTGATTAGAACTGTAATTCCCAACTCCAGTTCCAAACAACCCGTCAACTCCATTTCCACATTGTCTCCCAAATTCCATTTATAATTCACAGATGTGTATACAACACAATATTCAAAATTATTCATAGATGTGTATACAACACAATACCAAACATGCTGGGTCACCCATTTCAGCCCGTCAACTCCATTTCCAAACTGTCTCCCACATTCCATTTAAAATGTATGTTCCTATATACAGTATATGTCCAACATTTTGGGCCGCTTACCTAAAAAAACAACAAAAAGGAAAAGGCAACATTCCTTTTTTTTTCAAATATAAAACAAATACCATTTCAGACTTTCGTTTCCACATAACCCTGTGAGTTAGCACTATCGTTTCCACAGAGCCCTGTAGTTAGCACTATCGTTTCCACATAGCCCTGTGAGTTAGCACTTCGTTTCCACATAGCCCTGTGAGTTAGCACTATCGTTTCCACATAGCCCTGTGAGTTAGCACTTTTCGTTTCCACATAGCCCTGTGATAGCACTTTCGTTCCACATAGCCCCGTGATTAGCACTATCGTTTCCACATAGCCCTGTGAGTTAGCACTATCGTTTCCACATAGGCCTGTGAGTTAGCACTATCGTTTCCACATAGCCCTGTGAGTTAGCACTATCGTTTCCACAGAGCCCTGTGAGTTAGCACTATCGTTTCCACAGAGCCCTGTGAGTTAGCACTATCGTTTCCACAGAGCCCTGTGAGTTAGCACTATCGTTTCCACAGAGCCCTGTGAGTTAGCACTATCGTTTCCACATAGCCTGTGAGTTAGCACTATCGTTTCCACATAGCCCTGTGAGTTAGCACTATCGTTTCCACATAGCTCTGTGAGTTAGCACTATCGTTTCCACATAGCTCTGTGAGTTAGCACTATCGTTTCCACATAGCTCTGTGAGTTAGCATTATCGTTTCCACATAGCCCGTGAGTTAGCATTATCGTTTCCACATAGCTCTGTGAGTTAGCACTATCGTTTCCACATAGCTCTGTGAGTTAGCACTATCGTTTCCACATAGCTCTGTGAGTTAGCACTATCGTTTCCACATAGCTCTGTGAGTTAGCATTATCGTTTCCACATAGCCCTGTGAGTTAGCATTATCGTTTCCACATAGACCTGTGAGTTAGCACTATCGTTTCCACATAGCTCTGTGAGTTAGCATTATCGTTTCCACATAGCTCTGTGAGTTAGCACTATCGTTTCCACATAGCTCTCTGAGTTAGCACTATCGTTTCCACATAACCCTGTGAGTTAGCACTTTCGTTTCCACATAGCCCTGTGAGTTAGGCTAGTCACACAGCCACGTGCGTGTCAGTGTGCACGCACACCCTTGCTGATAGTTTTGTCAGATTGTGGGAAAGGTAATGGTTCGTAACGGAAACAAGAAATCGTTGCCAGGGGCGAGCCTGTCGTTTTCTGGCATTCTGTCTTCGATGAAAGTGAGGAGGACCTAACGGAAAGAACACCAAGTGGTGAACGTATCTGGTGAACTGAGAGGTAATGGTTCGTATCGGAGAAAATAACACACAGACTCAACACAGACACACATACACACACACACACACAACACACACACACACACACACACACACACACACACACACACACACACACACACACACACACACACACACACACACTCACACACACATTCACACACACACACACACACACACACACACACACAGAGCACACACACGCACACGCACATACACACACACATGCGCACGCGCACACACGCGGACTTACAAGCACACACACACACACACACACACACACACACACACACACACACAAACACACACACATGTATGCGCGCGTGCACACACGCAGGCTTGCAAGCACGCACACACACACACACACACACACACACACACACACACACACACACGTGGCGCGCGCGCGCGCGCTCACACACACACATAGGCACACACAAAAACACACATGCCCTCACACATATTTTCTTTTATTTCAAGGCTGCCTGAAACTCTTGACAGCGGTTGTGTGCGGTGCTATTCATACAGGCGCACGTGCACACCACACCACACACACACACACACACACACACACACACACACACACACACACACACACACACACACACACACACACACATACACACACACACACAACACACACACAGTCATACCTCCTCCATCTTATCTTGTTATCTTCTTCTTCTTCTTCTTCCTTCCTTCCTTCCTTCCTTTCTTTCTTCCTTTCTTCCTTCCTTCCTTCCTTTCTTCCTTCCTTCCTTCCTTCTCCTACTCCGCCGCCTTCACTTCCTCCTTCTCTTTCTTCTTCTACTTCTTTCTGTTTTAAGATTATTGAAATTATTTTCATCCACTGTATGCTGCGCAATTCAGAAGGGATAAAGTTGTTATAAACTTGTTTCAAAGTTTTAGCTCCCATTTGTTTTTGTTTGTTTGTTGGGTTTGTTTGTTTGTTTTGTTTGTTTGTTTGTTTTGTTTTTATTATGGGAGATTTCCATTAACACGGCATTGAGTCCCAAGCCACTTCATGATCATATATCATTGTGGATACAGTGCATCGTTGAATTAAGCATGCAAATGATGTGAAACTGTAAGTGATCTTGGTGGAGACAAAAAAACAGATCATTTATCAAATTGTTTGACTTCTAAAGTTAACAAGCCATCTCCGCGAGTAGAGAGGATACATCTGGTTCATACCTTGCAAGAGTGGCTGGTTAGGCAATTGAAGGTAGGTGGCTAGTGAGCTGTGAGTCATGTGTGAATGCTTGTCTATGATAATTGTCAACTTTTGATATTCACAAGGCTTCATCCTCTCGGATACTCCCATAATTACGTGCTCCTACTAAATCTGACAGCAATGAAGGTGTAAATTTCATCATTATTATCATTATTATCATTATCATCATCATCATCATCATCATCATCATCATCATCATCATCATCATCATCATCATCATCATCATCATTATTGTCATCATTGTCATATAATCCAGTCTGGGCTCAATCTCCTTCTCCTTCTCCTTCTCCTTCTCCTTCTCCTTCTCCTTCTCCTTCTCTTCTTCTTCTTCTTCTTCTTCTTCTTCGCAATTCTTTTTCGCAATTCTTCTTCTTCTTCGCATTCTTCTTCTTCTCTTCTTCTTCTTCTTCTTCTTCTTCTTCTTCTTCTTCTCTTCTTCTTCTTTCTTCTTCTTCTTCTTCTTCTTCTTCTTCTTCTTTCTTCTTCTTCGCAATTCTTCTTTTTCTCTTCTTCCAATTCTTCGCAATTCTTCTTCTTCTTCGCATTCTTCTTCATTCTTCGCAATTCTTCTTCTTCTTCTTCTTCTTCTTCTTCGCAATTTCTTCTTCTTCGCATTCTTCTTCGCAATTCTTCTTCTTCGCAATTCTTCTTCTTCGCAATTCTTCTTCGCATTCTTCTTCTTCGCAATCTTCTTCTTCTTCTTCTTCGCAATTCTTCTTCTTCCTTCTTCTTCTTCGCAATTTCTTCTTCGCATTCTTCTTTCGCAATTCTTCTTCTTCGCAATTCTCTTCTTCTCTTCGCAATTCTTCTTCTTCTTCTTCTTCTTTCGCAATCTCTTCTTCTTCTTCGCAATTCTTCTTCGCAATTCTTCTTCGCAATTCTTTTTCGCATTCTTCTCTTCTTCGCAATTCTTCTTCGCATTCTTCTTGCATTTCTTCTTCTTCTTCTTCGCAATTCTTTCTTCGCAATTCTTCTTCTCTTCGCAATTCTTCTTCGCAATTCTTCTTCTTCGCAATTCTTCTTCTTCTTCGCAATTCTTCTTCTTCGCATTCTTCATTCTTCGCATTTCTTTCGACTTCTGCATTCTTTCTGCTTCGATTCTTCTTCTCGACGACGACGACGAATGATGATGATGATGATGAGATAGTAGTAAATTGAAGAAGAGAAAGAAAGAGAGAGAGAGGGGGGGGAGACAAAGAGAGACAGACAGACAGACAGACAAGCAGACAAATAAATAGACAGACTCACAGACAAATAGACAGACAGGCATACGGATTGAGAGACAGACAGACAGACAGACACGCAGACAGACAGAGACAGAGACAGACAGAAACAGAGAGAAAGACAGAGATAGAAGTGTTATGTTAACGTGTGCAGTCTTCTTGATGGCTCTGGCAGATGGCGAGGTAATGGTTTGTAACGGCTACGGTCTGTGAGTGAGTGAGGGGTGCATCCGTGATTCACGCTAATGAGTTCGTGTACTTTTGAGGACAAGGGTCAGATGATGATGATGATGATGATGATGTTTAATGTGATGATGTTGATTTTGATCTAATGTTGAAGTTGATGGTGATTATAAAGAAAGAGAGAAGGGGAGACAGACAGACAGACAGACAGACAGACAAACAGCTACATACAAGAGAAAGAGAAAGATTGATCTATCAATTTTATCCTTTTAGTCAATGCTTTCCGCAGGTGACGAACACGTGCTACAGAGATAATCATGTATGACGAAAAAGGCGAGAGAGAGAGAGAGAGAGGGGGGGGGGGAAACAGACAGACAGACAGACAGACAGACAGCTACATACAAGAGAAAGAGGAAGACTGAGATATCAGTTTTATCCTTTTAGTCAATGCTTTCCGCAGGTGACGAATATGTACCACAGGGTTAATTATGTATGAGGGGAAAGGCGTGAGAGAGAGTGAGAGAGAGATAGGGAGGGAGGGAGGAGACAGAGACAGAGATAGAGACAGAGGCAGAGAAAGAGAGAGACAGACA
>CM060314.1:61518460-61520960 GCA_030674185.1 Monoplex corrugatus | reverse complement strand
AGTGTATGTATGTATGTGTGTGTGGTGTAGTGTTGTGTGGTGTGCGCATGAGTGTATGTATGTATGTATGTGTGTGTGGTGTAGTGTTGTGTGGTGTGCGCATGAGTGTATGTATGTGTGTGTGTGTGGTGTAGTGTTGTGTGGTGTGCGCATGAGTGTATGTATGTATGTATGTGTGTGTGGTGTAGTGTTGTGTGGTGTGCGCATGAGTGTATGTATGTGTGTGTGTGTGGTGTAGTGTTGTGTGGTGTGCGCATGAGTGTATGTATGTATGTGTGTGTGTGGTGTAGTGTTGTGTGGTGTGCGCATGAGTGTATGTATGTATGTGTGTGTGGTGTAGTGTTGTGTGGTGTGCGCATGAGTGTATGTATGTGTGTGTGTGTGTGTGCGTGTGTCTGTGTGTGTGTGCGTGTGTGTGTGTCTGTGTGTGCGTGTGTGTGTGTCTGTGTGTGTCTGTGTGTGTGTGTAAATGTTTACTCCTGTTTCGATAGCCTGCTTGTTATTTTTTTTTTTTCCAAAACAGTTTAACATGTGGGATGAAAAGCGTGGGGAGTTATTAATAAAAGGAAGGAAATTCAGAAGAAGTGAACGATTTTGTCACCATGATATTGGGGAAAATCAGAGTGGAACCCTCTGTCTAGTCTTGTGGGTAGTTTCTGGAGAAGAGAAGGCTGCCAAGGAGCGAACACTACATAAACAATAAACACAGAGTACTAAAACACTAAAACAGTTGGATGGCGTATCACACTACTTTCCCAGCATCTTCTGCAGCCAACAATGTCTGGGCAGCCCAGGATCTCCATATTCATAGCCCAGGTCTGTGTCCTGGAAAGGTTAATGGGATGCTGCTGCAAAGCAGTAAAATTCGCACAGGAGGCGGCAGTTACGATTTCTAAGTCCAGCTGGATTGCCGTAAAACACCAGCCTTATGGGTAGTCTCCGATGAAGGGAGCATTCATTTTCCTGATCATTCCCCGTGGTGATGCCGATAGCAGACCAGCATTAAAAAGAACGATCAAAAGAACAATAAAAGTACGTTTTCACTAGCTTATTCTCCCACCCCTGTTGGAATGCTGGGGGGCTCTTTCAGTGTAAATAGTATCCCCACCTTCTGGAAATTCTGTGCTGGACATGTCCTCTTTTCTGTCACTCTCTTTGTTTCTGCCTTGTTCCTGTGCTTTCTGTCATTTCTTCCTACCATTTTCTCTCTTGCTGGTCCATTCATCTGTATGTGTTCGATAAAACCTTACGTACTTTCACCTAGGATTGATAATTGGGTACACGAATTTAGCGCATTTTTGGCTCTAGGGAAATGAGATGTGCGGAAACAATTTTAGGTAGTTTAGGCCCGTTTTTACGCATGTTAAGTGTCTTTGCTTACGTTTAAACTTGTTTTCGGGTTTGTTTTTTTAAAACCCCTGTTTGATAAATTGGACGGAGTGGTCAACGCCAGATGTATTTCCTTAGATTATGTGGGCGAATGCATTGTTATGTGTACTGAATTTTCTGTTCCTTTTTTTTTTCCTGTTGATGTATTGTGTGTGTATTGAAACGGTTATAGCCCTGATATGGCTCCTCACAGTCGGCTGGACTTTAAACAACAATAAGAACAAGAATAAGAATGTTACTGATCAGATTCTGCCGACCTCAATCCTGCCAATGTTGAGAGGAGGGATCAGTTCCCCAAGGCATGCGTGTATACAAAAACCGTATGTATTGCCCAAGAGAAAAGATACTGCAGTGTCTGTAATACTTAAAAAGCATATTATTGCTCAGCACCATCGCCAAAGACTTTGCCTGTCTGAGTGGTGCTGAAAACCCTGCAGAAACTAGCAATCACAGTGTGGCTTCAGGGTAGAGAGATCCACTATCGATATGATTATTTCCCATGAGCAGCTAAATGAGAAGAGTCAGGAACAGAGGTAGCCTGTATGCGTTGCTTTCATCGACCTGACTAAAGCTTTTGATCTGGTTTGTAGAAGAGACCTCCTCGCACTTCAGAAACAGATCAGTTGCCCATGGAAGCTGTTGAGCCCCATTGTCTCTTTCCATGACGGCATGAAGGGGACGGTGTAATTTGTCAGATCATCCTCATAACCATTCCCCATTCAAAGTGGAGTGAGGCAAGGCTGCGTCCTTATCCTAACACTCTTTGGAATCTTCTTTCTCACGCCGTCGTATAGTTCCGTAGCATTTGAAGATGGAGTGTACGTATAACTACCCTAGGTCCGAAGGCAAGCTTTTCAATCTTGAACGCCTCAGAGCAAAGACCAAATTGTGTTATGATCTGATCTGGAGGATAATCGTTGCTGATGATGCCACTTTGATATCTTACACACAGTCTGATCTCCAAAGACTAATCAGCTCTCTATCAAGAGAGAGAGAGAAAGAGAGAGAGAGAGAGGAAAGGAGAGACAGGGGGAGAGGCAGAGAGAGAGAGAGAGAGAGAGAGAGAGAGAGAGAGAGGGAGAGAGGCAGAGAGGCACACAGAGAGAGGATT
>CM060314.1:61505960-61510960 GCA_030674185.1 Monoplex corrugatus | reverse complement strand
ATGTGGTCATTGTTAAATGAGATGATCTGCCCAAACTGAACCCACACAAAAACAAAGGCATCGACAAATCAACAAGGTAGGGCCTAATACATAACAAAATAAAATATAGAGCACCAGGTGATATCATTGCTGTGGTTTGATACACAGAGGGGGGGGGGGGGAGAAGAGAGACGAGAGACAGAGACAGAGAGAGAGAGTGAGAGAATAGAGAGGAAGAGAGAGAGAGAGGGAGGGAAAGTGAGAGAGAGAGTAACACAGACAGACGATAGAGGAAGAGAGTCACAGAGATTCACAGAGAATCACAGAGGGGAGAGAGAGGGGGATACGAGAGACAGAGAGACAGCAGACAGACAGACAGAGGGAGAGACAGAGACAGAGACAGACAGAAAGTGGAGGAGAGAAGAGAGTCAAGAGAGAGAGATACAGATAGAAAGAGACAGACATACGGAGACAGAGAAGAGAGAGTCACGAAGAGAAGTAAGAGAGAAGAGAGTCACATAGAGAAGAGTCACAACAGAGAAGTCACAGAGAGAGAGAGAGAGAGAGAGGGAGAGAGAGAGAGAGAGAGAGAGAGACAGACAGACAGACAGACGGACAGACAGACAGACAGACAGAGAAAAAAGTTTCAATTTCTAGTATCATCATCACCATCATCATCATCAACAACATCATCAATGATGATGATACTAGAAATTGAAATTTTTTTCTCTGTCTGTCTGTCTGTTTGTCTGTCTGTCTGTCTATCTCTCTGTCTGTCTGTCTCTCTTTCTATAAAAGTTCGGTTTGAGGGGTGGATGCCTGACCAGCCCTGGCCTAAGCTGTTAGGACTCTACTGTGTACCTGAGCGTGTCCGGTTAATGACGCCTGTGTGATTTGTCCAGCTCCCTGGGATTTGTGGTCACGGAGAATTAGTTACCTGAAAGCGTTTAAACTATCAACTGTGAGAAATGAAGATAAACTGAAATCGTCTGTGCAGCAGGGAAAATTGTGTCATCGGAGGACATACATGTTTACATACAGTGATGAACTGAAGGCAGAACAAGGATATCGATGCCGTGAAACTTATATTCTGAGAGCTGTCCAGGAAGTGTTGTGCAGTGAAGGATTCCTTGTGAGGGAACTGTTTGGGAAAGAAGGGTGGCTGAACTGAATAACTGATTAGACGTTGAACATTTGTGACCTGCCAGCACGAAATCAGTCTTAATTTAGCATTTTGGGCATTTTGAATTATATTATACATATCACTGGAAAGTGTACATTCTGCTGATTATTTTGGTACCTGAATAAAGCTTGTACTCAAAAAAAAAAATGTAGAAGCTATGTATGTTTAAAGTCATTCTGTTGTATGACGGCCATTTTCAGAAAACAGCCTCTGAAGTTTTTGTTTTTTTACTCTCCTACACGTTTTCCTTAAATTTTTTCTTTGGTGGCTTTGACCCAGTTTGTTTCTAATTTTAGCTGTCATTATCTGAAAGGTGCACCAAAGAGCTTTCTGTCAGTATATTACATGTGGGAGTACTGTACAAGTTATGGTTCATAATAAAAGATAAAAATAGGTACTTTTGGAAAGGGAAATTGCGTTATTTCTGCTGAGATCAGCGCATTAAAATACTATTTTAAATTGTTTAATAATATTTTTTTTAAGAAAATAATTCTGTGGGGGATAGATTATATAGCCTACAGAAATCAATTTTGAGAAAAAGTCAAAACACCCCAGACAGACCCCCAGTCACCTTTTCAGCTTCTAGTGCTGTTCGTCAGGTTAAGACTGATTTCGTGGTGGGAGGTCACATTTATTTCTTTATTTCTCTTGTGTTTGTTGATCCGGCTGGATAGAGGGAGAATTAAATAATAATAATATTGAAATATCAGCTTACTGTTCTACTAATGTTGAATACAGTAAAATGTGATTGGATTGTGTTATATATTTATAAGTGTTCATTGATCTTTTGCCCGTTGAAGTCCAATATTGTCAATCTGCTGTCTTGTTTGCAGAGGTGGATGAGGTGACTGAAAGGATGGTTGTGTAGTGATTGGGGAAAACACATAGAAGACGCACCTACACACACACAGTTACATCATACTTCTAGTCTTCTTCTTTCATTCTCTTTCTGTCAGTCACTCATAAACTGACCTCTGTAATAGAGAGAGAGAGAGAGGAGAGAGAGAGAGGGAGGAGAGAGAGAGAGAGAGAGACTGATTGACAGACAACAGACAGACAGACAGACAGACAGAGAAAGAGTTTTAATTTCTAGTATACAAGTAGCCTAGCTTATTTTACAACCACAGAACGTATTGTCTAAAATCCATTCATCAAACTTGGTCATTGTTGAATGAGATGATCTTCCCAGAACGAAACCACACAAGAATAAAGGCATCGACAGATCAACGAGACAAGGTCTGATATATAAAGAAATATAAAGAGATCAGGTAACATCATTAGTTGTGGTTTGACATAGAGATAGAGAAAGAGAGAGAGAGGGAGAGAGAGAGAAAGAGAGAGAGAGACAGAGAGAGAGAGACAGAGAGACAGAGTCACAGTCACCGTCACAGAGAGAGAGAGGGAAGGAGAGAGAGAGAAGAGAGAGTGAGAGAGGAGAGTGAGAGTGAGAGACAGTGAGAGAGAGAGAGAGAGTCACAGTCAGATAGAGCGAGAAAGAGATAGGGTCACAAAGAGTTAGAGAGAGAGAGAGAGTCACAGTCACAGTGAGAGAGAGGTAAGGGGAGAGAGAGAGAGTCAGAGATAGAGAGAGTCAAAGAGAGAGTCAGAGAGAGGTCACAGAGAGAGTCACAGTCAGATTGAGAGAGAAAGAGATAGAGTCACAAAGAGTCAGAGATAGATAGTTACAAGAGTAAGAGAGAGGGAGAGAGTAAGAGAGAAGTGTGTGTGTGAGAGAAAGAGAATGAGAGAGAAGGGTCACGGAGAGAGAGAGAGAGAGAGAGAGAGAGAGAGAGAGAGAGGAGAGGAATGCCAGAGGTGTCACGGAAGTCAACAGAGAGAGTCACAAAGTAGACAGTCACAAACAGAGTCACACACATAGTCACAAAGAGTCACACAGAGAAGTGAAAAGAGAGAGAGACTCAAAGAGAGAGAGAGAGAGGAGGAGAGAGGAGGGAGGAAAGTAGATGGAGAGAGAGTGAGAGGAAGAGAAGAGTCACAATAATAGAGTCAGAGAAAGTAAGATGAGAGAGTCACAATAATCACAGAGAGAGAGAGAGTCACAGAGAGACGAGAGAGTCACACAGAGAGAGAGAGAAGAGAGAGTCAGAGAGAGAGAGAGAGAGAGAGAGAGAGAGCAGCAGCAGCAGCAGCAGCTGCAACTGCCACCACCATTGCTGTATTTACGCTACCCGGAGTATCCCAGGCAGAAAAAAAAATGCAAAGAGCAACAAAGGAAGGCAAAGCGGATGGTGCTATTCCCGCAGCCGACAACATTGCCTCAACAACTTCCCGCCAACCTCTCTCTCTCTCTCTCTCCCTCTCTCTCTCGCTCGCTCGCTCGCTCGCTCTCCATGACACACACACACACACACATACACAAACACAAACATAGACACACACACGCACGTGCCCGGTCGCTCTAATCGGCACTAAGCTCCTCCTCTAAACCTGACCTGATTGACAGCTTGAGGGCGTGGCTTGGGGCGGAGTGTGATGCTGTCGCAGGGTTTGGTGGGCTTGGAAGAGGGAAAGAGAAGGAGGGATGGAGAGAAAGAGAGAGAGAGAGGGGGAGAGGGAGGGAGCGAGGGAGCGAGGGAGAGAGAGTGTGTGTGTGTGTGTGCACAATAATCCTATGCAGCTTTTCCATTGCTATGCCATGCCGTGCAAACTTCGATGAATCACCCACTAGTGCTTGCTTTGAGTGCGGGGAGAGGGTTTCACTTCCCCCCCAGCCCCCACCCTTCCTCCATTTCCACGGCATTTTCTGTGGTGAGTTCTTTCTGGCCTCTGGTCGACGGGAGGATTCTACTTCTACTACTACCACTACTAAGTGTCCTCCTTCCTTTAGTCCTCCTCTCCTCTTCTCGACTGTCCGTCCGATAGACCACGCTACTCAACTCTCCACAGAGTACAGAGGTCTAGCAGCAAGCAGGAAGCTGGAAGGTTCCAGTGGCCCGTGCCGGATTATCCCAGTGACGGATTTCTGTGTTTGTGTTTGTGTTCTGTGTGGGAGGGGGTTCGTTCGTTCGTGTGAGTCAACGACCTGAACCTTCGCCTACCCTACCGCAGCCGGCGTCAGTCGACCGGAACAAGACGAAGGCGGGGGTCAGTTTGAGTGGAAGACGTAGGAGAAAGACCACCCACCCACCCAACCACTCACCCATCACCACCACCACCAGATACATCCCCCAACCTACCATCTCCTTCCCCTTCCCCTCCCCCTGCCCCACCCCCGTTTTTTTCTTCTTCCCAGTTACGGAGCTGGGAGGAAAACAAAAAGTTCCTGATCGACTAAAATCAGTTTTTCTTTCTTTCCTCTTCCCAGACAGCAACGGCTGAGTTTGGGAGTCTTGAGTCTAGGACGGTGGGAAAAAAAAAAAAAAGTAGCCAAGAAGAAAGAAAGAAAGAGGCGTGACCCTAAAGATACTGACTGACTGCTTGCTTGCTTGCTTGCTTCCTTAGCTGAGGTGGAGTGGAGTTGTGTGGTCTGGAAGCGTAAGGTCTGTGGCGCCAAGACGAAATAAGCTCTACTACCGCTTTTACACATTCTGGAACCCAGCCAATGCCTATGCCGCCGAGTCTGGCACCGCAAGCTCAGGACAATCGCTTCCTCCTCTTCTTCAAATCGAAAGTGACACGCGCTCGCGAGTCGAGTGACAAGTAGACAGTGCGTGTTCTTTTTGACTGTGACGTGTGCCATCCTTGATTTGAACCAAAGGTGGCGGTTACTTTGATTTTTGTGTAGCGTGTACTACCAGTTACCGGATGTTTTTTGATCAGTGACTGAGTGACGTTATTATTGAACATAGTACTGGAACTTAGAACTTGTGAATCTTAG
>CM060314.1:61483460-61493460 GCA_030674185.1 Monoplex corrugatus | reverse complement strand
GAAATGTATTGACAAAAAAGTACGTTCAGAACAAAAAGGGCGCATGTACACACGCACACGCAAACACACACACACACACACACCACACACACACACACACACACACACACACACACAACACACACACACACACATATATAAACATCAAATATAAATACTATTAATATATAAACGCACGCACACACACACACACACACACACACAACACACGTCACGCACACGCACACACACACACACACACACACACACACCACACGCACACAACACACACACACCACACACACACACACACACACAACAGCACCACACCACACACGCACACACACACACACTACACACACACACACACGCACGCACATCCGACGCACACACACAAACGCACACACACCAGCACACACACACACACACACACACACACACACACAACACACCACGACACACACACAACACACACACATGCACACACACACACACACCACGCACACGCGACGCACACACACACACACACACACGCATACTACATACACACACACACACACACACACACACACACACACACACCACACACACACACACACAAGAATGTCGCTACACTGTAGGAAATACGCTTGTCCGAGAACAGCAGGTAGAATGTTACATTGTAAATCTATTGTATCAAAACAAAACAAACACCACAAACAAACAAACAAACTCAAAACAAACAGCAAACATCACTATCGCTACCACCACTGCTATACCACCAGTACCACCATCAACAGAGTACAAATACACGAATAATGATTGTATCAAAACCTAAAACAAAACAAACAAACAAACAAACAAAACAAACAAAAACAAATTATTTAATAAAACAAACGCCAAACACCACCATCGCTATGTCTCCACCACTAATACAAGCACTACCACCAGCAACAAAGTACAAATACGCGAATAATGGTCAGTTCAATGCAGTGAAATGCAATACGATGTGATGCATGTCCACTTTGTGTGTGTATACTGTTTACAGTATCTCGAAAAAAAAAAATTCAGACCATTCAAGATGTCTGTGCACTTAACTTGTGTATTCTATAAGGGATGTTCCCGAAGTCTTCGACCTCGATGTGAAGAAAATGTGATGATAGGATTTTTAAACTGCTTTTAATTTTTTATTTTTTTTATCATAGTACCCCCTTAACTTCATAGACATCTTCTGGCGCCACTGGAGTGTCTCGGTGCCGCTCTTTAGAAGAACTTCTTTAATTAAGAGCGCCTGAATGTAAGCGTTGACGGCACCTATGATGTCTTGGTCGCAATCAGATCTCTACTCAGCCAGATTTTCTCTATATCTCTGTCTTTGTCTATATGTATGTATGTCTGTCTGTCTGTCTGCATATCTGCCTGTCTGATTGTCTGCCTGCCTGCGTGCCTCTGTGTGTGTGTGTGTGTGTGTGTGTGTGTTGTGTGTTGTGGTGTGTCTGTCTGTCTGTCTGTCTGTCTGTCTGTCTCTCTCTCTCCTCTCTCTCTCTCTCTCTAATGTGGGAACGTGTGGTAATCCGAGGGGAGAAATGTTTGGCAAATAGGGTGGGTGCGTGGTCAGTGCTATCAAAACCATAATCACGAGTGGTAGCCAAGGCAGTAGAGGAATTGTCTGCAGGTGGGTTGTCTTGATAAAGCAACACGCCTCGTCTTAACCTTCCCTTTGCCTTTTGTGACGTTAGCTGATCGAAGTGACGTAGCAAGTAAAAAAAACCAACAAAAAAAAAACCAAAAAAAAATTATTCTCTGTTAATTGTTATGTCGTTTTGAAGATAGTCTTAATTTAAAGAAACATTACACCATCATCCCAGAAAACAAACCAACACATTGCCAGCAGAAGTTGTTGTAACCTTTGCCTTCATTGAAGGGACGGGAGAGAATCAAGACACTCTCATTGATTCCGTTGCTTCTTGGCCTCTTGTGTAACGTGATGGACTAAGTTTCATCAACAGTAACAAATCAGTCAATGAAGTCTGGTGGATCAGCTTCAAAGCTTGTCGATTGTAACGGGACAGGTGAATCGTGTGACGTTTTGTAGATTGTCTCAGGACAGGGTGAATTGTGTGCGTTTCTGCTCCTCTAGCAGAAGTTTTGGCATAGACTTTGCTGAGACTGCTGCCATTTGCTTTTTTCC
This sequence comes from Monoplex corrugatus, assembly GCA_030674185.1. Classification (NCBI taxonomy): domain Eukaryota; kingdom Metazoa; phylum Mollusca; class Gastropoda; order Littorinimorpha; family Ranellidae; genus Monoplex; species Monoplex corrugatus. The sequence continues at coordinate 61,491,311 of CM060314.1, read as the reverse complement.
CTAGTCAGAATTCTGTGAACGCTTGCACGAGGGATGCCTGTGGTGTTAGCAATATCATAGATGGTCTCGCGTCTGTCAGCCAAGACTATGTCCGCAGTTTTCTCAGTGTTTATCTGTTCATTGGCCGTTTTTGTTTGTTTTTGTTTTTGGGGGGAGGGGGGGGGGGGCTTTGCTTTTCAACTTCCCAACGACTTTCATTATACCATGTCTTAACTAATTAATAGGAAGGTTCATCCTCCCCGTACACCTTCACCAGCCTGTCGTAAGTTTCTCTGATACTCAGCTTTTTTTCAGGCACAATGAAATGATGGCACACCATGCTGAGTTGTCTTTTTTTCCCCCAGAAACTGCGGTTATGAAACCTTATGACGTCATATCAGACATTACGTCAATGTTTTTGCTCTGTGTGCGACTTTCCAAGATGAACATGCTTGTGTGTATTCCAAATTCCATCCTTGTAATTAACTCCTTCATGGTGACGCCGAGAACTTTTGGCATACCCCTCGTACGTTTTTGTCTTGAACTATTTCTCACTTAAAATACGTAATGTCTGCCCGGATGCAAATACAATTTCAATTTTAATTGTTTTTGTTTTGTCCCTTTTTTATATTCAAAGAACAACATTTTCCTTGAAAATACACATGTGCAAAGTTCGGTTGTCAACGATATTTGCGTGTGTCATTTCAGTAGAATATCGTATCAAAACTGTTTACTCACATGTTGTATAGTAGTCGGCTAGGCTATAAACAAAATGAACTTGAACTTGAAACATGAACACATAGTGTATAGCCTATGATTACTTTCCACCTTTTTTTTTTTCCCCCCGGACAAACTGTATTTTGCCTCGAGAGCGTGTGACTATAGTAATTACCCAAATACACTTCCCAGACTGTTCTGACTTTGTAAAAGTGTGACCGAAAGGTCGAAAATGTCCGACTGGCTCTCCATTCCTTGATGTTCAATTAAGTGACTGTCAGGACCAGTTTTCGTCAATGTTAAAGGTCGCGAACCAATTTGGCACAGTCCCCATTTGGTGCTTGTTCCCAGTTTGGTATTGTCCCCATTCCGCGGTCTGCTTGGGTTCTGCCAGTTCATTTCCGCTTCGTGTTTGGCTTTCTCCGCTTGGGCGGGTTTTGAACTTGCCTCGGTGACGAAAATGGACCAGATGGTGGTTCTCTTGCAGATGGTGGTGCTGTAGCGAATGGACTGGTCTTTCCCTACTCCTGGTCATAGTGTCCTGTGGAGCAAACCCCACGGTTTTACCCCCTCCCCCTCCCCGTGGGGATGCCTGGGGGTCTGTCATTATGAATACTGTCCCCCGTGGAGATTCCAGGGGCTCTTTCAGTATAAATAGTATCCCCACCTTCTGGAAATTCTGTGTTAGAAATGTCCTCTTCTCTGTTACTCTCTGTGTTTCTGCCTTATTCCTTTGCTTTCTTTCATCTCTTCCTATCTTTTTCTGCCGTGCTGATCCATTTACCTGTATAAAATTTTACTTTCTGTTAGGAGTGTGTGTTGTGTGAGTGCGTGCGTGCGTGTGTGTGCGTGCGTGTGTGCGTGCGTGTGTGTGTGCGTGTGTGTGTGTGTGTGTGTGTGTGTGTATTTGTGTGTTTGTGTGTTTGTGTGTATGTGTGTGTGTAAGTGCGAGTGTGTTTGTATATATATATATATATATATATATATATTATATATATATATATATATATATATATATATATGGGCATGCAAAGACAAATATTCATACTTACATACATACACATACACACACACACACACACACACACACAACACACGCACGCACGCACGCACGCACACACACAGATACACATATACATATTATAACATATATAATTATATTATAATTATATATATATATATGAATGCTGAGTACAGCCATTTTCAGAAGTACATAAACCGAAACGTATAAGAATATGCAAAATGAGAACATGCATTTTGAATAGTTGAACGGAATTACGCTTTGGTTTTCACCAATCGTAAATATGATAGCCGTTATCTTTCCTTTTTCTTTCTTTCTTTCTTTCTTTCTTTCTTTCTTTCTTTCTTCTTTCTTTCTTTCTTTCTTTCTTTCTTTCTTTCCTCCATCTTCTCATCATCATCATCATCATCATCATCATCATCTTATTCATCATCACCATCATCATCACTCACCATCATCATCATCATCATCATCATCATCATCATCATCATCATCATCATCATTCTTTTCTCCTTCTTCTTCTTCTCCTCCTTCTTCTTTTTGTTCTCCTTCTCCTTCTTTTCCGTCCTCTTTTCTTCTTCTTCTTCCACTCATGCTTCTCCTTTTTCGTTTCTTCTTCTTCTTCTTCTTCTTTCTTCTTCTTCCTTCTTCTCTCCTTCCTCCTCTTCTCCTTCCTTCTTTTTCTTTTTTCTTCTTTTTTTTTTCTTCTTTTCTGTCGTCTGTCTCTTTTTTCTTATTCCTTCTGTCTGCTCTTCGTATTTGTTCTATTTAATTCTGTCTGCCTTCTTCTTTTCTTTTCTTCTTTTTTCCTTCCTTCTTCTCTTCTTCTTCTTATCATCTCCTCGTTTCTTCTTCTTCTTCTTTTTTTCGGTTTTTTCGTTTTCTTTCCTTTTTTTTCTTTACTTCTTCTTCTTCTATTTACCAAGAAAGCATGATCATTGTTAAAAAAAACGGCGAAGGGTATTCTGTCATCATTTCCATAATAATAACGCAGGCTAACGCAGAGAGGATGACAACTCATATACTCCCCATTGGCAAAGGAAATTTTTTTTTTTTTTATTAAAAAAAAACCCGGAAAATAAATTCTTCTCGCCAGTCTGTTTTTAGCATGTAGCTAAAAGAGCACGCGAAAAAAAAAAACAAACAAAAAAAAAACAAAAAAAACACACGCCACTTTTCTCTCTTCACTCATAAAAGAAAAAAAAATTCAAATCGTTAGACCTGAGGGGTGAGAAAAGAGTAGGTGAGCGATGTAGGTTTCAGTCTACAGGAAAGTGGCTACGATGAGTAAAAATTAATAGGTCAGAATCTGACGTCAGACTGACTAGTTGTAAACAGGTCAAGGCCCTCAAATGTATAGAAAAACATCGATGTTTGTGCACCCCAGATATGTCCCTTCTGATTCTCCAGAGAGGAGGAAGTTGGGAAGAGAGAGAGAGAGAGAGAGAGAGAGAGAGAGAGAGAGAGAGAGAGAGAGAGAGAGAGAGAGAGAGAGAGCACTCGAGATATTTTCCCACTGATATATATATATATATATATATATATATATATATATATATATATATATAGATAGATAGATAAATATATATATATATAATATAGATATATAAGAAGGAGAGTAAGAGAAGAGATGATATTTTCCAGAGAGAGAGAGAGAGAGAGAGAGCACTGGAAGTATTTCCCATTGAGAAGGAGAGAGAAGAGAGAGAGAGGAGAGAGAGAGAGAGAGAGAGAGAGAGAGAGAGAGCACTCGAGATGTTTACCCACTGATAGAGAGAGAGAGGGGGGGGGAGACGAGGAGAGATGTAGAGAGAGAAGTAAGAGAGAGACAGAGAGGCGAGATAAGGAGAGAGAAGAGAAGGAGAAAGAGAAGGAGAGAGAGAGAGAGAAGAGAGAGGAGAGAGAGAGAGAGAGAGAGAGAGAGAGAGAGAGAAGAGAAGAGAGAGGAGAGAGAGAGAGAGAGAAGAGGGAAGAGAGAGAGAGAGAGAGGAGAGAGAGAGAGAGAGAGAGAGAGAGAGGAGAGAGAGAGAGAGAGAGAGAGAGAGGCACTCAACATAACCCATAACCCAAACTATTTGAACCGGAATTAACGATTCCACCATTTCCTCTCATATTTTTTCGTTTCTGTTTTGATCTTTTCTTTTATTCTCCACCGCACATCTGCTTATAATCAAGTTTATTTCAACAGTCCTATGAATCGCATTAAGCCGAAGACGGCTTTGTAAGAAGACCTTGCCAATTTCCCACAACCACCTTCATCATCACCACCACACCACCACCAGCACCACCATCAACCCTTACCATCCCATCTCCCGTCTCTCCTGTCTTTATTTAAGCTCATGATCATCAAACGGAATCCTGTGGTTGGCTGTGGCACATGATAATAATATAGCCAGCCCCTCTGCCACTTTGCCTTGAAGAAGGAGACTTGTGTTGAAACCCGCTTTCTCACACTGTTTTTTAAATGAGGGAGGAAGACGAAATATTAAAAAAAAAGTTGTTTTATTCGTGTTTGTGATGTGTGTGTGTGTAGTGTGTGTGTGTGTGTGTGTGTGTGTGTGTGTGTGTGTGTATGTATGTGTGTGTGTGTGAAAGAGAAGGAGAGAGATAGAAGGAGAGACAGAGAGAGAGAGAAAGAGAGAGAGAGAGAGAGAGAGAGGTATGAAAATCCAACCTGTTTTTGAGAGAGAGAGAGAGAGAGAGAGAGAGAGAGAGAGAGAGAGAGAGAGAGAGGTTTAAAAATTGAACCTGTTTTAGAGAGAGAGAGAGAGAGAGAGAGAGAGAGAGAGAGAGAGAGAGAGAGAGAGAGGAGAGAGAGAGGTTTCGAAAATCCAGCCTGTTTTCTCACAGCAAAGAGAATAATAATAATAGTACTAACCTATGGTATTTGCTTGCTCCATTTGCTCACAGCTGAAAAATGAAAAAAAAAAAAAAAAAAAAAAAAAAATGGAACGCAGTGAGATAATGCGCTCCTGACAGACCTCCCATCCTTTCTCTGCCACACTCCTCCCCTCCCCTTCCCACCCTCTCTCCCTGAAACGGACCCCCTCTCTGCAGGGGTCTTGGGTACCGAAACATACGAGACGGGTGGTTCCAGATTTTCTGCCTCGCCTCATTTTCTTCCCAACCCCCGGGGTGAAGTCAAGCATGCACTGATGATGATGCAAAGGGCTTCCAGCAGTGGTTTGGAGGAAGAAAAACAGAATGAAGCAGAAGAAAAAAAGATGATGTGGTAGGGCTTGCTTGGCGTGGTGGGGTGGGTATGGGGGTTGGGGTTGGGGTGGTGTGGGGGGAGGGGCAGATACACGAGAAAGACAAGATGGTGAAAGTTGGCGATATTATTAGTGGTGGTAGTGGTATAGTGGTTGGCAGTGGTTTGCGGTGGTCGAAAGTGGAAAGGGAATTGGGAGGAGGGGGGGGGGGATAGAGTTGTGAGAGGGATGGGAGTAGGGGTGAGGACAGTCGTTCTTATTATCGTATTATTATTTCGCAGACTTGGCGCCAGAGGGTAGAATGATTCCAGACTGGTGGTCACCTCCCAGTGGACTGGTAAAAATAATAGTAGGGGGAGAGGAGGGGGGTTGTTATGAAAGTTCGTGGTTGTGCAGAAGTGTGTGTGTGTGTGTGTGCGTGTGTGTGTGTGTGCGTGTGCGGGTGTGTGTGTGTGTGCGTGTGTGTGCCCGTGTGTGTGTTGTGTTTGTGTGTGCCCGTGTGTGTGGTGTGTGTGTGTGTGTTGTGTGGTGTTGTGTGTGGTGCGTGGTGCGGTGTGCGCGTGTGCTTGTGTGTGTGTTGTGCGTGCGTGCGTGTATGTATGCGTGTGCGTGTGTGAGTATGCGCGTGTGCATGTATCAGGGTGAGTGTGTGTGTGTGTGTGTGTGTGTGTGTGTGTGTGTGTGTGTGTGTGTGTGTGTGTTTTTTTTTTCTTGCAGCCAAGAACTGCTGCTGCGAGAACTCCTTCCCTGTCTAAACATAGAAATTCTACTTACCTAGTAGCAAAGGACCTGAGTACATTTGTGCGTGTAAGAGCGTTCTTTAGTCCGTCTTAAAGGATGTGTCTTTGGGGAGCTGAACTGTGGAGAGCCTTTGAAAAAAGTACAGATGAACGATCTCATCATCACAATCATCAAGTGCCTTGCCACATGGCGTTGGCGATCATGGCCCTCCATATGCATCTATCCTTTGTTGCCGCAAGCACATCTTCCACCCTCTCTGTCTTCAGCCACTCTTCAAGTCCGTCCAATATTTTTTCCCTGGGTCTGCATGGTGCTCTCTTTCTCTCCAGCTTTCCTGTTGTGACCAGGTGCTCCAATTCCCCTTTCCTCACAAAATGGCCTATAAATGTTGCTCGTCTTTTCCTAATCTTCCTTATGAATGATCTTCTTGAGTCTGCCTCCACCAAGACTGCCTCGTTTGTTGTCTTTGCTGTCCATGGAATTCTCAACATTCTTTTTAGAAACCACATCTCGGCTGCCTCAGTCTTGTTCTGGCTTTGCTTAAAATGAACAATCTGGAAGGCAGAAACAAGCGAGAGACCTGTGAGGAAAACAGAGTGTGGCAGAGAAGAGGAGTCCCCTGACTATTTAACCCTTTGACTCCTTCACTCTATCCACCAACTGCAAAATCTTAACCCTTTGACTTTCTCGCCCTATCCACCAGTTTCCTGCACTCTATCCACCAACTCCAAAAAAGTAACTCTTTGACTCTCTCGCCCCATCCACCAACTGCAAAAAAATTAACGCTTTGACTCCTTCACTATCCACGTCCACCAACTGCAAAAACTTAACCCTTTGACTCTTACCCTGTCCACCAGCTCCTGCACCCTATCCACCAACTGCAAACACTTAACCCTTTGACTCTCTTGCCCTATCCACCAGCTGTAAAAAAGTAACCCTTTGACTCCCTCACTCTATCCACCAACTGCAAAAACTTAACCCTTTGACCCTCTCACTCTGTCCACCAGCTTCCTGCACCCTATCCACCAACTGCAAAAAAAAAACCCAAAACACTTTGACCCTCTCACCCTATCCTGCAGGAAGCTGGTGGACAGGGAAAGGAATCAAAGGCATGCATGAGGAAAGTGCTCCTGGTTTACTATTACTGTAGTCTTTCTTTGGGCCAGGGTTGGATGAGAAAAATAACTATGGTCTGCTTATGCCATTGCACTATATAAACAACATGCTCTTGTTTCTGTACTCTTACATATACGGTACTTTATGGAAGCGACGTGAAACACATACATACATATACACACGCGCGTGCACACAAACACACACACGCACAGATACACACGCGCACACAACACACACAAACACAAACACAAACACACACACATGTACATACACTCACGCACACAAACACACACACCACACACACACACACACACAAACACACACACACACATACCACACACACACACACACACACACACACACACACACACACACACACACACACACTGTGAAAAGACGCTAAAGAACGAAACAGCGAACACACACACACACACACACACATACACACACACACACACACACACACACACACACACACACACACACACACACTGTGAAAAGACGCTAAAGAACGAAACAGCGAACACACACACACACACACACACACACACACACACACACACACACATACACACACACACACACACATACACACACACACACACACGTGTGATGAAATACAATAATGGTAACAATAAATAATACATACTTCACATTTTATACGACATGATGATCTCATAGATTTTGCAATATCCTGCATGCCACCCATTTCGACTAGTTCCCGTCTCGCACACTATCTTTTTTACGCTCAAAGCCATATTACTTTACACTGTTTTTTTTCCGTGTACGTACTTTTGACATGCAAGGCATTTCTGGATGCAGAGGGAACGAGACAGAAACAGTGGCGTGCTTCAGAATCCTGTTTACGTGTAGTCTTTCCGTTCATCGACCTGTAAAAAAGGGGGATACCAGAGCGACAGGTGAAGTCAGCGACTTTGAGTTCTTTCGCTGTAGCAATCTCCATTAACCACAAAGCATGTTATTTATGTCTCGCTCGATTTCTGTCCAGTAGTACTAAAGTCGGTGACCAATTTTTGAGGCACGTTTTACTTCTGGTGTACGTAC
>CM060314.1:61448460-61450960 GCA_030674185.1 Monoplex corrugatus | reverse complement strand
GTGTGTGTGTGTGTGTGTGTGTGTGTGTGTGTGTGTGTGTTGTTGTTGTTGTTTTTGTTGTTGTTGTTGTTGTTGTCTTCGTCTCGTCGTCGTCGTTGTTGCTGTCACAGTGACTTACCATTTGAAATTCCAGCTGTTCTCCCCAAAGAGAGCGCGTCGCCGCAGAATAGCCCCACCAATTTGTTTCCCTTTATTTATTATTTTTTTTCTTTTTTCTGTATACGTGTACTTTTCCATTTTCAAAATAGATTTTACCACAAACGTCTGCCAGGGACAACTTCCGTGTTGCTATGGAATCTGTAACGTTCGCAGAACGTACGTGGCATACAGGACCACGGTTTTATCTTCTCATCGAAAGACAGCTTCTAGACCATTAACTCGAATTCCAAGGGATGGGCAAGAGCGGAGGAGCCAGGGAGGTGGGGCAGTGGGGAGTGGGGGTGGAGCGGACAAATTCCTATCCTATCCCTATCCTACCCCTATCCTATCCCTAGCCTATCCCTAACATATCCCTAGCCTATCCCCAGCCTATCCCTAGCCTATCCAGCAATGCGAACCCGAGTGTTTCTCGTTGTCCCAAACAAGTGTTTAACCCTTTTGACTTCCTCACCCTGTCTGCCAGCATCTTGAACTGTCTGCCATGACAGTGTTAACCCTTTTGACTCCCTCACCCTGTCTGCCAGCATCTTGCATTGTCTGCCATGACAGTGTTTTAACCCTTTTGACTTCCTCACCCTGTCTGCCAGCATCTTGCATTGTCTGCCATGACAGTGTTTTAACCCTTTTGACTTCCTCAACCCCTGTTTGCCAGCATCTTGCATTGTCTGCCATGACAGTGTTTTAACCCTTTTGACTCCCTCATCCTGTCTGGCAGCATCTTGCACTGTCTGCCATGACATTGTTTTAACCCTTTTGACTTCCTCACCGTGTCTGCCAGCATCTTGCACTGTCTGCCATGACAGTGTTTTAACCCTTTTGACTCCCTCACCGTGTCTGCCAGCATCTTGAACTGTCTGCCATGACAGTGTTAACCCTTTTGACTCCATCACCGTGTCTGCCAGCATCTTGCACTGTCTGCCATGACAGTGTTAACCCTTTTGACTCCTCTCACCGTGTCTGCCAGCATCTTAACTGTCTGCCGTGATAGTGTTTAATCCTTTTGACTCCCTCACCCTGTCTGCCAGCATCTTTCAATGTCTGCCATGAAAGTGTTTAACTCTTTTTACTCCCTCACCCTGTCTGCCAGCATCTTTCACTGTCTGCCATGACAGCAAAGCACAAACTTAACCCCTTCGCTCCCTCACCGTACCTGCCAGTTTCTTGCTGGAAGTTGGTGGATAGGGGGGTGAGAGGGAGCGGAAAAAAGGTTGTTTTTTTTGAACTTAAGTACAGGGCTACGGAAGTTTAGGGGTTAAATCTCAAAGCCACAGAACGTCACTGTAGGTCCAGGTTACAGAGAAAGACATTTCTTTGTAGGCCACACTTGCAGCATGAGACCGGCTGCGTTCCCAAAGATGTCTTTCCGCCAGTGCGTCATCAAATGTTTGTTTGTCTGTCGTTCGGTCCTCAAGAATGACATCAGCTCAGTGTGTTTCTCGACTGACGTCAGGTTGTCGTCAATCATGTTAACTTCATGCCAAGTCAAACGCTTAGCCACCGCTGGGGGGGGGGGGGGGGGGAGGGGGAGGAGGGGGGAGGGGGAAGTAAACAAATGGATTTAAAACAAACAAACAAACAAAAAAAAGGACTCTTTTAACCAGACTTGGCCATTCGATCCCAGTCTGAAAGAAGGCGAAAAGCTTTGCGAGTGGATTATCTCTCTAAAACCTCTTCCAGCCTTTGTAGTGGCTATGTGTGTTGGCTTTGGCTTCTGGACCTGTTTGGTTTTAGGACCGGGGGTCGTGAAAAGAGACAGACAGACACAGAGAGAGAGAAAGAGAGAGAGAGAGAGAGAGAGAGAGAGAGACAGAGAGAGAGACAGAGAGAGAACAGAGAGAGAGACAGAGAGAGATAGACAGAGACAGAGAGACAGAGAGAGACATAGAGAGATAGAGACTCAGGCACACACACACACACACACACACACACACACACACACACACACACACACACACACACACACACACACACAGAGAGAGAGACAGAGACACAGAAACAGAGACACAGAGACAGAGACGCAGAGACACAAGAGAGAGAGAGAGAGAGAGAGAGAGAGAGAGAGAGAGAGACAGACAGACAGACAGACAACAGGCAGACAGACAGAGGTAGGGGTGGGGGTGGTGGTGGTTGTGGTGGTGGAGAGACGTAAGAAGAGCGGAATCTCTTGGCGCAACTTTAGGGGTGGGGGTGGGGGGTGGGGTGGGGTAGAGCTGTTGTAGAGGAAAACTCTTGGCGCGAGTAGGAAGGAATGTTTCGCAGTCCTCACGAGTCTCCCGCTGAACACGTTGGCTTCCACGTTTTATTCCCTTGAAGGGGACTTTGGGGACAGAGGAGGAGAGCA
>CM060314.1:61435960-61438460 GCA_030674185.1 Monoplex corrugatus | reverse complement strand
GAATATTGTTGTCTTACGTGTTTCTTACAGACAGACAGACAAACAGACAGACAGACAGGCAGACGGACAGAGAGGCAGGCAGGCAGTCAGGCAGGCAGGCAGACAGGCAGGCAGGCAGGAGGGCGGGCGGGCGGGCGGGCGGGCGGGCGGGCGAGCGGACGGACGGACGGACGGACGGACGGACAGACAGACAGACAGACAGACAGGCAGACAGGCAGACAAACAGGCAGGCAGGTAGACAGACAGACAGGCAGACAGACAGGCAGACAGCGACAGACAGACACACACACACACACACACACACACACACACACGGACAGACACAGACACACGCGCGCACGCACACACATGCATATAGAGAGAGATAGACCGACATAGGCACACGTATACGCACACACACATATATATATACACACACAATCTTTATCTTTGTTCTTTCACATGCACACACACACACACACACACACACACACACACACACACACACACACACACACACACACACACACACACACACACACCACATTTTTCAGTCGATAAGTAAATACTGTTCCTCTTTTTTTTTTCTTTCTTTCTTTTTTTTTTTTTTTTAGATTGAGAGAAAGAGAGAGAGAGAGAGAGAGAGAGAGAGAGAGAGAGAGAGAGAGAGAGAAGAGAGAAGAGAGGAGAGAGAAAGAGAGAGGGGAGAGAGGTGAAACTACAAATGCAACAAGAACAAAACAACAAGAACAAACAAATAAACAAACAACAACAACAGCAACAACAACGATAACAAGAACAACAACAAGAGACAGAGACTTGCTGACAACCAGCAGTTAAGAAGTCATAAGAGATCTCAAGCATCAGATGAAGGTGAAGACGACATGCAGAGAGAATCGAGCATCAAAAGACATCAACAGGTCTATAAGTCACATTCGTCTGTCAGCGATCCAGAAGACATTATTCTCTGTCTGGAACAGTTTTTTTTTTTTGGCAGACGATGGACAAGTACGGCGTTTAACCATTTCTCTCCTTTAGCCTGTCTGCCATGATCCTGCTTCGTCAATTATGACAGCAAAGCAAAAATTTAACCCTTTGATTCCCTCAACCTGCAGGGTGAAGGAATCAAAGGTTTTTTTTTTTTTCTTCTTTTTTTTTTTTCTGGTGGCAGTTAGAGTGTCTGGAATATTTTTTTTTTTTGAAGGCGAAGGACAACTACGCCTTTTAACTCTTTGACTCCCCCCTTAGCCTGTCCACCAGTATCCTGTTTTGTCAATTATGACAGGAAAGCCAAAAAAAATTAACGCTTTCATTCCCTCACCCTATCCACCAGCTTCCTCTCTGCAGAGAGGAAGCTGCTGGATAAGGTAGGGGGTTAAAGGGTTAATTTTTTTACTGGTGGCAGTTAGGGTGCGGCAGCTAAAGGGTTAACATAATGTGTCTGCTACTTTTTTCTCCTGTGTTGATGGGAAAAACAACATGTTTGTGTCATGGGTGCAGACGTTATGATCACGTTCTGTTAATGACCTACATACATCTGCATCTGGCATGCACACACACACACGCACGCACGCACGCACGCACGCACGCACGCACGCACGCACGCACGCACGCACGCACACACATACATTGTGTATATATATATATATATATACATATATATATATATATATATATATATATGATTATATATATACATATAATAATATTATATATATATATATATATATATATACATATACACGCACGCACGCACATACACACACACAAACACACACACACACACACACACTCTCTCTCTCCCTCTCTCTCTCTTTCTCCCCCCCCCCCCCCCTCTGTCTCTGTTCCCGTTTCTGTCTGTCTGTCTGTCTATCTGTCTGTCTCTGTTGCTCGTTCTGTCTCTTTCTCATTCACACACACCACACACACACACACACACACACACACACACACACACACACACCACGCACGCACGCACGCAACACACACACACACACCACACGCACACACACACACACGCACACCACCACCACCACACATACGCACACACGCACACCGCACACACACATACACACACACACACGCACACACACCACACACACACATACACAACACACACCACGCACACACACACATACACACACACATACACAACACACACACACACACACACACACACACACACCACACACACACTACACACACTACCAGCAACACACATACACACACAACACCATTCAGATCACACACACACACACACACACACACACACACACCACACACAGATTCTCTCTGCTTGTCATTGGCATGTGTTTGTAGTGATTCAGGATGCTGCTCGCTTGCCGGACAGCTTAGTTATTGTTGTTATTGTTTAAAGCCTAGCCGGCTGTGTAGAGCCCTATCAGGGCTACGTAACAATGCTTACAATAAGCTGTGAACCTGGTGAGGTGGATTCTGGCCACGAACTACAGACTAATAGATCATGGGTCTGAATCCGTGCATCATCATCATCATCATCATC
>CM060314.1:61428460-61430960 GCA_030674185.1 Monoplex corrugatus | reverse complement strand
TATTGGGGACGAGGAGGGTGGGGGAGATGCTAGGGGCAACGAGAGATAGAGGCAGATAGAGGTCCATGATCGCCAACGCCATGCGGCAGGGCACCTGATGATGATGATGATGTTATTGTAGTTTTCCCTCTGGATTTGATATTGCTCTTGTCTATTTATTTAGTACTGACAACAGGTCGAACTCTCCCCCCCCCTCACCTCCCTCCCTCCCCCTCCCCATCCCTCCCCCTCCACTCCTTCCCCTCGCCATCCCCTCCCTCCCACTACCCCTCCCCCTGTTCTGACCTCACTCTCTCATTTCTTCGTGTCCTCTTTACACCCTCGGAGGTTCAAGTGTTGGCATTCTGTTTATTTGACGCGTTTGTGTGTTTGGTTTGCTTGTTCGTGCATTTATGTTTGTTTATTTGTTATATCATCTTTTGTGGGTTTTTTTTTTGGGGGGGGCGGGTGGGTAGGTTGATTTGTGTTGTGTGTGTGTGTGTGTGGTGTGGTGTGTGTGTGTGTGTGTGTGTGTGTGTTGTGTTGTGTTGTGTTGTGTTGTGTGTGTGTTGTGTTGTGTTGTGTGTGTTGTGTGTGTGTGTGTGTGTTGTGTTGTGTGTGTTGTGTTGTGTTGTGTTGTGTTGTGTTGTGTTGTGTTGTGTGTGTGTGTGTGTGTGGTGTGTTGTGTTGTGTGTGTTGTGTGTGTTGTGTTGTGTTGTGTTGTGTTGTGTGTGTGTGTGTGTGTGTGTGTGTGTGTGTGTGTGTTGTGTGTGTGTTGTGTTGTGTATTGTGTGTGTGTTGTGTGTGTGTGTGTGTGTTTTCTTTTTTTTCCTCTTTTTTAGCGCGGATAGGGGAGAGGGGGATTTCCCGTTTAACATCTTTTTTTTTTTTTAATCGTTTGTACGTTCGAGTATTTTTATTTTTTTATAATTTAAATGGGAATTTAATATTGTGTAAAAATGAACAAAAAATCAGGCATATATACATCTTCGTTCTTTTCTGCTTTTCTCTCTTGTTTTCTTGTTCTTCTTATTCTTCAATAAGATGATTGTCTCTGTAGTAAAAAAAAAAAAGAAAAAAAAAAAGAAATAAGAAGAAAAAAGAAAAGCTGTTCGTTTTCACGTTCCCTCTTCTTTCAACCCAAAGAGGAATCGATGCATTTTCATTTTCCGAGCTCTTTTCAAAGTTTAAATGGCTTACCAACTTGTTTCGACTTCACTGTTTTGAAATCTCTTGTTGACAATTGGATGTGCATGTTTCGTTTTTTTTGGTTGTTTTTTTGTTTTTTGTTTTTGTTTTTGTTGTTTGTTGTTGTTGTTGTTGTTGTGTGTGTGTGTGTACGTGTGTCATTCTCTTTAGTTTGTTTTTGTTTGTTTCTTTTGTTTATTCGTTCCTTCTCCTCTTTCTCTTCTTTTTCTTTCTCTTTCTCTCTCCTTTCTTCTCTCTCTCTCTCTCTTCTCTCTCTCCTCTTTCTCTCTCTCTTTCTCTCTCTCTCTCTCTTCTCTCTCTCTTTTCTTCTCTCTCTCTCTTCTCTCTCTTTCTCCTCTCTCCTTCCTCTCTCCTCTCTTCTCTCTCTCCTTTTCTCTCTCTCCTCTTCTCCTTCTCTCTCTTCTCCTCTTCTCGTCTCTCTCTCTCTCGTACTGCTCTGTCTGTCTGTCCTCTCTCTCCCTCTCGTCTTTCTCTCTCCGCTCTGTTGTCTGTCGTCTGCTGTCTCGTTTGTGTGTGTGTGTGTGTGTGTGTGGTGTGTGTGTGTGGTGTGTGTGTGTTGTGTGTGTGTGTGTGTGTGTGTGTGTATGGTGTGTGTGTGTGTGTGTGTGTGTCTTGTGTGTGTGAAGAATTTACAGTGGCATTTGAAATTGTCTTGTTCATGTCATTCAGCTGCTAACTGATATCACTTACAGATGCTACTGCTTCTCTTTCATTCATTCTTTCTTTCTTTTGTTTGTTTGTTTGTTTGTTTTGGGGCAGCCGAAAGAAAGGAAGGAAGGAAAGAAAAAGAAAGAAAAAACAGAAACAAATGAAACAAATGAGAAAAGTAAGAAAGAGAGAGAGAAGAGAGAGAGGAGGTAGGCAGGTAGATATGTAGCTAGATAAATGCATGAGAAAAGAAATGAACGAAAGGGAGGTAACTGAGAAAGCAAATATACAACTACATAGACGTATGAATAGATGGGGCCATGAACAAAACAAAACCAAAAAAAAAAAAAATCAACCAAGAAAAACCAAAACCTCCAACGCAGAGAACTATAAATTTACACATACATAATGTAAGGAAAGCATTGGATACGTTCTAGCTCCTCACAAATCACATTTGAATGAAGAAAGCCAACTATCATCACATATGTTGATCCAGACAGACTTGGAAGGACGGATACTTTTTTTTTTAAACAAGCGCTCTGAGGCTCCCATAAATCACAGAAATCTGAATTTAATAAGCTTTCTATTTTTCGTTTGAAAGCGTATCTCGACCATTTCTTTGCTTCCCACGCTCTCTCTCTTTTTTAACCCAGCTGTCTGACTG
>CM060314.1:61413460-61415960 GCA_030674185.1 Monoplex corrugatus | reverse complement strand
TTTTTTTTTTCTTGTTTTTTTTTTTTTTCGTGTAGGGTTTTTCTGTTTTTGTTTTTGTTTTAGATCCTTTCTTTTTCGTTCTTTTTCGTTTTCTTCCTGCTTTTTTTTTTTTTTGTTTTTGTTTTCTTGTCTTTGGTTTTTGTTACCCATCTCTTTTTTTTTTTTTTTTTCTTAGACTCTCCTTTTCTGCCTTTCTTTTTGGTTTTATTTCTGTCTCGTCTTTAGTTTGATTTCAGCCTGATTTTTGTCTTGCTTTTCTTTTGTTTCTCGATGTTCTTCTTCTCCTTGTCTTTCATTCGTCTTCTTCTTCTTTGTGTTTTTTTTTTTCCCTCTTTTTCTTCTTCTTCTTCTCTTTTTTTTTCTTGTCTTCTTCTTCTCCTCCTCCTGTCTCTCTTTCCTTTTTTCTTCTCTTTCTTTCTTACTTTTTTCTTTCTTTATTTCTTTCTTGTCTTCCTCTCCTCCCCTCCTCCTCTTCCTCCTCTTTCTTTTTCTTCTTCTTTTTCTCCTCGTCCTTTCTTCTCTTTCTTTCTTTCTTCTTCTTCTCTTCTTCCTTCTTTTTCTTTCCTTCTTTCTTTCTTTCTTTCTTCTTCTACTTCTCCTCCTCCTCAATCTTCTCTTCCTCCCTTCTTCTTTTTTTTTCTTTCTTTTATTCTTTCTTTCTTTCTATTTTTCGTTCGTTCTTTTTTTTTTCTTCTTTTCCTCCTCCTCCTCCTCCTCCTTCTTCTCTTCGTCCTTTCTTCTTTTTCTTTGTTTCTTTGTTTTTGTTTTGTTTGTTTCTTCTTCTTCCTCTTCGTCTCTGCAAACGGCGCTGTCATTGTTTTGCAGCTGTCTTTCGGCTGCTGCTTCTTGTTCTTTGAACGCTGCTAGTACTAGTAATATAGTTAAGTCGTCTCTTAGTCTCTTAGTAGTGCTACTACTACTACTACACTACTACTACTACCACTACTACTACTGCTGCTGTTGCTGTTGCTACTACTACTATTACTATTACTTCTCCTCCTTCCTCCTCCTCCTCCTCCTCCTACTACTATTGCTACTACTACTACTGCTCTGCTGCTGCTGCTTCTGCTGCTGCTGCTTCTGCTGCCACTACTGCTATTGCTGCTGTTACTATTATTACTATTGCTGCTCCTGCTGCTGTTTTTGTTACTACAATTACCACCAAGCACAACTACTATTACTACTACCACTGCGACTGCTACTAAAACAACTATTGCCACTGCAAGTTCTACTGCAGCTATTACTTCTACTGCTGCTGCTACTACGACTACTGCTGTTTATACTATTGCTACTTCTTATTGAAGTGCATGTGTGTGCGTGTGTGTGTGTGTGTGTGGTGTGTGTGTGTTTGTGTGTGCGTGCGTGTGTGTGTGTGCGTGCGGGTGTGCGTGTGTGTGTGCGTGTGTGTGCGTGTGTGTGTTCGTGTGTGATTGTGTTTTGTGTGTGTGTGCGTGCGTGTGTGTGTGTGGTGTGTGTGTGTGTGTGTGTGTGTGTGCGTTGTGTGTGTACGTTGTGTGTGTGTGTGTGCGTGCGTGCGTGTGTGTGTATGTGCGTCTGTGTGTGTGTGTGTGTGTGTGCGTGCGTGTGTGTGTGTGTGCGTGTGTGTGTATGTGTGTGTGCGTGCGTGTGTGTGTGTGTGTGTGTGCGTGCGTGTGTATGTGTGTGCGTGTGTCTGTGTGCGTGTGTGTGTGTGCGTGTGTGTGTGTGCGTGTGTGTGTGTGCGTGCGCGCGCGCGTGTGTGTGTGCGTGTGTGTGTGTGTGTGTGTGTGCGTGTGTGTGTGCGCGCGCGCGTGCATGCGTGCGTATGTGTTTGTACGTGTGAAAGTGAGAGAGAGAAACTGTGAGTGGGTCAAGGGAAGGAGAGAGAAGAAGAGTGAGATAAAAAGAATAAAAAAGAAAGAAAGACAAAAAAAAACAACATAATATATATCAGTTTCTGCTTTTCTGATTTTTTGTCTTTTTTTTTTTTTTCACTTGTTTTTTTTTTTCACTACAGTCTAATGTTCTTTCGCTCTTTGACACCTTTCCATGCATCTACTTTTTTTGTGTGTGTGTTGTTCTGTCCTTAATGCTGAGCGATGCGATTGAGCTCAGTGTCAAAGAGCGTACTGGTTTTTTTTTGTTTCCTTCCTTCCTTTATGGTTGTTGTTTTGTGTGTTTGTTTCGTTTGTATCTTGTGTGTTTTTTTGTCAGCATAATGTTACTTTGAGAATGAAAAAAAGAGATCGTGCGCGCCTACTAGCTCCGTTTGTTTGCTCGCTCGCTGGAGAGAGAGAGAGAGAGAGAGAGAGAGAGAGAGAGAAGAGAGAGAGAGAGAGGATGGGGAGAGAGAGAGAGAGGAGGAGAGAAGAGGAGAGAGAGAGGGGGAGGAGAAGAGAGAGAGGGGAGAGAGAGGTAGGAGAGGAGGAGAGAGAGAGGAGGAGAGAGAGAGAGAGAGAGAGAGAGAGGGAGGAGAGAGAGGAAGAGAAGAGAGAAGAGGAAGAGAGAGAGAGAGGAGGGA
>CM060314.1:61408460-61410960 GCA_030674185.1 Monoplex corrugatus | reverse complement strand
AGCGTTGGGTGGGCTGGAGATGAGTGCATGCAGGAGTGGGGTGGGTGGAGTGGGATGGAATGGGGTGGGATGGGTTGGGGTGGGTTGGGGTGGGTGAGGGTGGGTGGTGGGGGTGGAGTGGGTAGAGTGGAAGTGGAATGGGTTGGTTTGGTTTGGAAAGGAGTGGGTGGGGTGGAGTGGGATGGAATGGGTTGGGTGGGATGGGTTGGGGTGGAGTGGAGTAGAGTGGGGTAAGGTGGAAGGGGTTGGTTTGGTTTGGAATGGAGTGGGGTGGGGGTGGAGTGGGATGGAATGGGGTTGGGTTGGGGTGGAGTGGGGTGGGCTGGAGGTGGAGTGAGGGTGGGCTGGGGTGGGCTGGGTGGATGAACCGGGTTGGGGTGGAGTGGGATAGGGTGGGGTGGGGTCGTGGGGTGGTCGATCAGGCAGTGTTGTTGAAATTTACCGTAGTGACCAAGCAACAATACATGTAATTACAGCCTTCTGTGGTTTTGGCCTCAATATCAGATTGATTGATATCGCTGACTCGTATGGTATTCCTACCACTGGGACTTCGACTAATAGAACGTGGGTTTGATGATCTGTTTTAGAGCCAGAATGAGCGATGTAGGATCAGTGCCACTGACACGATGCATACGATGAAGCAGGAAAGACAGACAGACAGACAGACAGACAAACTAGCAAACAAGCAAGCAAGCGAGCAAACAAACAAACAAACAAAACAAATGTTGGTGTGTTCATTTTGTCTTTTGTTCTTTTCTGCGTTGGTATTTTGTTTTGTTTTGTTTTAGTGTGTGTGCGCGCGCGCGCGCGCGTGTATGTGTGTGTGTGTATGTATGTATGTGTGTTGTGTGTGTGTGTGTGTGTGTGTGTGTGTGTGTGTGTGTGTGTGTGTGTGTGTGTGTGTGTGTGTGTGTGTGTGTGTTAGTGGTGGTGTTTTTTCCCCTTGTTCCCTTCTTTTACCTCTTCTCTTCTTTCTCTCTCTTCTCTCTCTTCTCTCTCTCTCTCTCTCTCTCTCTCTCTCTCTCTCTCTCTCTCTCTCTCTGACTCTGTTTTTTTTTCTCTGTACTGTCATCATATCTTGTTTCGTTAGTCCTCCTGCTCCGTTTGCCTTTTCTTATCTTAATTAAACAAAACCAGCAGAGGAGAAAGGGATTTTCTTTCTTTCCGTTTGCTTCCAATAAAAACAAATGCTAACACCCAATAGTCTCAGGTATGCATTCCAAGTGGCGGATTCTCTGCATCTGATTACTCTCGATAAGTCTTTTCTAACACGTTTAAACGTTGACCTTTACTTTTTGTTTTTTGTTTGTTTTGTTTTAAGGAGGTTGAAAATAAACACTACCGAAAAAAAAAGAAAAGGAAAGGAAAGAAAAAGAGAAGAAAAAAGATAGAAAAAGAAAAGAGAAAAGCAATGCAAAACAAACAAAACAAAACAAAACAAAAACAAAAACACTGGAACATAACAAAAAGGAAAACCTACTAAGGTGTCCAAGGGTTCTTCCGGATTACAGGTACTTATGGTTATTTCTGTTTGTTTGCTTGTTTTGCTTTGTTTGCTTGTTTTTTTGTTTTGTTTTTGTTTTTGTTTCGTGTGCGCAGGGAACCAGACACCTTAAGGACATACATTTTAAGCGAAAGCCCACTTTCTCCATTCTTTGCTTTAAATTTACATGTTAATTTTGTACTGCCATTTGCTAGGACTATTCAGAGGTAGTGAGGTAAAGATCGGAGTTCTGGATGTTAACCCGTATCTGTATACTCAACCCTATCGGTATATTTCGTTGAAAACAGCATACACAGCAATTGTGTGTGTGTGTGTTTGTATGTGTGTGTGTGTTGTGTTGTGTGTGTGTGTGTGTGTGTGTGTGTGTGTGTGTGTGTGTGTGTGTGTGCGCGAGTGTGTGTGCGCGAGTGTGTGTGTGTGTGTGTGTGTGTGTGTGTGTGTGGCGCGTGTATGTATGTGTTTGATAGAGAGACAGAGAGAGCGGGAGGGAGAGAGAAAGAGAGAGAGAGAGAGAGCATGTGTGTGTGTGTGTGTGTGTGTGTGTGTGTGTGTGTGTGTGTATGTATGTGTGTGTGTATGTGTGAGACAAAGAGCGGGAGAGAGAGAGTGTGTGTGTATGTGTGTATGAGAGAGAGAGAGAGAGAGAGAGAGAGAGAGAGTTGAGCATGAGTGTATTTATGTGATCATAGGTTGTGTGTGTGTGTGTGTGTGTGTGTGTGTGTGTGTGTGTGTGTGTGTGTGTGTGTGTGTGTGTGTGTGTGTGTGTGTAGGGGACAGATGGGAGTAGTGACTGTATGTATGTGCATGCAAAAAGTGCGTGCATACATGCGCAAGTGTCAGGCTTAGGTGTCTAAGTAATAACGTGACTCCCCTATTATTTGAAGTTTACACAGACACCAGTTTTGTCTGATGTGACATTTGCACGCTAGGATATTTCTCCTTATGTGTTTCGCCTTTTTGGATCGCATGTCTGGTTGATACGAGAGAGAGAGAGAG
>CM060314.1:61393460-61400960 GCA_030674185.1 Monoplex corrugatus | reverse complement strand
AATAGAAAACAATGGTTAATAGTTATTCCATTGAACATTAAAATACGGACAAATGAAACTTTATTTTAGCAGTATATTGTTCAATTTTGAATCTTATGTGATAGTCTTTGAAAATTACATATATTCGGAATACATTTGGCAATCTTACCAGATAGTGTGTGTTTGTGTGTATGAGTGTGTGTGTGCGTGCGTGCGTGCGTCCGTGGTGTGTGTGTGTGTGTGTGTGTGTGTGTGTTGTGTGTTGTGTGTTGTGTGGTGTGGTGTTTGAATGTACAAAAGGATATTTTTAGAATTGGAAGTTCAAAAAATGAACATATGCCTATCTTCATCAAAACGTTCTTACCAACAAACGCCTATCAATTAATATTTGGAAGAGAGTTCTTGAATGTTATATATAACTGATCATGTTAAACGGTTGTGAGGCGTGGACAGCCAACACGCAAAGCCATAACAAGATTGAGGCAGCCGAAATGTAGATTCTAAGAAGAATGTTGAGAGTTCCACGGATAACAAAGAAAAACAAACGAGACAGTCCTGATGGAGGCAGACACAAGAAGATAATCTATAAAGAAGATTAGGAAAAGACAAGCAACAATTATAGGCCATTTTATGAGGAAAGAGGAATTAGAGCACCTGGTTACAACAGGAAAGCTGGAGGAAAAGAGAATACCATGCAGACCAAGGGAGGAAATATTGGACGGATTTGCAGAATGGCTGAGGACAGAGAGGGTGAAAGATGTACTTGCAGCGACAAGGGATAGATGCATATGGAGGGCCATGATCTCCATCGCCACGCGGCAGGGCACCTGATGTTGATGATGAATGTTTTGTCTTTCGTTATTAAGTTCAATGTGTATTCACATAATTGTTTCCTGACAAAAAAAAGATAAAGAAGTGATCAAGAACAGTATAGGCATAATCTCTATATTTGCATTTGTTGTATCGTTTGTTATTTATTTTGTTTATGGACATTTGGCAGAGACGACTTTACCAAACATGAGAGCTAAATACCGCATGCAACAACGTCTTTGATAAACTGACTGCACGTGCCTGTTGGATCGCATTTTGACTCTAATCAGAAATGCAAAGACTCGTAAGCAGTAGTATAAGCAGATTTTCTTCATGACTATTCTTAGATATTAATGAACATAATGAAACCACCATCATTGATTAGAATATTGTCGTACATGTGTTGTAAGGCATATGTTGGTTTTATGTGAACTATACATATGTGTATAAAATGATATACTTTCTGCTACTACACTGTTCCTTGATGATTGATTACCGTTCATCAAAGGGATGTAGTTTGTGAAACGGATTCATAGGGGAAATGTTGACATGTGCTTAAATCTTAATGTTTGTTTCTAATCTTTCAATGTATAAAATATCATTATGTGTCTTCTGTATACTATGTGAAGTTCATGTGTCAACATTGTCTTTTCGTAAGTGTACAATTGTGTGTTAGATGTCCATTTGTTGTGAAACAAAAGACGAATAAAAATACTTTTAAAACAATTTATATCTGTTTTGTTTGTTTGAAATATAATTGCCTTATATGTTGTTTTTTTTTAAAAAAGAGAGAAATAAGCAGTGAATGGATTCAGCTTTGATTCCCTTGAGAAAATCTTGAAAAAATGTACCACAAAACGAATGCTTTTCCAGGACGCCAGGGGTTCTTTGTATCTTTGTCCTGCTTTGACTCTAACCAGAAATGTAATGAGTCTGAAGCACTACAAAAAGTCAGTGAATGGATTCGATTTTAATCGCCTTGAACAAATCTTTGAAAGTGTACACAAGAAGAGTGCTTCGCCAGGACGCCAGGGGTGCTTCATACGTCCTCATTCGTCAAAATCATTTGCTGGCAATTTCGTTTTAGGCTTGCTTCTTCTTCTGTTTTGTTGTTGTTGTTGTTTTGTTGTTGTTGTTGTTGTTTGGTTGGTTGGTTGGTTGTTTGCTTGTTGTTGTTTTGTTTATGTTAGTCTGATGATAGCAGTCTGTCAGAAATTGATTGATTGATTGATTGATTGATTGTGTGTGTGTGGTGTGTGTGTGTGTGTGTGTGTGTGTGTGTGTGTGTTCGTGTCTGTTGATTGACTGATTGTGTGTGTGTGTGTGTGTGTGTGTGTGTGTGTGGTGTGTGTGTGTGTGTGTGTGTGTGTGTGTGTGTGTGTGTGTGCATTTGTGTGTGCAGTGTGTGTGTGTGTGGTGTGTGTGTGTGTGGTGTGTGTGTGGTGTGTGTGTGTGTGTGTGTGTGTGTGTGTGTGTGATATGTGTGTGTGTGTGTGTTGTAGCGTAGTTGTGAGTATGATAGTGTGTGTTGTTGTGCGTGTGCGTGTGTGTGTTTGTGTTGTGGTGTGTGTGTGTGTGTGTGTGTGTGTGGTTGTGTGGTGTGTGGTGTGTGTGTGTGTGTGTTGTGTGTGTGTGTGTGTTGTGTGTTATAATATATGATTGCGTATATATTCCGCTGATTATACTGAACAACATTTTCGTATCCTTTTGTGCAACCGAATGTGCGTTGCACATATACTGCTTTTATGCATGCCTTCAGGAAATGAGAACGGGAATATCTTTCTGTGGCGAATTACTGAGCTGAGCTTTTTGCATTTGATAGAACGCTGTGTGTCTCTGTGTGAGGATGCTTCTTGTGCGAATTGTCAAGGCAGTTTTTCCCCTATTTGTTACTTTTTTGATTATCTTAAACTCTCCCTTCTGCTTTTTTTTTTCTTTTTCTCCCTTCAACTTCTGTTTTATTCTAAGTCTGTTTGTTTCTCGGTCTATCTGTCTTTTTCTTTGTTTCTGTTTCTGTCTGTTTGTCTCTCTCTGTCTCTGTTTGTCTCTTGCTGTCTCTGTCATTCTCTCTCTGTGTCTGTCTCTGTCTGTCTGTCTGTCTGTCTCTCTCTCTAAATATATATAAAAATCCTGTTAAGAATAATCATGATGAGGACAAGGAATAGCATCAAAAGAGAAATAGCAGAATAACAGTGTGGATTTGTTGAAGGGAAAGGAACTATTAATGCCATATACATCCTAAGAACTGTCATAGAGAGGTCAAATAAGATGAATAAGGATTTGTATTTATGCTTTGTTGACTACACCAAGGCTTTCGATCGGGTAAGACATAATGAAATTGATCAACCAACTGGAGAGACTCAATGTTGATGGAAAAGATCTACGAATAATCAGAAATATGTACTGGGAACAAACAGCTGCAATGGGAATAGAAAACAATGTAAGCTGTTTCCAAAATATCAAAAGAGGAGTCATACAGGGTTGTGTTTTGTCACCAGATCTGTTTTCACTTTACAGCGAAAACATCATGAGAAACTATAAGAAGACCCTGGATTAAAGGTTGGAGGGAAAATGATAAACAACATTCGATACGCAGATGACACCGTGCTAATTGCAGAAAGTGAAAGAGACCTACAAAACCTTGTGTACTAGAAATAGAAAGCAAAGAAAAGGGGCTGGAATAAACAGCAGGAAGACTGAAGTCATGGTGATCAGTAAAAAACATGAAACCCCTTCATGCAATATAACAGCAAATGGCACAACCTTGACACAGGTTGAGAAATTCAAATACCTGGGAACGATCACTTCATCAGACTGCAGATGCACATCGGAAATAGCCGGCAGAATAGGCCAAGCCAAAACAACATTCAAGAAGATGAAAGCATTCTTACCAATAAATGCCTGTCAATTAACACCAGGAAGAGAGTTCTTGAATGTTATATAGAACCAATACTGTTGTACGGATGCGAGGAGTGGACAGTCAACAAACAAACCAGAACAAAATTGAGGCAGCCGAGATGTGGTTTCTAAGAAGAATGTTGAGAGTTCCATGGACAGCAAAGAAAACAAACGAGACAGTCTTGATGGAGGCAGACACTAGTAGATCACTCTTAAGGAAGATTGGGAAAAGACAGACAACATTTATAGGCCATTTTATGAGGAAGGGGGATTTGGAGCACCTGGTCACAACGGGAAAGCTGGAGGGAAAGAGAGCACCGGGTAGACCCAGGAAGAAAATGCTGGACGGACTTGCAGAGTGGCTGGGGACGAGGAGGGTGGGGGAGATGTTAGGGGCAACGAGAGATACAAACAGATGGAAGTCCATGATCGCCGGCGCCATGTGATGTATGTATATATATATGTATATTTATATATATTTGTGTGTGTGTGTGTGTGTGTGTGTGTGTGTGTGTGTGTGTGTGTGTGTGTGTGTGTGTGTGTGTGTTGTGAAATATTGTTTTCAAAACACTTTTCTTTGAGTTGCTTAGTTTTAATGAATGTGTTTCTTGTATGTCTTTTATTGTGCCTGCATCTGTAGAATAGCGAGCACAGTCTTTTAGAAAAGGCCTGTGGAACCTTGAGTAATAAAGTGTTTTAGAAGTTTAAAACCTGGGGTGGTTAGAAATGAGTACTTGCTTATTAACTGCATCTTTTTCTGTGTGTGTATTGTTTCCATAAGTTGACACAAAATGTAAAACAACTGAGGAATCTGCTGGGTTTGTGATGTGTATGGAGATTACTTATTGTTCATGCCATATAAACAAAAACAATACAGGCGAGTAAATTACTAATGAAGGTCACTGTTAACAGTTTGTTTAATTTCTTATGTCTTCGAAACTTGCTCTTTCTGTTCACATTCTGCACCTCCCTCCCCATTCAGTGTCCCTTGTACTTCTTGTATCCAGTGGGATTCATCTTCTGTAGTATCAGTTGCAAGCTACGACACTTTTTTCAACAGAGTGCAATAAAATACACGAAGAAAAAGAAACTAACGAGGTTAGTAATGCAAGAACACGTAAACACACTGAGACAACAGACAAGTTACAAAATGCAATGCGTTTTGGTCTTATTTCAAATTGAGTTCAGTGTTATATTCCTTTATTAACCCCTTGACTCCCGCACCCTGCCCACCAGCATCCTGCATTGTCAGCCATGCTAGCAAAACAAAACTTAATCCTTTGACTCCCTCACCCTATCCACCAGCTTTCTGCAAGTACAGCTTCCTGCATGAAGCTGGTGGGTAGTATGAGGGAGTCAAAGGTTGTTTTTGCAGTTGGTGGATAGGGTACTAACATCAAAAGATTAGTCCACATTTGGAAGTCAGATCGTGTATTCACTGTACTCGCACCACACCAGTCCCACGTCTGCTTAAAATGCAAACAGAAACGTATCTTAAAACATGTGAAAATATGATCCATCTTAAAACATGTGAAAATATTAAACGGATCACCTTAGCGTCTCCTGTGGGCAGTATGAATATACAGTACTCGGTCTGAAAACTGAGACTTTTCCTTTCAATTCATTTTTCCTCACTATCTCCACCTTAAATCAGAACTCTGCCCTCCCAATGTCCTTACCATGACCCCCCACCCCAAATCTGTCCCCTCGGCCTCTTTCTGACATGTCTTTTTTTGGTCATTCAAAAGGTCTTCGCTATCTAGTTTCACTCAGCGTGACGAGGAGCCATTTAACACCAAGGGGGTTTGGGTTATCGTGAAATACTGTGTGACAGATCGTGTTGATAGTCAAGCCTCCGTTTTCCGCTCCCCTCCCGCCTCTTTCCACACCTCCCGACATACCAGTACTCCATCTCTTTAGGTCATCGTTGTAATTATCGCAGTTAGGTTTAACCCTTTGACACCTGCACCACCCAGTCCACCAGCATCCTGCATTGTCAATCATGTAAGCAAAGCAAGAACTTAACCGTTCGACTCCTGCACCATATCCACTAGCATCTTGCCTTGTCAACCATGTAAGCAAAGCAAAAACTTAACCCTTTGACTCCTGCACCATGTCCACCAGCATCCTGCATTGTCATGTAAGCAAAGCAAAAACTTAACCCTTTAACTCCTGCACCACCTGTCCACCAGCATCCTGCGTTATCAATCGTGTAAGCAAAGCAGAAACTTAATCCTTTGACTCCTGCACCATGTCCACCAGCATATTGCATTGTCAATCATGTAAGCAAAGCAAAAACTTAACCCTTTGACTCCTGCACCACCAGTCCACCAACATCCTGCATTGTCAATCATGTAAGCAAAGCAAAAACTTAACCCTTTGACTCCTGCACCATGTCCACCAGCATATGCATTGTCAATCATGTAAGCAAAGCAAAAACTGAACCCTTTGACTCCTGCACCACCAGTACCACCAACATCCTGCATTGTCAATCATGTAAGCAAGGCAAAAACTTAACCCTTTGACTCCTGCACCATGTCCACCAGCATCTTGCATTGTCAATCATGTAAGCAAAGCAAAAACTTAACCCTTTGACTCCTGCACCATGGCCATCAGCATGTTGCATTGTTAATCATGTAAGCAAAGCAAAAACTTAACCCTTTGACTCCTGCAAAATGTCCACCAGCATCTTGCATTGTCATCATGTAAGCAAAGCAAAAACTGAACCCTTTGACTCCCTCACCCTATCCACCAGCTTCCTGCAGGAAGCTGGTGGATAGGGTGAAGGAGTCAAAGGGTTCAGTTTTTGCAGTTGGTGGATAGGATGCGGGAGTAGAGGGTTAAAAGGGGTGAGGCGCTAGGGATAAAAATGGTGAAGGTACGTCAGATTTGATGCTGCAGGCTAAAAGACTGAAAGAACCAACAGCCCACGCGTATGGAAAAGACAATAAAAGCAGTGAGGAACGCTCTCTCACAACATACTAAAGCATCTCACTCTAAGGAGCAACTGAGCATTTGGCTGCATTGGCAGAGATACAAAAAAAATCCAACCAAAGAAAACTGATTAAATTAGTGAAAAATAAGTATACGACTAGTCTTTTGAGAAGATTATGATATTTATGATCAAAAGATGACGATCGAGGTCCGCGGAGACAATATGGATCAAAGTCTTCTGTAAAGAAATAGTTGAAATAGTGTGTCGTCTGTAACATGAAATAGTTGAAATAGTGTGAGAACCTAATAAGACTAATGGATAACCTTGCGAAGAGAATGATAGAAGTTCACACGAAGAGCTGAAGCAGTGCACAAGCATGGGTGACATATTTCTTGTATGAAGAAAAAGATGAGAGTGACATTTTGGGGCAGGCATGGTGGCGACTATGTAAAATTCCAAGCAAATCTTTATCTCACATACACACTCACTCACGCACGCGCGTACGCGCACACACTCACGCACGCACGCACGCACGCACGCACGCACACACGCACACACACATGCACACACACATACACACACACACGCACGCACGCACGCACACGCACACAACACTCACGCACGCACGCATGCACACACCACACACATATACACTCACACACACACACACACTCTCTCTCTCTTATCTTTCTCTCACACAGACTCTCTCTTTCACACACACACACATACACACACACACCACACACACACACACACACACACACACATTCTCTCTCTCTCTCTTTCACACACACACACACACACACTCTCTCTCTCTCTTTCACAGTTTCTCTCTGTCACACACACACCACACACACACACACACACACACACACACA
>CM060314.1:61380960-61385960 GCA_030674185.1 Monoplex corrugatus | reverse complement strand
CTGATGAATGCAATTTTATGCTGGCTTCCGTTCCAGTATGAAAGTGTTCTGTTCTTTTTTTTTTTTTCTTCTATATTTCCCCCTTATTTTACTTTTTGATTGTTTGTGCTTTCTTGTTGTTTTTTTTAAAACTATTTGTTTATTTCTTTGTGTTCATGTATGTACGTGCTTGTATACCTCTCTCTCTCTCTCTCTCTTCTTTCTTCATGTGTGTGTGTGTGTGTGTTAGTCTCTCTCTCTTTCTTTTTTTACTAGTTAGTTTGATTTCATTTTTGTGTTCTTTTCTGTCTTCTTTCTTTTCTTTTACCGCTGTTTTTTCTTTGTAATGTATCCATAGTTGAAATACTCATAGATACACACGTACACACACACTCACTCTCTCTCTCTCTCTCTCTCACGCACACACACACACACACACACACACACACACACACACACACACACACACACACACACACACGCACATGCATACACACACACGCACACACACACACACTCACACACAATGTATATTGAGAGAGAGAGGAGAGACAGGAGAGAGATGAGAGTGAGAGAGAGAGTGAGAGAGAGAGTGAGAGAGAGAGAGAGACAGAGAGAGAGAGAGAGTGAGAGAGGAGAGACAGAGAGAGAGAGACAGAGAGAGAGACAAGAGAGAGAGAGTGAGAGAGAGAGAGAAGTGAAGAGAGAGTGAGAGGAGAGAGAGGAAGAAAAGAGAGAGTGAGAGAGAGAGAGAGAGTGAGAGAGAGAGAGGGGTGGGAGAGAGAGAGACAGAGAGAGAGAGAGAGGAGAGAGAGGAGAGAGAGAGAAGAGAGAGAGAGAGAGAGATTCGGAAATCAGAGAGAGATTCGGAAATCTTCTCGAATAGAAATCTCGTAGAGTTTCTCTAGGGCTTTGACGAATGGAGCAGAGAAAGCATGTAATTTTTGTTCTGGTATTGTACCGAGTCTTTTTCTAAGAAAACTAGGATGCCAAGACTTTTGTATGCTGAACAATATGTTGCTATTTAGATGTCGTCTTCTGTCGTTCAAATAGCCAAACCGTGTTCAGTCTGTGGTCGTTTCCTATTTTTTGTTGTTGTTGTTGTTGTTGTAATTTGGGATATTGTATTTGTGATTTTAGACTTTTTGAAATTCGGAGCTTGGAATTCATTAGTACTGGAATAATATATGTTCCATATGCTCCGTACCCAAATCCGCCGTCAGTCAGTTATCTGCCAGACTCCCCGAGCCTGCAGAAAACCAGTGCGCTGCTGTAATCAGCGCTATCAACAACAGTACACCATTAGATCTCTCTCATCATTTCTTACCCGCTTTTTCGGTCTTTCGCTTGATTACCTGATACATTAAAAAAAAAGTCAGTGGTAAAGAAAGTAAGTATACAACACCATATAAGAAACTAAAAATAAGCAAACAATTAAGCAAGTAAGCAAGGAAGCAAGCAGCAAGCAAGCAAGCAAGCAAGCAAACAACACAAACAAGCAAGCGAGCAAGGAAGCAAGGAAGCAAGCAAGGAAGTGAGCAAGCAGCAAACAACACAAACAAACAAGCAAACAAGCAAGCAAGCACCAAACAAGCAAGCAAGCAAACAACACAAACAAACAAGCAAGCAAGCAAGCACCAAGCAAGCAAGCAAGCAAACAAAAACAAGACCATAGAAAGAGAGACTGGTTCAGTCAAAAAAACAAGAAGATCATCAACTGACTACGTAGATTTAGATAAGAAGACGCTATCGAACGAATACATTCCAACGACCATCAGTCACAGAATCCAGATGTTAACAAGCTGTCTGGTCCACGTTGAAAAGAAAGGTACCACAACGATTTTTCAGTCCCCTCTGTCCCATCGTCTCTCTCGATCCCAGACTACGCTATCGGTAAGTCACAACTCAAGTTTTATGCGACTGGCAGCCAAAGTGAACTAGTTGAACCTCTCTGCAGGTATATTGGCTCAGAGGTAGGTCATTTAGGGAGAGAGAGAGAGAGAGAGAGAGAGAGAGAGAGAGAGAGAGAGAGAGAGAGAGAGACAGACAGAGACAGACAGAGACAGACAGATAAATAGAAAGAGAGAGACAGACAGACAGAGAGAGAGAGATACAGAAGACAAGGAAAAGGAGAGAGACAGACAGACAGACACACGCACACACACACACACATACACACACACACACGCACGCACACACACACCCACACACACACAGAGGAAGAGAGAGACAGAGACAGAGACAGACAGAGACAGAGACAAAGAGAGAGAGAGACAGAGACAAAGAGAGGGAGAGAGACAGAGAAACAGAGAAAGAGGGAAAGGGAGAGAGGAAGGGTGGAAAGAGAGAGAGAAATATACAGAGAGAGAAAGACAGAAAGAGAGAGAAAGACAGAGATAGAGAGAGACAGACAGACAGACAAACAGACAGACATATAGAGACAGAACCAGAGAAAGAGACAGCCAGAACCAGAGAGAGAGAGAGAGAGGAGGAGAGAGAGAGGAGGAGAGAGAGAGAGAGAGAGAGAGAGAGAGAGAGATGGTGACGTGAAAGAAAATTTTGACTAATTGGTAGACAACTGATATTGGTTTCTGGGATGCTGGTCTTTGTGATGAAGTTGGACAGAAGGAGGTGGGAGAGTGTGGGACAGAGGGGTTTTAGCATAGCAGGCCAGACATTTCGATTGAAAAGCTTATGAGAAGACAATGAATTCATTTGTTTTTACCTTTTTTTTTTTCTCCGAAGGACCAAAATGAAACTAAAGACTACTAAGTGAAAATACAGACATTGCCTGTTTGTGGGCGGGGCTATAGGTTGTGTGTGTGTGTGTGTGTGTGTGTGTGTGTGTGTGTGTGTTTGTGTGTGTGTGTGTGTGTGTTTGTGTGTGTGTGTGTGTGTGTTTGTTTGTGTATAGGTGGGCGGGGGTGGGGATGGGGATAGATCAGAATGTTCACGGGCCTGTGTTCAAATATTTGTTTCTATCCACATCGAATTATATGAAAAGCAAATCAACAGTTCAAACAAATTAATACCCCAATCAGAGCCTGGAATTCGTCGCGGAAACGAGGATTTCCGCGGAAATCAAAATCGAAAATCGCGCAAAAAAATATTTTTCGCGTTAAAAGTCGTTCTGACTTGGATAAGCCTCCTAGCTAGTTTTGATGAATATGTCTGTGTATGAACATACTGAAACGATCTGCTGTGTATGATGGATCCTGATCTTGTGCCCAACGTTTATTAAATACTCTTTGACTGATATTCATTGTGATTTTCAGTGTGTTAGATGCCTTTAAATTTGTCTCCAGAATGCTCAGAATGCACAGATTTTAGTCTTGATTTTAAAAATTTTCTGGGGGAGCATGCCCCGGACCCCCTAGAAGTTTCCTCTTTTTGTTTTCTTAGCAATTCCAGGCTCTGCCAATGCAAGAGACCGCATATTCTCTTTTTCTTCTGCATGTGACAGATTACCTGGGTTTGCCTTTATATACATTTTTTTTTCGGTCTTTCCACATCTTTGATTTCCTGATTAGGAGCAAACAAATTTTTAATGTTTCATAACTAATTTGAATGCCACTAACAAAGACAGTATCAACACTGCCCAAACTAAAACTAACTTCAGTTTAAGAAAAGAATATTGTAACAACAATAATAATGACGTTCATTAGGCGCCAAATCTTGATTCAAGAATCAAGTCAAGGTGCGCACTCTGATCATTCACCAAAGCAATCAGCATTACCTGACAACGACCAAACTCCAGTCCACAAAGCACATGCAAAGTGGGGGTGGTGGTGGTGGTGGGGTGGTGGGGGGGGGGGGAGAGACAGGAGACAGTTGGGCGTGTGACGTGACCTCTAACCCAAGCCATCATCCTCCCATTCTCTCTCACTCTCTCTGTCTCTCTCTCTCTGTCTATGTCTCTGCCTCTGTCTGTCTGTCTGTCTCTCTCTCTCTCTCTCTCTCTCTCTCACATACACACACGCACACACACACACACACACACACACACACACACACACACACACACAAAAGATGCTGAGCTAGAGCTAGGGTATGCTCCAGCCTGTTAGACGAGTGACCTGAGAGCCAAGTTGCCATCCTCTCTGTCACACACACACACTTACACGCGCACGTGCACACACACACTTACACACACACACATACACACACACGTACACACACACACACACAAACACACGCACGCACACACACACACACATGCACACACAGACATATAGACACACACATGCATGCACGCAGCACGCACAGACACGCACACTATGTTCCAAAACATTCTCTTTTTCTCTTTATCTTTCCCCTTCCCTCTGTTACTCACTTCTTTTACTCACTCTGTCTTGTTGTCATTTTTTTTAAGCCGCAGGGGTTAAAAAGCTGGGGAAAAAAGTTGCGGCCTATAGCCCGAACTTTACGGTTAATGGGCTTAAATGTATAAGGACTGGGAAGTAACCCTATCTCTCGAATACTTTTTACGCCAGAGTAGCCGGGTGAAAGCTCTGCTCTTCACGAATGTCAACTGCCGTGGGATTTTTAGCGTGCGCAAGCCAGAAGGCACACTGGTCCGGCTTTTTTTCTCCTTTTTTTTCTTTTTTTTTTTGTCCCCTTTCGAAAGACTAGACGTTCTGTTCGATTTTTCAGTCAAATGGGGAGAAAAGTCTAGGCCTCAACGGGAAGCTAAACTAGGAACCTCGAGTTTTGTTATTGGCAGGCAAACGTCTGAACCATTTTTACTACCTTTCTTCTCGAGTGGTATGGCCTTGTAACAAGATCCAGAGGCCTTGTTGAAAAAGTCTGTTAGGGAATTGTTAAGGGCGAGGGGATGGACGGAGGCGAGGACAGAAAAAGCGATGGTCTGACAACGTTGCGCACTGGACAGGAAAAAAAAAAATGAAGAGACCCAGGCCTTGACACACAACCGACAGATCTGTAAGAATTCGGTGAAGAGTTCATTAGGGCGGCGTGGCTGTGATCTGCTTAAACTTCTTGCGGCGTGACAACACACACCA
>CM060314.1:61358460-61363460 GCA_030674185.1 Monoplex corrugatus | reverse complement strand
ATCATTTCAAACTTTGGACGAGGCTCAATTCAGTTACCATATAGAAACATAAAGGGTGAAGAATGTTATTTGAGCAAGTTGTGTAGGGAATAGCTGAGTGTCAAGACTGATCATAATTTGTTACCTTTGTAGTGCATTCATTTTCTTATTCACTCACTAAGTTACCCTTTCTGTTTTCAATTGTCAGCCAATCCAGCAGTCAAGAAATATACCAATAAATAATAATAAAAAAAAAACTGAATGAAAGAATAACAGAAAAAACATGAAAGCAAGACAAAGAAGCAAACAAACAAACAAAGAAAAAGACATGAGGAAACAAAACAAAGCCAAAACAAAACAAAAACAAAAAGAAAGAAAGAAACAAAGTATAAAAGCAGACAAGGTTAGACGACAAGAGTCTATTGAGCAAACAGACCTTGACATCTATAAATCTCAGAATCTCAAAGTTGCTAAGCTTTCTGTTCTTCGTTAAGATACCACCGCTACAGATTTTGTGTTTCAGATACCTTACCAGCTAGTCACAAATCAATATTTTATCCAGACCTTGTTAGGAAATATAATCCCATAGGTCTGTCTTCACAGATAGGAAAAAAAATATTATTAGGTTGGTTAGGGAGAAAGAAAGGATAAATGGTTAGGGAGAAAGGTAGGATAAGTGGTTAGGGAAAAAGAGGGATAAATGGTTAGGGAGAAAGAATGGATAAATGGTTAGGGAGAAAGAGGGATAAATGGTTAGGGAGAAAGAGGGATAAATGGTTAGGGAGAAAGAGGGATAAATGGTTAGGGAGAAAGAGGGATAAATGGTTAGGGAGAAAGAGAGGATAAATGGTTAGGGAGAAAGAAGATAAATGGTTAGGGAGAAAGAAGATAAATGGTTAGGGAGAAAGAGGGATCAATGGATAGGGAGAAAGAAAAGATAAGTGGTTAGGGAGAAAGAGGATAAATGGTTAGGGAGAAAGATAGAATAAATGGTTAGGGAGAAAGAAGATAAATGGTTAGAGAGAAAGATATGATAAATGGTTAGGGAGAAAGAAAGGATAAATGGGTAGGGAGAAAGGTAGGATAAATGGATAGGGAGAAAGATAGGATAAATGATTAGGGAGAAAGATAGGATAAATGGTTAGGGAGAAAGAGAGGATAAATGGTTAGGAAGAAAGAGGATACATGGTTAGGGAAAAAGAGGGATAAATGGTTAGGGAGAAAGAAAAGATAAATGGTTAGGGAGAAAGAAAAGGATAAATGGTTAGGGAGAAAGAAAGATAAATGGTTAGGGAGAAAGAAAGGATAAATGGTTAGGGAGAAAGAAAAGATAAATGGTTAGGGAGAAAGAAAGGATAAATGGTTAGGGAGAAAGAAAAGATAAATGGTTAGGGAGAAAGAAAAGATAAATGGTTAGGGAGAAAGATAGGATAAATGGTTGAGGAGAAAGATAGGATAAATGGTTAGGGAGAAAGAGGGATAAATGGTTAGGGAGAAAGAAAAGATAAATGGTTAGGGAGAAAGAAAGGATAAATGGTTAGGGAGAAAGAGGGATAAATGGTTAGGGAGAAAGAAAAGATAAATGGTTAGGGAAAGAAGGATAAATGGTTAGGAGAAAGAAAAGATAAATGGTTAGGGAGAAAGAAAAGATAAATGGTTAGGGAGAAAGAAAGGATAAATGGTTGAGGAGAAAGATAGGATAAATGGTTAGGGAGAAAGAGGGATAAATGGTTAGGGAGAAAGAAAAGATAAATGGTTATGGAGAAAGATAGGATAAATGGTTAGGAAGGAAGAAAATATAAATGGTTAGGGAGAAAGATAGGATAAATGGTTAGGGAAAATAGAGGATAAATGGTTAGGGAGAAAGAAAAGATAAATGGTTAGGGAAAAAGAGAGGATAAATTGTTAGGGAGAAAGAAAGGATAAATGGTTAGGGAGAAAGAAAGATAAATGGTTAAGGAGAAAGAAAGGATAAATGGTTAGGGAGAAAGAGGATAAATGGTTAGGGAGAAAGAAAAGATAAATGGTTATGGAGAAAGATAGGATAAATGGTTAGGAAGGAAGAAAATTAAATGGTTAGGGAGAAAGATAGGATAAATGGTTAGGGAGAAATAGAGGATAAATGGTTAGGGAGAAAAAAAGATAAATGGTTAGGGAAAAAGAGAGGATAAATTGTTAGGGAGAAAGAAAGGATAAATGGTTAGGGAGAAAGAAAAGATAAATGGTTAAGGAGAAAGAAAGGATAATGGTTAGGGAGAAAGAAAGATAAATAGTTAGGGAGAAAGAAAAGATAAATGGTTGGGATGAAAGAAAAGATAAATGGTTAGGGAGAAAGGATAAATGGTTAGGGAGAAAGAAAAGATAAATGGTTAGGGAGAAAGAAAGGATAAATGGTTAGGGAGAAAGATAAATGGTTAGGGAGAAAGAAAAGATAAATGGTTAAGGAGAAAGAAAGGATAAATAGGTTAGGGAGAAAGGATAAATAGTTAGGGAGAAAGAAAAGATAAATGGTTGGGGAGAAAGAAAAGATAAATGGTTAGGGAGAAAGGATAAATGGTTAGGAGAAAGAAAGATATATGGTTAGGGAGAAAGAAAGGATAAATGGTTAGGGAGAAAGAAAGGATAAATGGTTAGGGAGAAAGAGAGGATAAATGGTTAGGGAGAAAGAAAGGATAAATGGTTAAGGAGAAAAAGAGGATAAATGGTTAGGGAGAAAGAGAGGATAAATAGTTAGGGAGAAAGAAAAGATAAATGGTTAGGGAAAAAGAGAGGATAAATTGTTAGGGAGAAAGAGAGGATAAATGGTTAGGGAGAAAGAAAAGATAAATGGTTAGGGAAAAAGAGAGGATAAATTGTTAGGGAGAAAGAAAGGATTAATGGTTAGGGAGAAAGAAAAGATAAATTGTTAGGGAGAAAGAAAGGATAAATTGTTAGGGAGAAAGAAAAGATAAATGGTTAAGGAGAAAGAAAGGATAAATGTTAGGGAAAAAGAGAGGATAAATGTTAGGGAGAAATGAAGAGAGGATAAATGGTTAGGGAGAAAGAAAGGATAAATGGTTAGGGAGAAAGAAAGGATAAATGGTTAGGGAGAAAGAAAGGATAAATGGTTAGGGAGAAAGAAAGGATAAATGGTTAGGGAGAAAGAGAGGATAAATGGTTAGGGAGAAAGAAAGGATAAATGGTTAGGGAAAAAGAGAGGATAAAATGTTAGGGAAAAAGAGAGGATAAAATGTTAGGGAGAAAGAAAAGATAAATGGTTAGGGAGAAAGAGAGGATAAATGGTTACGGAGAAAGAAAGGAAACATGGTTAGGGAGAAAGAAAGGATAAATGGTTAGGGAGAAAGAAAAGTTAAATGGTTAGGGAGAAAGAAAAGATAAATGGTTAAGGAGAAAGAAAAGATAAATGGTTAGGGAAAAAGAGAGGATAAAATGTTATGGGATAAAGAGAGGATAAATGGTTAGGGAGAAAGAGAGGAAAAATGGTTAGGGAGAAAGAAAGGATAAATGGTTAGGGAGAAAGAGAGGATATATGGTTAGGGAGAAAGATAGGATAAATGGTTAGGGAGAAAGAGAAGAAAAATGGTTAGGGAGAAAGAGAGGATAAAGAGAAAAAGAAGAGAAGAAGGGAGAAGAGACGTGGATGAATGTGGAGACCGTTTGGCTGATTGTTAGACAACGAGTATTGGTATTGGAAACTGATCTTTGTAACGAGATTGGACAAGAAGGGAAGAGGGTAGGTAAGCGGAGAAGGGGGTGGGGTGGGGGTGATGGAACTGGTTGAGCACAGCAGACCAGAAAACGACTAGACATTTCGATTGATTGGAGAGCAGTAAGAGGACAATGATTTGACCAGGTCCCTTTATCTTGTCTGCTGATAATGAGGACCAAAGGTAGGATTTGGAAACCAACGACTGTTAAGTCTGTTAAGTCTAAGTAACGATGGGATGGATGTTGCCGTATTTGTATAATGGCTGTTTTGGTGACTGCCTGTGTGTTGGCCGGCAGATGGGGAGGTAGAGGAGAAATAGTGTGGTACTTTCGTGAGAATGTGCGTGTGTCTGTGTGCATTTTGTTTCGTTGTGGGGTTTTTTTTTTTCATTGTTTACGTAACAAAGAAAAAGGGAAAACAAGAACAACAACAACAACAGTAGCAACCAAAGCAGCAGAAACAAGAACAAGGCAATGGCAATGACAAGGAGTACATCAACCACACAAGAACTAATATATTCAACAATAACAGCAGTAGCACCACCTTAGACAAATCAAAGCATCACAGTGCAAGATAACGTGTCTTGTCACATATCATGGAACGAGTACCTGGCTTTATCTCTCTTTACGATTTTCATAATATTTCCCACATCTTCCAATTTTCTTGTTTCTTGTTTGGAGTTTCACATCCGCTCACACAAAAGCGATACAGCAGACGGATCCTACCTGTAATCAGAGTAACACAGACAAGTAAAACGTATGTCTGCACTCGGTTCTGGATGATCATCTTCCATTTCCTACGTGATAGCATAATAATGCCAGACCATTCAGATTCCTGAGTGACACAGATCAGTAACTAAAATAACTAATCAACTAAGCACATTGTTGCTCTTGTCTCTTCAGAATTTGGTGATC
Organism: Monoplex corrugatus; assembly: GCA_030674185.1. Lineage (NCBI taxonomy): Eukaryota > Metazoa > Mollusca > Gastropoda > Littorinimorpha > Ranellidae > Monoplex > Monoplex corrugatus. The sequence goes on along the minus strand of CM060314.1, from coordinate 61,358,858 downwards.
CTACTTTTAATCAGACTGATCTATAGAACTACCTAGCCAAACAACCCACCAACCAACCAGTGAACTAATAAACTAACGAACTGAAGAACAAAAAAACAAAACAAAAAAAAACAACAAAAAACGAAGCAAGGAACTATAGAAAAAAAAGTAACTAATAAAAGGAAAAGGGTGGATGGGGTGGGGGCTGGAGGGAATTAATTCGCTGAGTGCATTGTTATTCCTGTCTCTCAGGAATCTGATGACATTGCTTTGAACCAGACTGATGTCTTAGAAAGCCGACACGCCTGAGCAGTCAATGACACCACCATGCTGACAAATAACCAGCGTACAAATAGCAACATGATCTGGGATCAATCTTAACTAGCCATCCTTTGGACACAGTCACTGTGGTACATTAG
>CM060314.1:61343460-61350960 GCA_030674185.1 Monoplex corrugatus | reverse complement strand
TCATTCATTTATTTATTTATGTACTGTGTGTTTATTTGTTTATTTAGTTATTTGTCTGTTTATTTTTTATTTATTTATCTATATGTCTATCTGTCTATTTATTGATTTATTGTCTGTTTATTTTTCTTAATTTATTTTTCTGTTTATTTGTATGTTTGTTTATTTGCTATTTGTTTATATATTCATGTGTTTGTTTCTTTGTTTGTTTTCCAGAGTCTTATATAATCTATGTATGTTATAGTTATTTCTATTTGTTTTGAGTCATTTGATTTTATTGATGATTTAAAGGGGCGATTTTTACCGAGGAAAAAAAAAATAGTCCCGAAACGTTGGGCGGTAAAATCGTCATGGTGAGCGTGTCCCTCTGTTGCCTGTTAAACCAGGTTTTATGGTAGAGAAGATAATTGTAGTAATGTGCAGAAGATTTAAGAAAAATAAAAAGCACGTGGAGAGTTTGCTTTTTACCGTTTAAATATCGTATGAAAAGTGCCCTCAAGCGAACTGCCAGACAGACCCTTTTGGAATAGAAATTGTACTCTCGTGTTCTGTGGCATTACGTCATGTTATCACTTTTTTTTCTGTGGATGAATGATTTTGATTGGGTGTGTTTAGATGTTTATGTGTGTGTGTGGGGGGGGGGGGGGGGCGTGTGTGTTTATGTGTGTGCACGCGTGCGTGTGTGTGTGCATGGTGTGGAAGTGGGTGTGTGTGTGTGTGTGTGTGTGTGTGTGTGTGTGTGTGTGTTTTCTGTTTGTTTTGTTTTTTTTATTTTTGCACATGAGAGATATCATCAGAACTGGCCAAGCTAAAACAGCATTAAGAAAAGGAAAAGCATTCTTACCAACAAATGCCGGTCAATTAAACATCAGGAAGAAAGTTCTTCGATGTTATATGGAACCAGTACTGTTGAATACTGTTGTATGGACGCGAAGCGTGGACAGTCAACACGCAAAGTCAGAGCAAGACTGAGGCAGGTGAAATGTGGTTTCTAAGAAGAATGTTCAGAGCTCCTTGGACGGCAAAGAAAACAAACGAGACAGTCTTGAAAGGGGCAAACACACACAACACACACACACACACACACACACACACACACACACACACCACACACACACACACACACACACACACACACACAACACATAACACACACACATCACACAACACTATCAACACACTACACACACACACACACACACACACACACACACACACACACACACACCACACACACCAACACACACAGAACATTGATGAAAGAAGATGAGAAAGAAACAAAAAAGAAAGAAACCACGCAAAAGTTTGCAGACATTTTATCAGGCAAGAACATTTTGAGCGCCTAATCTCAACAGGAACGCTGGAGGGTAAATGAGCACTAAGTACATCCAGGGAGAAAACATTGGACGGACTTGCGGAGTGGATGAAGACAGAGAAGGTGGGGTATGCACTTGCAGCGACAAGGGATAGATTCGTATGGAGGGACCATGATCGCTAACGCCATGCGGCAGGGTATATGATAACGATGATGTTTTAAGTGCTTTTTTTAAAGAGCAGATTATATCGTCGTATTAAGTTGCATGAATGTTCGAGGTAGTTTCGGCATACTTTGTCCCTTTCATATCAGCAAGAAAAATATGGTTTATCGTTACGATAAGCTTCAGAGTGCGTTCTGAGAATTGGCCTAGAAACTGCACCATCTCTGAAGACACGCCTACTGCATGAATACGGGCCTCAGAAGTTCGTACTTTGCAGGGGGTCCGCCCGTGGGGGGATGCTTGGGGCTCTTTCAGTATAAACTGTATCCCCACCTTGAAATTCTGTGGTGGAAATTTCCTCTTTTCATTCCTCTCTTTATTTCCGCCTTATTCTTTTGCTTTCTGTCAGTTGTTCCTATCATTTTCTGCCTTGCTGGTCCATTCACCGGCATGTGTTCGATAAAGTCTTATTACCTTCTCTTAATTTAAGATTGATAATTGGATACATGCATTAAGTGCATTATTGGCTGTTGGAAATAAGTATGCAAAAACAATTTTAGGTAATTTAGGCCTGTTTTTATATATGCTTTAGTGTCCTTAGCTTATGCTGACATTTGTATTCAGGTATGTTTTTTTTAAAATCTCCTGTATGATAAATTGAACGGAGCGGTCAACGCCAAGATTATGTACGCGAATGCATTCATATGTTCGCTTAATTTTCTTTTCCCTTTTTTCCTGTTGAAGTATAACGATTGTATATTGAAATGGTTATAGTTCTGATATGGCTCTGCGCAGTCGGCTGGGCTTTAAACAAAAAAGACAGTAACTTAGCAGGGGAATATATACAGCCTGCAATGTTTTTCTGGGACCTTGACTGATGGAGTACAAAAAAGCAGGTGTCATTTTTTTTTTATTACGATTTGATACTATAATCTGATGTCAGAAAAATAGTTAGTTGACTGGTTATGGCTTACATATTACCATTTCATTCTCATTTTTCCTGTGTGGATGTAGCCGATGAGTCTTCATTATAAGGTCGTTTTCTAGCCGCGACTCGTGTCTGATATAGATGGTTTGAATACTTTGGGAAGATTAACGATGGACGTTGTTAACTTTTAGTATCCAGAGTTTTGGCACTTTCTCCCTTTTTCTCCTGTTACTTTCTTATTCTTCAGCCCCCTTCCCATTTATTTTTTGCACAATCTGCATAGCATACATATATACATACACACGCGTGCGCGCGCGCGCACACACACAGACACACACATACACGCACACGCACACACACGACACCACGCAGCACGCACATATTTACGCACGTACGCACGCTGCACGCGCGCACGCGTGCTCACGCACCCACGAACACAGACACACAGACAAACACACACACACACACACACACACACACACACACACACACACACACACACATAACTACCACACACAACACGTACGCCACGCGCACACACACACACACACAACACACACACACAACACACACACACACACACACACACACACGCACGCACGCACACCACAAAATGCGTAACATTCTCTGTCTGTGTCTATGTTCTGTCTCTCTGTCTGTCTCTCTCATTGTCTGTCTCTCAATCTGTCTCTCTCTCTGTGTCTTTTGTTTGTCTGTCTCTGTCTCTCTCTCAGATTATGCGACATGATCTTGGAGAGTTCATCTATTACGTTAATAAGCGTCGTTCTGCATTAATTACCGCATTTGATTTGTGTAAGTTAACGCCAAATGTCCGTAAAAAATATCTATGCAGTGATTTCTTGCCATATCCATGATGCATGCGTTCATGTCTGTGAGCGTGTGTATGCCGATATATGCGAGCATGAATGCACACGTCCGTGTGTTTTTAGGATCCCTTTATCGGTGCGTGCGTGGCGTGCGCGTGTGTGGTGCGCATATATGTGAGAGAAAGGCATGCGAGAATGATGCGTTGATTAGATATAGGTTTAAGTGACCTTCAACCGGTAAAATTGGTCTAAGTTTTGAGTTCTGGTTGTTCTCTCTCTCTCTCTCTCTCTCTCTCTCTCTCTCTCTCTCTCTCTCTCCTCCTCTCCTCTCTCTCTCTCTCTCTTCTTTTCTCTCTCTCTCTCTCACTCTCTCTCTCTACTCTCTCTCTCTACTCTCTCTCCTCTCCTCTCTCCTTTCTCTCACCTCTCCCTCTTCTGTCTTCTCCTTTCTCTCTCTCCCTCGTCTCTCTCTCTCTCTCTCTCTCTGTGTCTCTCTCCCTCTCTCTCTGTTTCTCTCTGTTCTCTCCTCTCTCTCTCTCTCTCTCTCTCTCTCTCTCTCTCTCTCTCTCTCTCTCTCTCTCTCTCTTCTCGATCCTGCCTTTCCTCGTGTTAACTCTTCAGAGACTTAAATCGCATGCAGTCTTTATCCCTGTCTCTCTCTGTCTTTTTCTTTTTTTTTTTCTTTTTCGTTTCGGTCCACCCTCCACCCCCCACCCCACCCCCAATTCATCTCTGTCTGTCTCTGTCTGTATGTATGTTTCTCTCTGTGTTTGCCTGTCTGTCTCTGTCGTCTGTCTCTCTGTCGTCTGTCTGTCTCTCTTTTCTCCGTATAGATATGCGGTGGGCGCATCTCCTCCCCCCCCCCCCCCCAAGACGTTGACAGAGCGTAAGGCCTATGAATAGGTATAGGTTATTTTTTAGCTGTGATGATTTGGGGTCATTTTGGATCTGGTCAAGACGCCATCTTGAGAAACTGAAACAAACAAACAAACAAACAAAAATCTGAAGCACGATAAAAAATTCTTTGAATGTTTCTTTTGAATGGGAGTGTGGGGTGAGAGAAAAGCCTTCCGACGCTTTTTTTGTTTTTTGTTTTTGCAAGAAAAAGAAAGTAAACGAAAGAAAAAAAACAAGAAAAAAAACGAAAAAAAACACACGAAAAAAACAAACAAACATACAAACAAAAAAACAAAAACAAAAGAAAGAAAAAAAAGCGATTCGAATATACCTTCCAGCTGAGCTTTAGGACTGAAGAGTAATGCATGATTATTATTGAAATGTTCCAGTCATGTTTTTGTTTTTGTTTTTTCTTCTTCTCACATTATCCCTCGGTGACATTCGATGAACACATACTTGAAATATGCTTTCTGTCAAAAAGCCAGCCTGCTGCTTCTATAATGATGTGAACCACGGCATCTGCTAACGCACTTTGAATGCAAATCTGAACACATGGCAAACTACGGGGCGAGAGAATGTAAAAGGTGATCGGCACTTTTTCTTCACCTTCCGCCTCCACTCTTGCGAAGGCTTTCTCTGTCTCTATCTCTGTCTCTGTCTGTCTGCCTGGTTCTCTTTCTTTTCCCCCCCCTCTCTCTCTCTCTTTCTATATCCTTTCTCTCTCTCTCTCTCTCTCTCGCTCGCTCTCTCGCTTCTTCTACTCCTTTCTATCTCTCTCTCTTTCTCTCTCTTTCTTTTGTCTCTCCTGTCTCCCTCTCTCTGTCCCTATGTCTCTGTGTCTGTCTGTCTATCTGTCTGTCTCTCTGTCCCTATATCTCCCTCTATTTTTGTCTCTGTCTGTCTGTCTGTTCTGTCTCTCTCTCTCTCTGTCTCCCTTTTTCTGTCCCTGTCTCTCTCTGTGTCTCTGTCTCTGTCTCTGTTCTGTCTGTCTGTCTGTCTGTCTCTTTTCTATCTCTTTCTCTCTGTCTCTGTCTCTCTCTTCTGCCTCTCTCTGTCTCTATCTCTCTGTCACTCTGTCTCTCTGTGTCTGTGTCTCTGTCTCTGTTCTCAGTTCTCTCTATTCCTATCACTCTCTGTCTATCTTTCTCTCTCTCTGTCGTTCTGTCTCTCAGTCACTGTCTCTCTGTGTCTTTCTCCTCTCTATCTCTCTCACTCTCTCTCTGTCTCTGTCTGTCTGTCTGTCTGTCTCTATGTCTCGTAACTCTCTCTCATACATGAATACACGCGCTGTGCACAGGTAAACGTAAGAGAGCGTGCGCGTGCGCACATACACACACGCACACACACACACACACACACACACACACACACACACACACACACACACACACACACCATCACAACACAACACACACACATCACAACACACACACACACACACACTCTCTCTCTCTCTCATCTCTCTCTCCTCTCTCTCCTCTCTCTCTCTCTCTCTCTCTCTCTCGCACCTCCCTGTTAGTTCCTCTCCATCCTTCGTTGACCTCCCCCCCCCCTCTCCCATCTTTTTCCTCTTTATTTTCTTTCCACGACTACCACCAGATTAAGTTATTAATTATTTTTCATGTCGTATTGACCTGCATTAGCACTGGACGAAAGACCTTTGGAACAATTTTGGGACGGCCACGGGTGTCACAGAGTAGTCTCCCTTTTGTGCACGACTTTTCATTTCTTTCTTTTTCTTTTCTTCCTTTCGTTCTTTTCTTTTCTTTCTTTCTTTCGTTCATTTCTTTCTTTTCTTTTTCTTTCGTTCTTTTTTTCTTTCTTTTTTCTTTCTTTCTTTCGTTCTTTCTTTTCTTTCTTTCTTCTTCATTTCGTTTTTTTCTTTCTTTCGTTCTTTCTTCTTTCATTTCTTTCTTTCTCTTTTCTTTCTTTTTTTTCTTCTTCTTTTCTTTCTTTCTTTCGTTCATTTCTTTTCTTTCTTTTCTTCCTTTCGTTCTTTTCTTTTCTTTCTTTCTTTCGTTCATTTCTTTTCTGTCTTTCTTTCTTTCTTTCTTTTTTCTTTTCTTTCTTTCTTTTTTTTTTAATCTCAATTGCCTAGCGAAAGCCTTGACAGATCGGGAAAAAAAGAAATGTAAAAATAAGTAAGTAAATGAGCAAAACAGGCAAAACGAAACAAAACTTTCATCTTAAAGCAACTAGAAAGTAACAAGATTTCCGCTTGACTACTTTAGTGAGAGCTAATTCTTCATTTCGGGACAAAGTTATTTACGCATGACATTAAAAAAAAAAAAAAGTGAAAATGAATAAGTATCATGAGCAAGACAAAACAAAACGAAACAAAATTTTCATCTTAAACCAATTGGAAACTAACAAGATTTTCCCTGACTACCTTAGTCAGTGTTATTAATTCTTCATTTCGGGACAAAGTTGTTTACGTTTGATTTAACTTTTATCAGTGTTTCTTCCTCATTACTGGATAAAATAACTTACGTTGACTCCCTCGCTCTATCTACTCTATCTTCCTGCTTTGACAACCATGCTAGCAAAGCAAAAACTTAACCCTTTGACTCCCTCACCCTATCCACCAGCTTGAGGGAAGGTGGTGGATAGGGTGAGGGAGTCAAAGGGTTAATCAGTGTATATGTCTCACTATGGGAAAAGGTTATTTTACGTATACATTTCTTAGTCAGTATTTATTCTTCTTCACGGGACAATGTGATTTTGGTGTGACTTTTCCTTAATCAAAATTCATCTGTTACTCCTATAACGGAATTTCCGTGTGATTTTACTTGAATCAGTGCTTATGCTTCTTTAGGGGACAATATTATTTTACGTGTGACTTTATCTTTATGAGTGTTAATTCCTCATTTTGGGCCAAAAGTTATTTACCTTGACTTGACTTTAATCAGTGTATATCCCCTTGACTTGACTGTTAATCAGTGTATATCCCCTTGACTTACTTTATGCATATCCCCTTGACTTGACTTTAATCAGTGTATATCCCCTTGACTTTACTTTAATCAGTGTATATCCCCTTGACTTTATTTTAATCAGTGTACATGTATATCCTTCAGTACGGGATAAGGTTATTTTCGTGTACATTTCTAAATCAGTATTCATTCTTCTCTACGAGACAATGTTAACTACCAGTGACTTTTACCTCAATCAGTGTTTATTTCTTCACTACGATACCGTAATTTACTTGTGGTTTTACTTTAATCAGTGTTTATTTCTTCACTACGATAACGTAATGTACTTGTGGTTTTACTTTAATCAGTGTTTATTTCTCACTATGGGATTAGGTGATTTCCGCGTGCCTTTCTTAATCAATATTTATTCTTCTTCGTGGGACAAACTTATTTACTTACTTGTG
>CM060314.1:61328460-61330960 GCA_030674185.1 Monoplex corrugatus | reverse complement strand
CACTATTTGTTATTCTTACGTGTGTGTGTGTGTGTGTGTTTTTTTTTTTCATGTTTTACCAAGGCACAAGTGAAAATAGCACGTTAATATATCATATGAGATAAGATCTACAAATACAGCAGCATTTTAGTTCCACCATACACTACATGATTACAGTTTGGTAATGTGACTACTTTGATAAGATACTGTTCTTGTATAAGCACTTTGCCTAATTTGCGTGTTAAGGACACGAAACAATAAAACATTTTATGCTGTTTTTTTTGTGTGTATATATATATTATATGTGTGTGTGTGTGTGTGTGTGTGTGTGTGTGTGTGTGTGTGTGTGTGTGTGTGTGTGTGTGTGTGTGTGTGGGTGCGTGTGTGTGTGTGGTGGTGTGCTGTGTGTGCGTGTGTGCGCGTGCGTGTGTGCGTGTGGTGTGTGTGTGTGTCTGTGTGTGTGTGTGTGTGTGTGTGCGTTGTGTGCGTTGTGTGTGTGTGCGCGCGCGTGTGCGTGTGTGTGTTGTGTGTGTGTGTGTGTGTGTGCTGCGTGCGTGTGTGCGTGTGTGTGTGTGTGTCTGTGTGGTGGTGTGTGTGTGTGCGTTGTGTGTGTGTGTGTGTCATGTGTCTGTGTGTTTGTGTGTCTGTGCGTGTTAATGTACTCCTTGATGGAATACAATTTCGAAAAAAGCAGTATCTGAGTACGTTGAATCACATATTTCATTAGTTTGTGTTTTAAACCGGTCAGAAAGTGTTGTACATGTATATTTGGTACATGTGTACATCTTGTACATTTTATCATCTGTGTCAGTATTCAGAATGAAATATCTGATCAAATACGTCATCTCTCTCTGTCTCTGTCTCTGTCTGTCTGTCTGTCTGTCTCTCTCTCTCTCTCTCTCTCTCTCTCTCTCCTCTCTCCTCTCTTTCCTTCCCTCTCTTTCTCTCCCTCCCTTTCTCTCTCTCTCTCTTTCTCTAATTATCTCTCTTCTCTCTCCCTCTCCTCACTCTCTCTCTCTCCTCTCCCCTCCCTCTTCTCTCTCTCATTCTCTCTCTTTCTCTCTCTCCTTTCTTCTCTCTCACTCCTCTCTCTTTCTCGTTCTTCTCTCTCTCTCTCTCGTCTTTCTTCTTCTCTCTCTCTCTCTCTCCTCTCTCTCTTTGTCTGTCTCTCAGTCCTCTGTCTCTGTCTGTCTGTCTCTCTCTCACTCTCTCTCACAGTATGGATGAATGGATCTCGTGTTTCTCAAAATCCTATCAGTGGCGGAGAACATGCTTCTCTCATCAAGCGGTGACCGATACGTTGAGTGTTGGCTCGATCGTTAATGAGCCCCGTCCTGGAAGCGATAGGTCCCACGGAGTCCATTCTCCATTGGAATAGGGAGTTGCACTCCTCCTCCCTCTTTCCTCTGCAGGATTCTGAGTGGTGCCGTGGGTGATAGTGTTTTATAGACATTCTGTGCGCAGCATGCCTACATCGTGCGTCTCACAGATTCGACGGTGACCATTGTTGGTTGGTTGGCTGGTTGGTTGGTTGGTTGATTTTACTGTTTTTGTTTCTTATGCTTTGTTTTGCTTTGTTTTGTTTGTGTGTTTGTTTGTAGGTTGGTTTTGTTTGGGTATTTTTTGTAGTTTTGTTGTTGTTGTTGTTGGTGGTGGTGGTGGTGATGATTGTGGTTGGTTAGTTGGTTTTGCTTTGCTTTGCTTTCTCTCTCTCTCTCTCTCTCTCTCTCTCTCTCTCTCTCTCTCTCTCTCTCTTTACGTGTGTGTGTGTGTGTTTGTGTGTGTGTGTGTGTGTGTGTGTGTGTTTGTGTGTGTGTGTGTGTGTGCGTTTATTGGTGGGTTGGTTGGTTTTGCTCAGTTTCTTTGTTCGTTCGTTGATTTGTTTGTTTGGTCTGGTCTAGTTTCCCCTGTGCCATCTTCTGCAACTGAGATGTGATTTCTAAGAAGGATGTTGGGAGTTCCATGAACAGCAAAGAAAACAGGTGAGATAGTCTTGAAAAAGGCAGACACAAGAAAAAAGAATATCAATAAAGAAGATTAGGAAAAGACAAGCAACATTTATAGGACATTTTATGACGCAAGAGAAATTACAGCACCTACACACAACAGAAAAGCTGGAGGGAAAGAGAGCACCAGGTAGACCCAGGGAGAAAATATTGGACGGACTTGCAGAGTGGCTGAGGACAGACAAGGTGGGAGATGTACGTGCAGCAACAACGGGCAGAATCATATGGATGGCCATGATCTCCAACGCCATGCGGTAGGGCACATCATGATGATAATGCTGATGACCATCTTCTGCACCGCCCCTGTCCGTAACCCCACATCACATATTTTCATTCTCCAACTCACCACCACTCCCAAGAAAACTTGTGGTCACCATGACAGCTGGACATGAAGAACAACAAATAATGTTGAGCAGATTTTTCTCTCGATGCTCATGTGATGAAAATGGGGATGGTAGTAGCAATACACCCTGTAGACGCAGGGAGAAAATATTGGACGGACTTGCAGAGTGGCT
>CM060314.1:61310960-61323460 GCA_030674185.1 Monoplex corrugatus | reverse complement strand
ACAACCACAACCCAGCTACAACGTAATTCACACAATACTTCTTCTCTAATCCAAATTTCCGAATTCATCTAGCTGTCCTTATCAACAACAAAAAATACCACCACCACCACCACCACCAACAACAACAACAACAAAACAACGACAAAAAAACAACAACAACAAAAAACAAAATCCCACATTGTAACTGAAAGCAAACAAAGAACCAACCAACCAACCAGACTTTAACCCTTTGACTCCCGCACCCTGTCCGCCAACATCTTGCATTGTCAACCATGCTAGCAAAAAACAAAAGCTTAACTTTTTGACACCATCGCCCTACCCACCAGATTCCTGCAGGAAGCTGATGGATCGGGTGAGTGAGGGAGTCAAAGAGTTAAGTTTTGCAGTTGGAGGATAGTATACGGGGAGTCCAAGGGTTAACGAACACAGAACCAAACCAAACCTAACCTAACCTAAACAAAAAAAAAAAAAAACATGAAATGCAACCCTGAATATGTTTTCACCAATCCAGCAAGCCAACCCACCTCAAGCCAGACGACCGCCAAGCAAACCATACCTCAATGCAAAACCATATTTCCTCTTTTGGGCTCCCCCTCCCACGAAGTTAATGAATACTACTTTATTGGACCATCAAGGCAGGTCCCCCATGCAGCTTCTAATACTTGCAGCAATCTCCTTCACAGCTGGGCGCATGATTGAGCCGTCACAGCCCCAGAGGAGAAATTGGTACATTAATGGTCCATCTGGAATGCATGCAGCTAGCAGCAGTGTGGTTCCCAGTCACTAAGAGAATGACCGCCAACAGCAAGGCCAGTGGAAAACATAGGAAGGTGAGAGAGAGAGAGAGAGAGAGAGGGAGGGAGAGAGAGAGGGAGAGAGAGGGAGATAGAGAGAGAGAGAGAGAGAGAGCATGGCAGACAGAGCGACTGACAGAGACACAGACATAGGATGGCAAACAGACAAACATACCGACATAGGCGCATAGAGAGAGCGGGGGAGAGAGAGAGAGAGAGAGAGGGAGAGAGAGAGAGAGAGAGAGAGAGAGAGACAGACAGACAGACAGATAGACAGCAGACAGACAGACAGACAGACTAGACAGACAGACAGCTGGCAGGAGACAACAGACAGACAGTCAGGAAATACAAGTCATAGACAGGCACAGAGAAACACGCAGAGAGTTTGAGAGATAAACAGAGAAGAAAGGAAGAGAAACTAAGACACCCCAGAAAGTAAAGAAAAACAGATTAAAAAAAAAAAAAAGAAAGAGAAAGAGAGAGAGAGAGAGAGAGAGAGAGAGAGAGAGAGAGAGAGAGAGAGAGAATACCAATACAAAGCCAGCCAAAGAAACAAAAGGTAAACAAATAAATGGACAAAATCAAACAAAGAACACAAGTACAGCAACAGTAGCAACGACAACAATATCATCATCAACAACAAACAACAACAACAACAACAAAAGACAACAATAAAAATAACAACATCAAAAGGCAGAAAAGAATAAGGAAAGTGGAGAGAAGGGAAAGAATATTATTGCAGATTAATGGACTCTCCTCATAATACCCAAAGCGGTTTTACCTCAATGCCCTCTCATCAACTTCCCTATTATTGGATTTTAAAGGTACGGGTTATGTGAGTTGAATGTATGTGTGTATATTGTGTGCGTGTGCGTGTGTGCGAGAGAGATGAGAGAGAGAAGACAGAGACAGAGAGAGACAGAGAGACAGAGAGAGACTCTCTAAGAGAGACAGACAGACAGACAGAGACAGATTATACACAGACACACAAACAGACATGGGAGACATTTCGTGTTTGTGAGTGTGTGTGTTTGTGTGTGAGTTGAATGTATGTGTGTATATTGTGTGCGTGTGCGTGTGCGTGTGTGCGAGAGAGAGAGAGAGAGAGAGAGAGAGAGAGAGAGAGACAGACAGACAGACAGACAGACAGACAGACGGATATACACAGACACACAGACAGACAAACAGAGGGAGACATTTCGTGTTTGTGAGTGTGTGTGTTTGTGTGTGTGGTGTGTGTGTGTGTGTGTGTGTGTGTGTGTGTGTGGAGAGAGAGAGAGAGAGAGAGAGAGAGAGAGAGAGAGAGAGAGTAGACGAGAGAGAGAGAGGAGATTCAACAGAGACGAGGGAGATATTTCGTGGTGTGTGTGTGTGTGTGTGTGTGTGTGTGTGTGTGTGTGTGTGTGTGTGTGTGTGTGTGTGTGTGTGTGTGTGTGTGTGTGTATGTGTGTGTGTGTGTGAGAGAGAGAGAGAAAGAGAGAGAGAGCGAGAGAGAGAGAGAGAGGTGCAGGCAGGCAGGCAGGAGGTAGGTAAACAGACAGGCAGAGAAACAAGCGACACATATGAAAACAGGCAGGAGAGACACGCAGAGAAAGCGAGGGATAAACTAATAAAAACAAAGGAAGAAAGGCTGATAGACCCCAGCAAAGAAAGAAAGAAAAAAAACAGATTCAAGAAAAGAGAGATACAGAGGGTGGGGGGGAGGGGGCGGGAGGAGGAACAGACAGACACACAAACAAAGCAAAGGAAAATCAGGAAACATAACAAAAACAAAACAAAAAAGTAAACCAAACAAAAAACATAAACAGCAACAGTAGCAACAACAGCAACAACAACAACAACAACACAAAATACAACAAAACGAAAAAAGAAAACATCGAGAAGGCAGAAAAGAGTAAAGAAAGTGGAGAGAAGGGAAAGAATATAGTATTGCAGATTAATGGACTCTCCTCATAATACCCAAAGCGGTTTTACCCCGATGTCCTCTCATCAACTTCCCCATTATTGGATTTTAAAGGTTCGGGCAGTGTGGGTTGAAGGTATATGTGTGTAGTGAGTATAGTAGGGTGTGTGTGTGTGTGTGTTTTGTGTGTGTGTATGTTGTGTGTGTGTGTGTGTGTGTGTGTGTGTTTCTGTGTCTGTGTCAGTGTGTGAGTGTATGTGGTTGTCAGTGTGTGTGTGTGTGTGCATGCATGCGTGCGCGCATGTGTGTGTGTGTGTGTGTGTGAAAAGAGAGAGGAGAGAGAGAGAGGAGAGAGAGAGAGAGAAGAGAAGATAGAGGATGAGACGATATGTGTGTGGTGTTTTTTTTTGTGTGAGTTTGAGAGAGAGAACAGAGAGAGAGGGGGGGGCATCTGAGTGTGCGACGTGCGTGGTGCGTGTTGTGTCTATTTGTCTGTCCTGTGTGTCTGTGTCATCTCTCTATCTGACACCCTCTCTGTCTTTATCAGTCTCTCTTTCTCTTCTCTCTCTCTCCTCTCTGTTCTCTCTCTCTTCTCTCTGTCTCTCTTTCTCTCTGCTCTCTCTCTCTCTCTCTCTCTCTCTCTCTGTGTCTCCTCTCTCTCTCTGTCTCTGTCTCTCTCCTCTGTCTGTCTGTCTGTCTCTCTCTCTCCCTCTCTCTCCCTCTCTCTCTCTCTCTTCTTTCCCTCTCTCTTCTCCTCTCTCACACTCTCCTTCTCTGTCTTTGTCTCTGCCTTTCTTCTCCCTCCTGTCTGTAGTCTGTCTGTCTGCCTCTGTCTGTGGTCTGTGTCTGTCTGTCTTCTCTTTCTCACACTCCTCCCTCACTCCTCACTCTCTTTTCCTGTATTTGGCCAGGCTCACTTTGGGAGAGGGAGGTGTGGAGAGAAAAAAAGAGAGGGGAAATGGGAGAGGGTAATAAGAGGCTAAGGCGTCATAAACGAAATATTGTTGCACTTGTGTCACCTCTGAATGGGGCATGCTGGTATATGGATAGAATGGTGGACAACCAAAGAGGACGGTGCCGGTGGAGTGTGTATAACGTTAATTTCCTGTTAAAAGGGTACACCGTCACTTTAATGTGCCGACAGTGTTAAAAGAAAGATTGCTCCTGGCACTGTTTCTGTGTGAGAAACAGGATAGTCCGGTCAGAGCGTTCTGAGAACTTCCATTTTGAAAGGAAATATGTTGCCATAAAAAAAACCCAGCAACAACAAAGAAACAAAACAAAACAAAACAAAAACAAAACAAAAAACAAACAAAACAAAAAAAGCAAGAAAGACACACACACATGCGCTCACACACACATGCAACACACACACACACACACACACACACACACACACACACACACACGCGCGCGCGCGCGCACACACACACACGAGACACACAACGACGTACAGGCATACGCGCGTGCGCGCGCACACACACACACACACACACACACACAACACACACACACACACACACACACACATCTTAAGTAGATATGAAATAATCTCTTTTAAAAAAAACATAAGGGAGGATAGTAGTGAAAACTGAAAAAAAAAGTGTACGGGTGCGTTGGAGAGAGAGAGAGAGAGAGAGAGAGAGAGAGAGAGAGAGAGAGAGAGAGAGAGAGAGACAGAGAGACAGAGAGACAGAGAGACAGAGACAGAGAGACAGAGAGAGACAAAGATAGAGAGAGAGAGAGAGGGAAACAAAGAACGAGAGAGACAGAGAGAGAGAGAGAGACAAAGAGATAGAAAAAAGAGAGATAGACAAAGAGAAAGAGATAAAGAGAGAGTGAGAGAGAGAGAGAAGGACAGACAGACAGTCAGACAGACAGACAGATAGATAGTCAAGGAGATAAGAAAGGAAGAAAATAAAAGAAAAAATGGGTTACAGTAATAAAAAAAAAAAAAATAAATAATAAATTACAGGGAATGAATGAAGGAACAAGACAGGAAAGACACCATACACTGACTAAACAAAACAAACAAAGAGCAAAATAAAGCACTAGACAGCACAGACATAGCGAACAATAAGATCACTAGGCAGCCATACATTATCTCTCTCTCTCTCTCTCTCTCTCTCTCTCTCTCTCTCTCTCTCTCTCTCTCTCTCTCTTTCTCTCACTCTGTTTCTCTCTCTCTCTCTCTCTCTGTCTCTCTCTCTCTCTCTCACACACACACACACACACACACACACACACACACACACACACACACACACACACCCCACACACTCACACACACCAGGAATATAGTGTGTCTGCGTTGGATGAAGATAATACATAGTCATATTCTTTCATGCGTTTGGGTAAAACGACATATTCCTACAATATCTACGAAGACAGTTTCTGACATATTTGCCTCACCATCCTTAACATATGAATTTTTTTTGTTAGCCTGTCAAAAAGTCCTATTATCTTTAACACGCCGTTATTCCACATGTTCACTGTTATGGTTAGCCAATGTTACTGTTTCAATCGTTAATTATGATAACGTCATATGTGAGTTCTTCGTTCTCGTCTTTGGCACAGTTTTCTGATTCACTTCTTTCTTGCTGAAGATTGACCATTTCCAAGTATCCTCTTCACTCCTCACGTATCCTCACTTTGTGTGTGTGTGTGTGTGTGTGTGTGTGTGTGTGTGTGTGTGTGTGTGTGTGTGTGTGTGTGTACGTGTGTATGTGTGTGCGTGTGTGTGTGTGTTGTGTGTGTGTGTGTGTGTGTGTGTTTAAAATCATTTATAATAACTAAATAAAGCCTCGCCACAACACAACGCACGCACGAACACTAACACATACACACACACACACACACACACAACACACACGCGCCGCCTACACCACACCACACGCAACCACCAGTACACACAACAATACACACACACGACACACACACACACACACACACACACACACCACCGTACACACACACACACGCGCCACACACACAACACACACACGCACACACACACACACACACACACTACACACACACACACACACACACACACACACACCACACATACATACAACACACACGCCACACACACACATACACACACGCACCACAAACACACACACCACACACACATCAAATTACCACACGTACACAACATACACAAACAAAACACACACACACACCACAACACACACACACACACACACACACACACACACAACACAACCACACACACACACTCCCACGTACAAAAAAAATCTGAAAATGTAAGACAAGTCCTTGAATACAGGGATACTATTCTCCTGACATTTCAAACTTAGCACGTAACGAACTAGAGTAACTCCCCTTGGAGTCTGCCTGTCCGATACTTTACGGGAGTCGGAGAGTTAACTTTCATTAATAACAAGGTCATGTCGTACGACACCCTGTCCCTCGTACACCCATTTTTACCGTGTCTGTTTATTATTTCAAACGTTCATTTATGTACAATCCAGCCGAGTACATTTGAAAATTATATTTTATGGCGATTTTCTATTTTCTCGGTGAGTGAATGCACGTTGTTTTTGCCCGCTGAGTATATGCACATTGTTTTGCCCACAATGTGCAGGCTGTATACTGCTGCAGAGTCTGCATACTCTGTCTTTTATTAGCGTGCATGCAGGGGGTGGTTTCATGTTTCTATAAGCCACCAGACACTGGCATTAGTTGCAAGATCTTGAATGTGTCCATTTCACGTTTTGCGTGGGTATACACACGAAAGGGCTTTGGACATGATGAAAAAGTGCATTACTTTCAAATTTGTATACTTGCCTTTTTTTTTTTCGTTCTGCGTTGAAAACTGACATTACTTACAAATTCGTATACGTGCACATTTTTCGTTCTGCGTGGTTATATATACATGAAAGGGCTTAAACATGAAGAAAACTGACGTTACTTACAAGTTCGTATACATGCACATTTTACGTTCTGTGTGGGTATACACACGGAAGAGCTATAGACATGAAGAAAACTGACATTACTTACAAAGTTCGTGAACGTGCACATTTTTCGTTCTGCGTGGTTATATACACATGAAATGGCTTGAGACATGAAGAAAACTGACATCACTTACAAATTCGTATACGTGCACATTGTTTTCGTTCTGCGTGGTTATACACAGGAAAGGGCTTAAACATGAAGAACACTGACATTACTTACAAAGTTCGTGAACGTACACATTTTACGTTCTGCGTGGTATATACACATGAAAGGGCTTTAGGTATGAAGAAAACTGACATTACTTACAAAGTTCGTGAACGTACACATTTTATATTCTGCGTAGTCATATACACATGAAAGGGCTTTAGACATGAAAACAACTGACATTACTTACAAAGTTCGTGAACGTACACATTTTACGTTCTGCGTGGTCATATACACATGAAAGTGGTTCAGACAAGAACAACTTAACACACGTATTTACAAGGGAGATCGGGAGTTTTCAATTTCAATTTCAATTTTCAATTTCAGTTTCAGTTCCTCAAGATCATGTCTCCGCGCTCGGAATGAATTCCATATGCACTAACGGTACATGTGCCATGTGACTGGAGAAGATCCGGAATGATCACGGCATAAGCCTTAAGCCCGCACAATAAACCCATGAGCTGGCCAGGTTCTGAAGTCCTACCTAGGTAGTTCCCGAGGTCGTAGGGGAACGAGATGACAGAGATCTCAACTTTACCTGGGACCAGCGTTCTGAGGGCAGCGTCCATTCCCTTTCCCTCGCGGCTCGGTTGGTTCAGCTGGTTAGAACGCCATGCTGAGGCCTCAGGGTAGTGAGTTCGATCCTCAGTTGGGCCGCATTTTGGGAGTCAGTGGTGTAATGGGTGCATAGCAAACGTAGGGAGGAGCATTTAAAGGATATCGGGAAAAATACTACTACTATCACCACCACCATCACCACCACCACCACTCACCACCCCACCACACCACCACCAACATCACCACCGCCACCACCACCACCACCCACCATCACCACCACCACCACCATCACCACCACCACCACCATCACCGCCATCCACCCACCACCACCATACCATCACCACCACCACCACCACCACTACCACACCACCACCACCACACTACCACCACCACCACCAACAACAACAACAAGACCCTCCAACCTTTACCCCATCAAGCGGTATGTACCCAGGCAGGATCGAACTCCGAACCTTCCGAGCAGAAAAGCTCTACGTTCACCCACCTTTGGCTATCGCGCCCGTCTTGAATCTCACAATGACTTGGGATCGAAAAAAGTCCCCAAGTCACGAGTCAAAACATTCACCCATTTGACTTCCGCACCCTGTCCACCAGCATCCTGCATTGTCAACCATGCTAGCGAAGCAAAAAACTTAACCCTTTGAATCCCTCAACCTATCCATCAGCTTCCTGCAGGAAGCTAGTGGATTAGGGTGAGGGAGTCAGAGGGTTAAAGTTTTTTGTTTTTTTTCTTTTTTTTTGCAGTTGGTGGATATGTTGCGGGAGTCAAAAGGTTAAATTAAACAAACAACGTTCGACACACTTCTCGAATAGACCGTTGGGAATGAACGGACCAGGTCCAGTCCACGTAGGAACTGAATAATACAGGGAGATAAGTAAATGAATCGTACTTTTTTTTGTTGAAACAATGATGGATTTACCGAGTGAAAGTCGGGCTACTCTCCCCTGGAGAGTCTGCGTTATTCAAGTAAAGCACCGTTAATGTGGGAATTGTTTTTATTTCATAGTACATGTACCTATCTATCTATCTATCTATTTATCTATTTATCTATCTATCTATCTATATATCTATCTATATATCTATATCTATTTATCTGTCTGTATGTCTGTCTGTCTGTCTATATATCTATCTATCTGCCTATCTATCTATCTATATATCTATCTATCTATCTATCTATCTATCTATCTATATATCTGTGTGTGTGTCTCTCTCTATATCTCTATCATCTCTCTATCTCTATCAATCTATCTATCTATCTATCTATCTATCTATCTATCTATCTATCTATGTATGTATCTATCTATCACTCTCTCTGTCTGTCTCTCTATCTATATATCTATCTATCTACCCATCTATCTATCTATCTATCTGTCTATATGTCTATCTGTCTATCTATCTATCTATCTATCTATTTGTCTATCTATCTATCTACCTATATATCTATCTTCTGTCTGTCTCTATCTATCTATATATCTGTTTACCTATCTATCTATCTATCTGTTTACCTATCTATCTATTTATCTATCTATCTATCTATCTATCTGTCTATCTATCTATCTGTCTGTCTATCTATCTACCTATATGTCTGTCTATTTATCTGTTTATGTATTTATTTATGTATTTATTTATTCATATATTTATTTGTTTTGATTCTGATTGCCTGTTTTCCATTTTGCCCTCTTCTTTTCCTGTATTTTTTTAGCAGAATTGTGCCAGGGATAACTCTTCCACTGTCGTGGGCTCTTTAACGTGCGCTAAATGCATGCTGTACAGGAATGAGACTTCCGTTCATCGTCTCACCCGAAATATTAGCACGTAGGCCACCGCCCAGAGTCGAGTTTAACCCTTTTGGACCCCGCACCCTATTCACCAGCATTGAGCATTACCAAATGTTCTAGCAAAACACACACTTAACCCTTTGATTCCTTCACCGTATCCACCAGCTTCCACCTGCAGGTAGCTGAGAGAGTCAAGGAGTTAAGTGTTTGCGGTTGGTGCATAGAGTACGGGAGTCAAAGGGTTAAGGCAGGAGAACGTTTTTGACCTGATTGGGTATCGAACCCTGGGTCTTTGGGTTGACAGGTAGGTACTGTTTTGTATTATTAACTAACTGATCCACGCACATCACTGTGCTTTAATAATCGATAGCGTGAAATTCGATGCATCTAACACGTCCAGTCAGGGGCATCCATGCACCACGACGAGGAAGTTGGCGGGTCACATTGAAAATAAGTGCCCGTTCGGACCCTGATGGGGATCTGGATCTCCGGCGCGAAGAGGATGTTGTTGAGCTTGGCACGCTCGGAAAGGACGACACGCTGTTATCCACGGAGAGAGAGAGAGAGGCGGAAATAAAAGTCCCGCAGAGATCACACCCTATTTTGCAAAGCAGAGGTCGGGTCACCACACTTCGCTGAGGGCCTATAAACATAGGATCGACTCAACAACGGATCAGATGTGTTGTTCCCTGTGCAACGAGGAGGAACAAGATGTGGTGGCACATTGGATCCAAAGATGTCCCGCAAACCGAGTACATGCGGTGGCAATTATTCGGGGAGGACAGCGGGAGGCTGGAGTTGGAGTGCCTCACCAAGTATCCCGTGAAGGCGGTGGACCTGGCAAGGAGAACGCTCCTTGGATTTTCGGCCCATTTCCACACACACACTCACGCACGACGAGGAAGTTTAGAAATATGACGATGGTTAGAGCACGAGAGCGAAGAAGACCAGAAAACAAAAGAGTAAAAAGACACGAAGAAGAATAAAAATGAAGGAGAATGGAAGAAGTAGATGGAAAGGATGAAGAAGACAACAAAAAGAACAACAACAACAATAAAAACTATTGAAAAAAGAAAGAAAGAAAGAAAGAAAGAAAGAAACAAACAAACACACAAACACACAAACAAACACACAGATAAACACATAAACAAGAATGAACAAATAGATGAAGAGAACGAAAAGGTCCAACATGTATTTCGTTTCGGTTTATTTTATTTAATTTTGTTTCATTTCATTTCATTTCATTTCATTTCATTTTGTTTTATCTTATTTCATTTTATATCATTTTATTTTATTTTATTTATTTTATTCCATTTTATTTGTTTAATTTCATGTCATTTCCATTTTATGTGGTTTTGGGTTTTTGTTGGTTTTTTTTTTTTTTCGTTTTATTTTGTTTATCTCATTTCAATTTAAAATTTACCTTATTTATGGGCTTATTTACATTTGCTATTTGTGATAAAACCAAAATTGCACACATCCGAATTTTTCGAACGGAAATGTTATAGATGTTGCAACGTTGATAAACTGATTTCGATATTGTCAGAGCAATAGAATTACACCGAACAGGTTTCTGAAGCGGATTTCGTATCTTGCCATCAACCCTTAACACGCACACAAGAGCAAGCGTTCACACACATGTGTGTGCGCACACGCTCATACGTGCACGCGCGCACGTAAACACGCATGAAAATAGAAATACAATGTAATAAAATGCAATGCACACACATACGCACACACACACACACCATACACACACATGTGTGCGCGCGCGCATACACACACACACACACACACACACATAAACGCGTGCGGGCGTGCACACCCCCCCCCCCCCACACACACACACCACACACACACACACACACATACATACACACACACACATACAAGCACACACACATGAAAACAGAAATGCAGCGTAATAAAATGCAACACACGCACACACAGACACACACACACAGACACACACACACACCACACACACACACACACACACACACACAACACACACACACACACACACAACACAATCATACAAACACGTTCACACTCACTCACTCATTCACCCATTCACTCACTCACTCACCCATTCACTCACTCACTCACTCACTCTCTTTCACACAAACAAACAACAAACAAACAACAAATTCAGGACACAGAATCAGACAGAAACACACACACACACACACACACACACACACACACACACACACACACACACACACCACACACACACACACACACACACACACACACACACACACACACACACACACACACACACACACGCTGCCCTCAGGATATAATATCGAAACCATGCTCTTGGCCAATGAAAGAATGCTAAGCAGATTATGCGGCAACTGCGATTGCATCTGTGCGCGCGCGCGCGCGCGTGTGTGTGTGTGTATCTAAGAGAGAGAGAGAGAGAGAGAGAGAGAGAGAGAGAGAGAGAGAGAGAAAGAGAGAGAGATACAGACAGAGAGATTGGTGTGTGTGTGTGTGTGTGCGCGCGCGCGCACGCGCAGGCACGAACGTGTGTTTACGCGTTTAGGGAGGAGATAGCGAGATAACACATCCGAAGACACCCGCTCAATGCAATTTACTTTATCCGTTTATCTTTATTTAATTTTGTTTATTTTACTGCTTTGTGTAGTTCTCTCTCTCTCTCTCTCTCTCTCTCTCTCTCTCTCTCTCTCTTTCTCTCCCCTCCCCCTCCCTCCCTCCTCTCTCTCTCTATCTCTCTCTCTCTCTCTGTATGTGTGTTTTATTTTCAATTTTGTGTTATTTTTTCTTGTTATCTTATCTTAAGTGGATTTTATTTCTTATTTTCTATGATTAGACAGGCATTTGGAGGAATTAGATATTGTAAATTGATTTATATATATTTTTTATATCCCTGATGCTTAATGCCCAGCAGAACTGCTGTGAATGATTTTGGCTTCATGACTACAACAGTACACGCTCTCTCATCCTGCAGGTTGTTAAGGGAAAAATCACTTGCCGACGAACGTGCAGGCAGCGCAACTTCAACAAGAATTCTGCATCTTAGAAAGTCAGACGTTCTCAGGCACTTACAATCATAATTTGGAAATAAAGTCTAGATCATCATCATACCTTTGATTGTCCAAAAAAAAGGAATGACAAGAGGAAATGGCCGAAAATTCGCCTTGAAAGGTAAACAACAACAAAAAGAGAAACAAGATATATTATCCCTCAGACAGCATTGGTACTATCCTAAAAGCAATATTTCTACAGTGTTG
>CM060314.1:61275960-61278460 GCA_030674185.1 Monoplex corrugatus | reverse complement strand
ATGGATATGACAGGGATGGATGTGGCAGGGATGGATATGACAGGGATGGCTGTGACAGGGATGGATATGACAGGGATGGCTGTGACAGGGATGGATATGACAGGGATGGCTGTGACAGGGATGGATATGACAGGGATGGCTGTGACAGGGATGGATATGACAGGGATGGCTGTGGCAGGGATGGCTGTGACAGGGATGGATGTGGCAGGGATGGATGTGACAGGGATGGATGTGACAGGGATGGATGTGACAGGGATGGATGTGACAGGGATGGATTGACAGGGATGGATGTGGCAGGGATGGATGTGACAGGGATGGATGTGACAGGGATGGATGTGACAGGGATGGATGTGGCAGGGATGGATGTGGCAGGGATGGATTGACAGGGATGGATGTGACAGGGATGGATGTGACAGGGATGGATGTGGCAGGGATGGATGTGACAGGGATGGATGTGACAGGGATGGATGTGACAGGGATGGATGTGGCAAGGATGGATGTGACAGGGATGGATGTGACAGGGATGGCTGTGACAAGGATGGATGTGACAGGGATGGATGTGACAAGGATGGATGTGACAGGGATGGATGTGGCAAGGATGGATGTGACAGGGATGGCTGTGACAAGGATGGATGTGACAGGGATGGATGTGACAGGGATGGATGTGACAGGGATGGATGTGACAGGGATGGATGTGACAGGGATGGCTGTGACAGGGATGGATGTGACAGGGATGGATGTGGCAAGGATGGATATGACAGGGATGGATGTGACAGGGATGGATGTGGCAAGGATGGATATGACAGGGATGGATGTGGCAAGGATGGATATGACAGGGATGGATATGACAGGGATGGATGTGACAGGGATGGATATGACAGGGATGGATGTGGCAAGGATGGGTGTGACAGGGATGGATGTGGCAAGGATGGATGTGACAGGGATGGATGTGGCAGGGATGGATGTGGCAGGGATGGATGTGGCAAGGATGGACGTGGCAGGGATGGATGTTGCGGTGGCGGTGATAATGAATTAATGGAAATGGGGGTAATCATGCAATGACGATTTTTTTTAGGGGGAGGGGAGTCTGCTTTTTGTAAATTACGGATGCATTATCTGTCTTCTTTCTTATTTTGTTTATTGCCGTCCCTTTCCTGTACTAGTTCACTGGTCAAAAAGACTTGAGGCTTCCTCCTCTCCCTCTGTCTTTGTGATCCTATGTCATGATGATGCATGAGGATGGGAATGGTGATGAAGATGCCGTAGACATCCTGCCAGGATTGACACTGTGTGCCAGAGCTGTGCTCAACGCTTACCATCAAAACATAAAATCGTCGCGCCTATCAGGATGGAGTTTAGAATTTAGAATGTTCATATTCATATTCATATTCATATTCATATTCATATTCATGTTCATATTCGTATTCGTATTCATATTCATGTTCACATTCACATTCACATTTATTATCATATTCATATTCGTGTTCCTACTCGTACTCATATTGATATGCATGTTCATCTTCATGTTTATAATAATAGTTATATTCATATTCATGTTCACACTCGTACCCGTATTCGTATCCATATCCATATCCATATTCAGATTCAGATTCAGATTCAGATTCAGATACATAGATGTATTCATTTCATTGTCACTGTGGATTTACCATGTGAAACTCGGGCTGTTCCCCCCTTTAAGGGCGCGTCACCGCAGCGCATCAAAAATGTAACAAGCAAAGAGTGGGAGATATGGATGCTATTGATGATGGAGATGTGGTGGGGGGATGAGGGAGGTTTCAGTGGGGGTGGGGTGTATGAAAAATGCCGTTGTCTAGACATGAAAGAAGTAGCGTTTTAGTGAGAATTTACTATTTACATAAAAAAAAAAATGTACCGTAAAGTTCGGGCTATAAGCCGCGACTTTTTCCCCCAGCTTTCACCCCTGCGGCTTAGAAAACGATGCGGTTTCTTTGCGGATTTTTTCGGATTCCAGGAGCGTCACGTTCTCGTATATTCTTAGCTTCTCTTTAACTCACCAAAATCGTGTTTACCGTTCATGAATTTTTCGGTGAGCTCCATGTTAAAGTGTTAACTGTTCACGTTAAAGAGTTAACTGTTAACTGTTCACGTTTTTAAATCAAATCCGCACACTTTGAAGCATTCGGATCTGTATTCAGATCTGCTCTGCTCAAGCGTACACCCTCATCATGCCGAAAACGCGACGTAATGCCTATTATGCGGCCTTCAAGTTGAAGGCGATCGACCTGGCCATTGAAAAAGTGCGGATTATAAACCAGTGCGGCATATGTGTGAATAAAGTTAAGATTTTTCTATGATTTAGTGGGTGCGCTTTATATACCAGTGCGCCCAATAGCCCGAACTTTACGGTAATAGTAAATAAAATCGGGCAATGTAGCGAAAAGGAGAAGGGAGAAAAGAAAACTCACCCACAAAATGTGAGATTTGTCTCCAGGTGTGTTTTATCCCTTTTAATCCGTCT
>CM060314.1:61268460-61270960 GCA_030674185.1 Monoplex corrugatus | reverse complement strand
GTGTGTGTGTGTGTGTGTGTGTGTGTGTGTGTGTGTGTGTGTGTGTGTGTGTGTGTGTATGTGTGTGTGTGTGTGTGCGTGCGTGTGTGCGTGTGTGTGTGCGTGCGTGCGTGCGTGCGTGCGTGTGTGTATGTGTGTGTGTGTGTGTGTGTGTGTGCGTGCGTGCGTGCGTGCGTGCGTGCGTGCGTGCAAGAGAGTTAGTGAGAGTGAACTATAAAACTGCACACATATTACACTGACAAAGAAAAGTTGGAGTTTTGATCATACCACAAAAGACGTTGTTAATTAATGCATATGAATATTCAAGTATATGAAGCCAAGTGGTTAAGACATCTGTCACAAGGATGACTATTCCTTTGAGAAACTTGACCAACTAGGGTGCGCGGGTTCGATTCCCGGAAGATGACTTTTTATATATATATATTTTTTTTTTTTCTTTTATAAAAAAAACAAAACAAATATGGCGACAGCAGAAGGGTATCCACGACTCATGACCTGGATGCGGCCTGGCCCCCTTAGAGTGTCAGGAGTTAAGGGCCGAAACACTTGCGAGATGGGTGTTTATCCTTTGAGGATCTTCTGCTGTCCGTCTCTATCCAGAGCTTCTTACTACTGTGAATATTCAAAAGTGCACAAGCCCTATTAAATAAGTAAGTTGTTGAAATGCCTGACGTGAACTGCAGAAGTTTTCAACGTTGTGTAGATTGTTGAAATGTTTTATGACTGATCTTATTACTAAAAAACGTATATTTTTTCATGTAAATTTGTCTTTGAAATTTTCCTGTGAACTTGTGCTGCTATGGATTTTATTTTCTACATAAGTTCCGTCAGTATTTTTAACACTGTTTTGCTACTTGTACGATGGACATGAATGTGTAATAAGCATGAATGAGTTGTTGATGCTATTTGTGTGATGGGTTTCTTTGTTTAGAATATTGTTTTGTCAATTTGTTGTTCCGCAAAATGCAGAGAATAAACAAGTAAATAAATAAATGAATACATAAGTAAATGAATAAATGAATAAATAAATAAATAGATAAATAAATAAATATACAGATAAATAGATAAATAAATAAATAAATAAATAAATAAACAAATAAATAAATTAATTAATTGATTGATCATGAAAAAATAGGAAATCATTTCATAACTAGAAATAAAATGAAATTTCGTTGTGAAAAAGATCATAACCAACCAAGTCAATGTAATGGTCCTTGTATAAAGGTCTTTTTAGAGACCAAAAAATACATAAATAATCAAAAAATATTACGAAAAAAAATATGTTAGCATGGCTTGGTAAGTCAGTCCTTTTACTCTTATGACTTCATCCTCCACTTACAATAATATCCAGCAGAGGGACATAGGGGTAGGGAGGTTTGGGCGTGGGGTGGGGGGGAGGTAGGTGTAGTGCTAGTATTGGTTTGCATCATGAACAACCCTAGATCTGTAATACTTGTCAAATGTGACACTTTTATGCGCTGACTGAAGGACTATTTAAACATTTTCCTGGGGCTCTTTCGGTATGAAAATTATCCCCATCTTCTGGAATTTCTGTGCTAGAAAGTTCATGTTTTCTGTCACTCCCTTCGTTTCTTCCTCATTCCTTTGCTTTCAGTCATTTCTTCCAATCATTTTCTGCTTTGTTGGTCCATTCCCATGAATGTGTTTGGAAAAATATTTCGTACTTTCTGTTAGGACTGACAATCGGGTACCTGAATTATGTGAATTTTTGGCTCTAGGGAAATGAGATATGCGGAAACAATTCAACGTAATTTAGGACTGTTTTTATATATGTGTTAAGTGTCCTTAGTAATGTTTAAATCCGTCTGTAGGTATATTTCTTAATTTAAATCCCCTGTGTGATGAATTGGACGGAATAGTCTGTTCCAGGAGCATCTCCTTAGATTATGTGCGCGAATGCATTGATATGTGTACTTAAGTTTCTGTTCGTTTTTTTTTCCTGTTGAAGTATTGTGTGTGTGTGTATTGGAATTGATATAGTCCTGATATGGCTGTACGCAGTCGGTTGGGCTTTAAGTAACAAAATTAAAAAGAATAAAAACAAGAATCTCTGATGATCGTCAAAAGTGATACTTTTATTTCGCTGATAAATGACTACTTGAACATGTTTCACGTAATCATAAATTATATTCTGCTCTCGCTCCCTTGGATTGCCAGAGGAGATTTTGTTTTTTTGTCTGGTGTGTATAATCTAATTGTTCGATCTTGTTTTCTCCCTTTTTTTCACACGGCTCAGCTTGTTTTCTGACACTGCGATGTTTTTATGGGGGTGGTGTGCGTTGGAGAGTAAAGCATTTTGTCTGACAAGTACTGGTGTGACTGGACTTTCCATGCATGTTAACTTCGTTAAGAGAGACTATGTTTGTTCTTTTCTACGCTAAGAACACTTTGTTGCCGTTGCCGGGGCGTGTGGTTAGACGTTGACTGTAGGGGCGTAGTACTGTGTATATGTACAGTCGAGGACACTGGTGACAAAATA
>CM060314.1:61255960-61263460 GCA_030674185.1 Monoplex corrugatus | reverse complement strand
TCCCTGTTTTGTTTCAATTTTCTTTGGCTGCCGTAGGTGGTATCCTGAAAAAAAGAGGGCTTCGTATTTAAGCTGTTGATCAAGATTTAATGCGTGGAAAAGACTAAATCAGACTTGTCCATCTGTGCGTCGACTGATTTATGCTGTCTGTGTGGCTTCATTCGTAGGTCTGAAACGTCCTTCAGCTAGGATTTAAGAAGGTGACCGCCTGCGTATCTCACGTTCTGGATGGTGTTCAGAAATACATGTACTTTTATTCTTCTTAACAAGTAAAAAAGAAAAAGAAAACTGGGATTGGTGTACAGGGATTACCTATCCTGGTATAGGTCATCCATATTTTTATGTTGTAGTAATGCTTTGAACAGACGGAATTCTGGAAGGGAAGGAATATATCAAAACAGGTTTTTAATTAGCGCACCTTTTGTAAAAAAAAAAATTAAAAAGAGGAACTCCAAGACCAAAGGAAGTTCTACCACGTCTTCATAGACTACAGGGTGGCGTTTGATAGAGTATGGCAAGATGCTTGACGGGCCACAATGACAACATTTTGACATTGGGCAGAAGCTATCAAATACCACCCAGCAACTGAACTTTTAAGCTATTAGTGCCTACTTATACACGAAGCTATTGAAGAAGGTTTGTATACTTCGTTTGGAGTTCGTCAGGGCTGTCTTCTGTCCCCCACGCTCTTTTACTTAGTTCTTGAAGATGACATAACCGACACACTTGAAGATCGTGTCAGCACAGTCAGCATTGGAGATAGAATTATCAGGAACCTTCGCGTGGCATATATGATATTAATGGCCTGTCAGACTGGGCAAGAACTCCCTTAACTTGATAGAGGACTGGATGAAGCATCGACAAGATATAGCGTGGAAATCAGTGTCAAGAAGACCAAACTGATGGCCAGTTACAACACCTCCATCACTATCGATATAACTGTCCATTGATTGAAGCTTGAGATTATTCCACAACCCACTTACTTGGATCCATTACTAGCAGTGAGGGATTCAGGCCAGAAATCATTTCAAGGGCAGCAAAAATCAAAGAAACAAAGAAACAAGCAAGCAAACAAACAAAAACAAACAGACACACAAAAAATACGATAACAACAACAAAACCACCATCACCACCTCCAACAACAACAACAACAAAACAAAACAAAAAAAAGCGCTGTCCAGGTTGAAAAATGTATGCACGGATAAGAGCATCATGTGGAATTAACTACTTTATTCCACTCTGCATAATTATTATCTTCCTGACTTTCAGAGCTTTTATTATTTTTATTTTTTTTGTCTGACGTTTGTGATACGCATTTATTCTGTTTCATCTTACCTGTTACCTAGCTTATACATGTACTTCTGTTCAATAAATATCGTGTTTTGGCTTGTCTATTTATCTACCTGCATGTCTGTCCCCCTGATAGGCGCTGTAGTTGGATGGGTAAAATTGGACTTCCAGTTGGAAGATCCTGTGTTCGGTTCGTCTAGGTACCTCCTCCGCCTTGTGGGTATAGGGTGGAGACTTGTCTGATCTCCACAGGTCAGCATGTGTTTAGGCAAGCAACGGTAAGTTTGAAAACTGGTTTTTAAGCTGATAATGTGGACAAAAACACAGTATTGTCGTCGTTCTCTCCTCTCTCTCTCTCTCTCTCTCTCTCTCTTCTCTCTCTCTTTCTTTCTTTCTCTGTCTCTCTCTGTCTCTGTCTCTCTGTCTGTCTGTCTCTCTCTCTCTCACACACACATACTCTCTCTTTCTCTCTCTCTCTCTCTCTCTCTCTCTCTCTCTCTCTCTCTCTCTCTCTCTCTGTGTGTGATTTGACTTAACGCTTGCTTTGCATTTATTCGTAGGCATTCACTTACAGTTCCAAATCTGTATCAAGTAGGCTGTAAGGCAAATATATGCATCTGTTATACGATTTATACATACCCATTGGGACTAATATACATATATACATACTTATACACACGCACACACACACACACGTGTGTGTGTGTGTGTGTGGTGTGTGTGTGTGTGTGTGTGTGTGTGTGTGTGTGTGTGTGTGTGTGTGTGTGTGTGTGTGAAGTGAGTGTGTGTGTGTGTGGTGTGTGTGTGTGTGTGTGCGTGCCCTGACGTGCGGTGTGTGTGTGTGTGTGTGGTGTGTGTGTGTGTAGTGTGTGTGTGAGTAGTAAGTGTGTGTGTGTGTGTGTGTGTGTGTGTGTGTGTGTGTGTGTGTGTGTGTGTGTGCGCGCGTGCGCGCGCACGCGCGCGTGTATGTTAGACTCATCCCCGTCGTATATCAAAAAGACTATGGTTACTAATCAGACCCAGGATTACCATTGTGGTCACATGATTCTCATGAAACGTGTTCCCCAGAGGGGATTATTCACATATTAGCTATAGCCGTTAGTCACTGAGATAAAACCAAAGCTCACCGATCGAACAGATCTTGCGATTATCTGACAGCGTATCTAAAGTAGCTATAACATTTTTCATATCAAGTAGATGGCCGTATTTCGAAATGGGAAAGTTGTATGAATAAACAAGATCAGCTGATGACCAGATGAATAACATAAGAAATGAACTATAATTATCAAGAGGACAGTCGATCCAAACGGAGACAAAACAGACGAAAAACAAGACGACAGATAGACCAGAAAAATGAAATGATAAATAATCCAAAGCAAAATGTCACAGAAACCAAAATAACGGGGCAAATGAACGAAAACAAGATGACAAAAAAAAAAAAAAAGGACAAATAAACACTCCCTCTTCCATTTTTATGTCTGCTTACTTCTCTGCCTGCCTGCTTGCCTGCCTGCCTGCCTGCCTGTCTGTCTGTCTGTCTGTCTGTCTGTCTGTCTGTCTGTCTGTCTGCCTCTCTCTCTCTCTCGCTCTCTCTCTCTCTTTCTCTTTCTCCTCTCTCTTTCTCCTCTCTCTCTCTCCCTCCCCTCTCTCTCTCTTTCTCTCTCTCCCTCCTCTGTCTCTCCCTCTCCCCCTCTCCCTAAAACTCCTCTCTCTGTTTGTATGTCTGTCTCTCTGTCTCTGTCTGTCTCTATCTCTATCCGTCCGTCCGTTCGTCTAACTGTGTGTCTGTCTGTATGTCTGTTTGTCTGTCTAGCACGCGCACAAAGTCGATCCCACTTTCCGATGTCTTATCGTCATGATATTTTTGCCTCCCATGACGATGATGAAAATGATGAAAATTTTGACGATGATAATGATGATGATGAGCATCACCATTATCATTACTCGTAAAGTCAATACTCGTTGTTGTCCTGGTGCTATTGTTATAAGTAGCAGCGGCAGCAGCGGCAGCAGCAGCAGCAGCAGTAGTGGTAGTACTAGTAGTATTAGTTGTAGTTGTAGTAGTAGTAGTAGTAGTAGTTGTAGTTGTAGTTGTAGTTGTAGTTGTAGTTGTAGTAGAAGTAATAGTAGTAGTTACGGTAGTAGTAGTAGTAGTAGTAGTAGTAGTGTAGTAACACTAATGAATAATTGATTCATATCATTATTTTACTTTTTTCCAGATGGTTTCCAGAGCAGCTTTGACAACCCACGGGTAGAAACCTCACTGGCTTGTCATACCACCCTTAACAGACTGACAAATATCAACAGGTAACCAAAACATGCTGCCTTGTTTGTGATCAGTGCACTCGTTTATAATTGGAATATTTGTTTTTATCCCTTTCATGGATATGCGTGTAAGCCTATGTTTGTATATGGAGAGAGAGAGAGAGAGAGAGAGAGAGAGAGAGAGAGAGAGAGAGAGTGAAAGAGAGAGAGAGAGTGAGTGTGTGTGTGTGTGTGTGTGTGTGTGTGTGTCTGTGCGTGTGTATGTGTGTGTGAAAGAGAAAGAGGGAGAGAGAGAGAGAGAGGTGTGTGTGTGTGTGTGTGTGTGTGTGTGTGAAAGAGAGAGAGAGAAAGAGAGAGAGTGTGTTGTGTGTTTGTGAAAGAGAAAGAGAAAGAGAGAGAGAGAGAGAGAAAGAGAGAGAGAGAGATAGTGTGTGTGTGTGTGTGTGTGTGTGTGTGTGTGTGTGTGTGTGTGTGTGTGTGTGTGTGTGTGTGTGTGTGTGTGTGTGTGTGTGTGTGTGTGTGTGTGTGTGTGTGTGTGTGTGTGTGTTTGCGCTTGTACAAATGCTAACACAAAATATAAAAGTCAGTTTTCACAAGCCGTAAGACGCAAATAAGCACACTATTCACAATAAGATAAATAAATGTGCGTGTGTGTGTGTGTGTGTGTGTGTGTGTGTGTGTGTGTGTGTGTGTGTGTGTGTGTGTGTGTGTGTGTGTGTGTGTGTGTGTGTGTGTGGCGTGTGTGAGTGCGCGTACAAATGCTGACACAGAACACAAAAGTCAGACTGAAAGACGCAAATAAGCACAATATTCAAAATAAAGCACGTAAGTGTGTTTGTTTCTGTGTGAATTTGTAATAGTGTGTGTTGTAAATGTGTACGTGTGTGTGTGTGTGTGTGTGTGTGTGTGTGTGTGTGTGTGTGTGTGTGTGTGTGTGTGTGTGATGTGACGGGGGAGGGATGTGTGTGGCTGCTTTTTTATGTAGTGTGTTCCTGGCCAGTTCTGTAAACATGGACTCGACAACTCCCCGATGTCCTTGAACAGGGATTCACATACACAGACAGACAGACAGACAGACAGACAGACACACACACACACACACACACACACACACACACACACACACACACACACACACACACACACGCACACACACACACACACACGCACACACACACACATACACACGCGCGCGCACACACACATACACACTCACTCACTCACTCATTCTGTCTCAGTCTGTCTGTCTGTCTCTCTTTCTCTCACCCCCCCCCTCTCTCTCTCTCTGTCTGTCTCTCTCTGGCCGCCTCTTTCTGTCTGTAGCTCTCTCTCTTTCTCTGTGTCTCTGTGTCTCTGTCTCTGTCTCTCTCTTCCCCCTCACACACACAAACACACACAGACACACACTCACACACACACACATACACACTCACACACACACACACACACACACACACACACACACACACACACACACACACACACACACACACACACACACACACACACACGTGCGCATGTGGTTTTGTATTTGGTACCGTTGAGTTTCTCATTGTCTTTTTTTCAGTGCTTTAGAATACGCGTGACAAGCATGAGCACACACAACAGGAAAAATAGAAATGCTACCTGGAGATACATGCTTTTGAAACTGTAGGGGAAGAGATAAGAGATGGCAGACGAAATTTCTTTCCAAAGCTGGCTTGTTTCCTGTGATCTTCTTATTTCTATTTCATTGCTGATTTGTTTGTTTGTCTTGTCACCTGCATCTTTGAGCTGTTATGAGTAAGGACTGTTTTTCCTGTAATATTTCCTCTTCTTTTTCTTCTTCCCCCCCCCCCCTCCCTAGTAAACATTGTTGCATTATCAAATTGTTTGTTGACCTTGTGTCCTTTGTCTCTGTGCTCGTAACAGTAAACACAGTGGTTCATGTTTCTGTTTTTCTTTTTTTTTCATTCAGTAAACATCATTTGTGAATGAAAAAAAAAAAAAAAAGAAAGAAAAAATGTTCTGTACTCACCTAACAATTTGAACGATAGTCACACTATTCAAGCATTCTTACCAACAAATGCCTATCAGTTAACATCAGAAAGAGAGTCCTTGAATTTTATATAGAACCAATACTGTTGTACGGATGCGAGGCGTGGACAGTCAGCAAGCAAAGCCAGAGGAAGATTGAGGCAGCCGAGATGTGGTTTCTGAGAAGAATGTTGAGAGTTCCATGGACAGCAAAGAAAGCAAACCAGACAGGCTTGATGGAGGCAGACACAAGTAGATCACTCATAAGGAAGATTAGGAAAAGACAAGCAACATTTATAGGCCATTTTATGAGGAAGGGGGATTTGGAGCACCTGGTCACAACGGGAAAGCTGGAGGGAAAGAGAGCACCAGGGAGAGAATGCTGGACGGACTTGCAGAGTGGCTGGGGATGAGGAGGATGGGGGAGATGCTAGGGGCAACGAGAGAGAAAGAAATGGTTGGAAGTCCATGGTCGCCAACGCCATGCGGCATGGCACTTGATGATGATGATGATGAGTCACACTATCACAGACGCAGACAAAATACCTACCCGTTTCGGTATATGAGTCATCCACTGGGTAATAAAAAAGAGAAAAAAAAGAAACAAAGAGGGGGGGGGGGAGGGTAGTAATAGTGGTACAAAAACAGTATGTAGACACGACTACAAAAACGGAAGGATACATACTTAACAAATTTGGGCTTTTAAAATAACTACGTTAAGCGAGTGTGCTTATCGTTTTCGTATCCAATTTGTTTTTGTACCCATTTGAAAACCCCCAACGTGTTAATGAAGAAGATGTGGAAAAAGACATTCCTTGTGGCAAGAGAAATTTGAGCACCCAGCCACAAGAGGAAAGCTAGAGGGATAATAGAGTACGAGGCATACCTGGGGAAAACATATTAGACAGTTTTGTAGAATGGATGAGGAGAAAAAGGATAGGGGATACACTTGCAACAACAGAAGATATATTCGTATGTAGGGCCCATGAACGCCAACGCCATGCGGCAAGGCACATCATGATTATGAAGAGGACGGTTAGGGAGCTATCAGTTACTAAAAGTCTAGAAGTTTTCCGCTTTTTTTGTGCAAGTTTTTTTTTCCCTGACAAAACTTGATTGCAGCCATCCCATATCAATGATGCATAGTCAGTATAGGATTTGATAGAACAACGCAAAATGCATTTCGCTTTTTTTTTTTTTTTTTTTTTTTTTTTTTTTTGCTTCAATGTTGATAGAATGTGAGAGCTTACTAAAGAGAAATGGATTCTTAGAGTCAGTTGTCCGGAGTTGATCAGTGTACTTATCCCATCATTTTCGTCGTTGTATACACAAAATACATGGGTGTTCAGAAACTTATTACATTGTTACATATTTACGCCATCTAAAGTTAACTGCTGATGTAGTTTTGAAAGTTACTGCGAGTTGTCATTACCATTGATTAATTTATTTTTTTTAGATCACATTTCCCCATTGCTGTCTACAGTTCGTGTTTGCTCCTGTAGACTGGGAGGGAACCTTAGCTCTTTCTTTTAATGTGCCTTAGATGGACAAAGATGGTGCATGCATTATACTATTTTTTGCATTCTGGCACTCTCTCTCGTTCTCTCGCTCTTTGTCTGTCTGTCTGTCTGTCTGTCTGCTTGTCTGTCTGTTTGTCTGTCTGTTTGTCTGTCTGTTTGCCTGTCTGTCTGTTTGTCTGTCTGTCTCTCTGTTTGTCTGTCTGTCTGTCTCTCTCTCTAACTCTCTCTCTCTTTATCTCTCTCAGTCTCTGTCTCTATCTCTTTCTGTTTCTCTCTCTCTCTCTGTCTCTGTCTCTGTTTCTCTCCCTCTCTCCCTCTCTGCCTGTCTGTCTGTCTGTCTGTCTCTGTCTCTCTCTCTCTCTCTCTCTCTCTCTTTCTCTCTCTTTAGTTTTTGGCGCTGTATGAACAG
>CM060314.1:61215960-61235960 GCA_030674185.1 Monoplex corrugatus | reverse complement strand
CAGAGGTCAATAGCTGGGGTCACGACATTCGTACACTCTAGAAAAAGTACGCACAAAAAGTAACAGGATTTTCTAATGGTCACGACACGTTGTGTTAAATGCAACTAAATGTGGTTTTTTTTATAGCTTATTTGAGCGATTTGTTTTTTACAGCCAATCCTCGTATGCTCTGAGCGTGGTAGGACTTTAATAACATCTGCACTCATTATCGAACGTATCAAGCGATAGTGACCGCACTCTCAAGTTTACCCACCTTTCGACTGATGACATGGCTTGGTCGGTTCGCACTTTTAACTATCGGTTCCCCTAAAGGGAGAAAACACCAATGACGCAAGTTGACCGTCCACGAGTTTTATTGCTTGTCGTCCGTCTTCCTGATCTCTGAGCAAACTGGGAGTTGTCACGCTGTGAATCTAGATGCTTGTGGTTTGGGGTCGATTTGACTTTGTGGATTAGGATCAGGATACCAAATACAATAGAAGGGATATATGCTCGTTTTATTGATAAAGTCTAAAATATAATCTGACGCATCCTTACAATACAAGTACTGTTAAAACGTACGATCCGCCCAAAACAAACAAACAAACAAACAAACGAAGAACCAGCCAACCAACAAGCCAGCCAACCGACCAACCGACCAACCAACCAACCGACCAACCAACCAACCAACCAACCGACAAACCAACCAACCAACCGACCAACCAACCAACCAACCAACCAGCCAACCAACCAGCCAACCAATCAAACCAACCAACCAACCAACCAACCAGCCAGTCAATCAAACCAACCAACCAACCAACCAACCAACCAACCAACCAAAAAAAAAAAAAAAAAAAGCAAAACTCCTCAGCATCCGTAAAATACAAAGTATGCAATTAAGATAAATTTGATTTAAAGCATTACTATATATAGAACGAAATTCAAAGAGTCAATCACTGAGCATCTCTTTCTCCCATCGTCTGTCCCATTCCTACCCTCTCATCCTACTCCTTAATCTCTATCTCCCTCTATTCACCCTTTTTGTCCATTGTGACAACTTCCAGATTTCATATCCAGTCTTTTTGGAAAATAGATTGATTTGGGAACAGAGCACTTTATTTTATCTGTGTGTGTGTGTGTGTGTGTGTGTGTGTGTGTGTGTGTGTGTGTGTGTGTGTGTTGTGTGTTCGTGTGTGTGTGTGTGTGTGTGTGCGTGCGTGCGTGCGTGCGTGCGTGCGTGCGTGCGTGTGTGTGTGTGTGTGTGTGTGTGTGTGTGTGTGTTAGAGAGAGAGAGAGTAATTCTTTGTCCGTCCCTCCCCCCCTCATACCTCTCTCTCTCTCTTCTCTCTCTCTTCTCTCTCTCTCCCTCTCTCTGTCTGTCTCTCTCTCTCTCGCTCATTCCCTGCATTTCTGTTGTTACTTTTTTTTTTAAATCACATTATCATACATATAGTGGTGACTTATATTATCAACACAGTAGTATCTAATTACAAAGTTATTGTCTTCTAGGGGCACAATCAAGATAAACAGAAAGAAGAAGAAAAAGAATAAAAGGAGTTGAAAAAAGCTATAATATTTGTTGTGTGTGTCTCTCTCTGTGCCGAAATATCCCTCACCACCTTCGGTTGTTTTTTACGTTATTAAACGACATTCAGTAGGTCTGCATTTTCTATTATCATAAAATGCAGTGTCTTAATGAAATGTTGCTGTGTCTAAATGATATAAGTAAGACGATAAATATCTTACCACACTTGAATATATCATTCTGCCTTTATCTCTATTTTTTTTCTGTTCCTCCCTGTATCCGTCGCTCTATCCGTCCGTCCGTCCGTCCGTCCGTCTGGCTGTCTCTCTGTTGTCTGTCGGTGGGTCGGTCTCTGTCTGTCTTCATCTCTCTCTATCTCTATCTGTCTGTCTGTCTGTCTGTCTCTCTCTCTCTCTCTCTCTCTTCTCTCTCCCTCCCTCCCTCCCCCCCCCTCTCTCTCTCTCTCTATTTCTCATTATCTATCTCTCTGCTGTCTGTCGGTGGGTCGGTCTCTGTCTGTCTGCATCTCTCTCTGTCTGTCTGTCTGTATGTCTATCTGTCTCTCTCACTCTCTGTGTGTGTCTCTCTCCTCCCTCCCTCCCTTCCTCTCTTCCTCTCTCTAATTCTCATGCTCTGTCTGTCCGTCTGTCTGTCTGTCCTCTCTCTCTCTCTCTCTCTCTCTCCTCCCCCCCCCCCCCCCCTCTCAGAACGCACAAGAGCACGCAGATGTGCATTTAATGTGTGTGAGAGAGCTTACGCGCCTTGGCAGCACGTGCATGCATGTATTTGGACCGATATCCAAGCTGGCAGGTTGTAAAGTTCATGT
Source organism: Monoplex corrugatus (assembly GCA_030674185.1). NCBI lineage: Eukaryota > Metazoa > Mollusca > Gastropoda > Littorinimorpha > Ranellidae > Monoplex > Monoplex corrugatus. The sequence goes on along the minus strand of CM060314.1, from coordinate 61,233,630 downwards.
TGATTTTGTTTGGCAAGGTTAGAGAAGCTGCTGTCTTTCTTGTTCTTCTTCGCTTTGTGTCGGATGAGTGTCTGCAAAGAAAAGTTTGTTTGCAATGCTGAGAGTGTCCTGATGTCTTTTGTTTTTTTTTACTGCGGCCGGCCTCTGACGTACAGTCTTCTTGAATTTGTTGCCACTTCAGAAAAGTTGAGTTTTTGAACCAGTAAAGCATGATAACAGCTTTTCAATATCACGGACTCAGACACAGACACAGACACAGGCACAGATAAACAGGGAAGAGAGAGAGGAGAGAGAGAGAGAGAGAGAGTAGAGAAGAGAGAAGAGAGAGAGAGAGAGAGAGAGAAAAGAGAGATGAGAGAGAAGAGAGAGAGAGAGAGAGAGAGAGAGAAACACATACATGTATACATAGATACACACACACACACGAACACAGATACGCACAGACGCACACATACACATGCGCACGTTTGCAAATACACACACATACACGCGTAAGCTCTCTCTCTCTCTCTGTCTCTCTCCCTCCCTCCCTCCCTCTCTTCCTCTCTCTATTTCTCACGCGTAAGCTCTCTCACTCAAAGTGAATAGACGTTAAATCAAAGAACGAACGAACACACATACACACGCACGCACACATATAGACACGCACGCATACACACATGTGCACGCACACACACACACACACACGGAGCTGGTGGAAAGTGTGAGGGAATCAAGGGCTAAGTTTTTACAGCTGGTGGATAGGGTGCGGGAATCAAAGGTTAAGCAACGTCAGGCCCGGTTAGTACTTGGATGGATGATTGCCTGTGGGAACACCGGGCGCTGTTAGCAACTTTTAACCTCAGGACCCGGCCAGCTCGTGGGTTTATGTGCAGGCTTAAGGCTTGTGTAACGATCACCATATACATGACACCTGTGACGTTAGTGCATACGGAATGCATTCCGAGTGCGGAGACGTCATCTTGCGAAACTGAAACTGAAACTGAAACGGTGGCTGCACAAGAACGATCAAAAGTGTGATTTGGAAAAAAGACCTTCTCATGGACATCAACACTTTCGAGAAAGTTAAGTTTCTTAACAGATCAGTCGTCGTGGTGCAATAGTTAGCACAACGGACTACGGATTGGAAGGATGTTGGTTCAAATCCTATCAGGCTCATCAAAATAGTTCTGGGATTTTTTTTTGTTCGGCTCCAACCGGCTCCTACACAGTGTTGAATGTGTTGTGGGTTCATTAGAAAGACTGGGACCACGCAAGCGAGCCCCGTCCACCACGCAGATGTATCATGGAAGATGTCTGCTCAAATTTTCTTCTGACCAACACGGCAGGTGTCTGTATCTCTCCGGCTTGTTTGACTCTAGGATATGTTATGAGTGTATATATATATCACGCAGTCTTAATCCGGATTGGAAATCCGTAGCATCATGATGATTATCATCGTCATCGTCATCGTCATCATCATCATCATTGCATTGTGAAAGAAATGTCCCAGTTTCTTGGGTCATTGTGGTGGTATATGAAATAAAATGGGATAATTTTTTTTTTTTAAAGTTAAGTTAGCGGTGATTCATGAATAAGTGAGTCTGCCAAAACAAAACAGAAAAAACAGACAAACAAACAAACAAAACAACAATGGTAAAATTAAAATAGTAACAACAAAACAACAATGATAACAATGATGACAATGATGATGACGACGATGACGATGATGATGATGATGATGATAACAGTGATGATGATGACGATGATGCTGATGATGACGATGCTGCTGCTGTGTGCTGCTGCTGCTGCTGATGATGATGGTAACAGTGATGACGACGACGACGATGATGATAATGATGATGACGACGACGACGATGATGATGATGATGATGATAACAGTGATGATGATGATGATGATGATGATGATGATGATGATGATGATGATGATGATGATGATGATAAATGAATAATTAGAGAGAAAAGAAAATATAACGACAAAGAAGGAAATGTTCATTTTGTCTGAAAACTTCAACTGTCATTGGAGAACAAAAATGCTAAAATACTGAAAACATGAAAAACCAATGCCAGCGTTACGAGGGGGTGCTCACCTCCTCGTCTTCCTCGCAAATTTACGCTCCCCATCCGTCAGACCGAACTGAGACCAAGACAGATTTTATACCCCAACCCTAAAAGACACGTTACTCGTGCGTTACCTGCATTCTAAAGTGCAGGACCCACCTACAGCTATTGATTTTATATCGTCAAGGGCATACTCTTCAACTGTTGTAAGCCACTGGAGTATTGATGATAAACCTCTAAACTGAGAGGAGAGAATCCTTCAAAGACGTTGTAAAGTTCCCTGTTGGCTTATTAGGGGAAAGGTGAAACTACGCCACCCAACGCTAAAACATATACATTTTTGATATAAAAGACCATCTGGCTGTATACAAGGGGTTTCACGTGCTTTTCTACCACACGACACCCGACGCGAGCTGTGGCACAAAATGGGCATAAGAAGCCAAAGAAAAAGCTGATGTTCATCATCGTCATCATCATCATCATCATCGTCGTCGTCGTCGTCATCATCATCATAATCATCATAATCATAATCATCATCCAAGACACAGGAAATTATTTGTGTTTAAGGAAGGTGTGTGTATCTTGAGAGAGAGAGAGAGAGAGAGAGAGAGAGAGAGAGAGGAGAGAGAGAGAGAGAGAGAGAGAGAGAGAGAGAGAGAGAGAGAAATTTGCATCCAACCACAAAAAATGAACAGAATAGATAGGCAGTCGACATCCTAGTCACGCGATGGTACAGGCCAAAACTCATCTGCTTGAGTGCATCTCCATTGGTCTAGCTCATGATGCATTTCATTTTCTTCTTGTCTTTTCTTGAGTGGAGAAAAGGATTAGTTTGCTGGTCAGATGCCAGTAATAGTTCACAGAGGTGTTGGATGCATAGTACTGCTACGAAAACACAACAACAACAACAACAACAACACACAACACACACACGCACGCACGAACGCACTCACGCGCACACACACACGCACGCACACACACACACACACACACACACACACACACACACACACACACACACACACACACACACACACACACCCTACCACAAACCATTACCGAGAAGTCTCACACATCCTTATTTTATGTCACACCCTTTTGAAGTCTCTCAGATTTCTCAGGAATCTATCTTTTATCCTTGTTTTGTTTTGTAATTTGTTTTAAATTAGTATATAATACACAGATATAATTCTTGATTATGTTGTCCCTGTCAGCGGATTGCTCAATTTGCTCTGATCGTGACGTTTGGTGACAGTAAAGTAGGCCTTATTCTATATACGACCTCCCACCACGAAATCAGTCTTAACTAGCATTTTGGGCATTTCAAGATATACATATCACTGGAAAGTGTACATTCTGCTGATTATTTTGGTACTTGAATAAAGCTTGTACTAAAAAAAAAAAAATGTAGAAGTTATGTATGTTTAAAGTCATTAAGTTGTATGACGGCCATTTTGAGAAAACGGCCTCTAAAGTTTTTGTGTGCTCTCCTGCTCATTTTCTTTAAATTTCTTTATTTGGTGGCTTTGACCCAGTTTGTTTCTAATTTTCGCTGTCATTATCTGAATGGTGCACCAAAGAGCTTTCCATCAGTATATTACATGTGCAGGTACTATACAGGTTACGGTTCATAATAAGAGACAAAAATAGGTATTTTTGGTAGGAAATTGCGTTCTTTCTGCTGCCGATCAGTGCATTAAAATACCGATTTAAATTGATTAATAATATTTTTTCAAGAAAAACAATTCTGTGGGGGATAAATTATAGTCTACGGAAATCAGTTTTGAGAAAAAGTCAAAACACCCCCAGATAGACCCTCAGTCACCTTTTCAGCTCCTAGTGCTGGTCGACTGACTGCGAGTTAAGACTGATATCGTGGTGGGAGGTCACATATATGTGCAGATCTGTTTGTACCTATCCTATCCTTAACCACCTTCGAGTGTATACACAAACAAAACACACTATGCTTGATAAAGATCCAGTACGTCATATCAATGTCTGATGGCTTATGGAAGCATGGAAACACCCAACCCAGCATGTACACCCTCCGAAGACGGAATATGCAGCCTGCACAGCAGTGTATACCATGCGCAGTGTTTGGACCATGCAACATGCATACACGCACACGCGAAAAATTGGAGCAGTTAAAATCAAAACAAAAATAGATAAGAAAAAAAAACTGAAACAGTTACAATCAAAATAAAATTAGATAGAAAAATGAATGTGTAAATAAAGGAATACATGCAATAATAATGGAGACCACCACAACCGCCAAGAAAAAAAGAAAAAAAACCAGTAACAACAGCAGCAGCAACAACAACAACAAACAACATATAACAAACAGCAAACAACAACGACGACGACAGCAACAAAGAAACCAATCAGGCAAGCGCGGTTTTCATGAAGCAGCATCTCCCTGGCAAGAGCAGCATCTTCAGTATTCCCTTGATATGTTGACTCCACAGTCTAGTGAAAAGGCCAATTCACTAACTGGCAATTTCTATACTCTAGAAAAAAAAGCCATTTCTCCGCCCAACGATGTCTATTTTCCCTCTGAACAATCGTTTTGGGAAAGAGATCAGCTTTTTTTTCCCTTAGAAATAAGCACTTTTCATGGAGCATCATCATTCTAAGCCAGAGCGGTGTCTCTGTTGGATACTTAATACCGACTTATTGTGATGACTGTACACCACAGAAAGGAAAAGGCCAGTTCTCTAGCCACCAATTTCTAGTTTCCGTCTGAACATTCGTTTGAGGACAGGGATCAGATTCTGCTTAGACGTGTGTGGTGTTCTGTTTCCTCATTCTTGTTCCATCACAATCTCTTTGGCAAGTTCCTTTCGTCCTCGTGTAGCTCTCTCTCTCTCTCTCTCTCTCTCTCTCTCTCTCTCCTCTCCTCTCTCTCTCTCTCTCTATTTCTCTCTCTCTCTCTCTCTCTCTCTCTCTCTCTCTCTCTTTGTCTCTATATATCTCTCTCTACATATATATATATATCTGTCTCTATCTTTCTCTCTATCTCTATATCTTCTCTTTCTCTCTCTCTCTCTCTCTCTCTCTCTCTCTCTCTCTCTCTCTCTCCCTCTCTTTCTTTCCTTCTTTCTTTTTTTAATTTCTTTTTTTTCATTTATTTATTTTATCGATTACATTTGCTGCCCTCTAAAGAAGAAGGGGAAAGAGGGGCATTGTTCTCCAACATTAAAATGTGCCTGAAGCCTCTTTATTAACCACCCATACACACATGCACATACACACACATGCATGCGCGCACATACACACCACAAAACACAACACACACACACACACGCACACACACGCACACACACGCACACACCCCTCACACACACACACACACAGACACACACACGAGCACACATACAAGCAAACACATTTCATTGTTCCCCTTTGGCTGGTAAACAAGTGTCAATCCTCCTTTGGGACAGTATCAACAGGGGTTTTTCAGCTCTCTTATCAAGTGGTCTGTTTGCAGAGACATTGCATTGGAGAGGAAGTGACAAGCCCAGGATCAGTGCATGCTGTGGAACTCCGTGTCTGATCAACTGACCATTCTCCCTCTCCAAATATTTGCCTTGAGAGAGAGAGAGAGAGAGAGAGAGAGAGAGAGAGAGAGAGAGAGAGAGAGAGAGGGAGGGAGACGAGAGAGACGGAAGGCAGAGAGAAAGAGAGGGAGAGAAGAGAGAGAGAGAGAGAGAGAGAGGGGGGGGGGGGGGGGCATTTTCCAATAAATGATTGAATGGTAAATATGGGCCATATTGAATAAAGGAATTATTGGGAATTCAATGGAAAATGTCTCTCTCTTTCTCTCTCTCTTCTCTCTCTCTCTGTGTCTCTGTCTCTCTCTTTCTGTCTCTATCTGTCTCTCTGTCTCTGTCTTCCTTTCTTTCTCTCTCCCTCTCCCCTCTCACTGTGTCTCTTTCTCTCTCATTATCTCTCTTTCTCTATTTCTCTCACTGTCTCTCTTTCTCTATCTCTCTGAATCTCTTTCTCTCTCTTTCTCAATCTCTCTCTCTCTTTCTTTCTCTCTTCCTCCCCCTCTCTCTCTGTTTTATCTCTCTCACACACACTCTCTCTCTTTTTCTATTTCTCTGTCTGTCTGCACTCTCTCTCTCTCTCTGTCTGAGCACGTTCTCTCTCTCTCTTTCTCTTTCTCTCTCTCTCCCCTCTCTCTCTCTCTCTCTGTGCACACACGCTCTCTTTCTCTGTCTTTTCCCTTTGGCGGATAAACAAGTGCAGATATTCCTTTGGGACAGTATCAACACGGGTTTTTCAGCTCTCTTATCAAGTGTTCTGTTTGCAGAGACATTGAAGCGGAGAGGAAGTGACAAGCCCAGGATCAGTGCATGCTCTGGAACTCCGTGTCTGATCAACTGACCATTCTCCCTGTCTGCATTGGTTGGTTAACTTGTCTGTCAAACGTGTGCCTTGTTTTGAGAGAGAGAGAGAGAGAGAGAGAGAGAGAGAGAGAGAGAGAGAGAGAGAGAGTGTGTGTGTGTGTGTGAGAGAGAGAGAAAGAGAAAAAGAGAGAGAGAGAGAAGACATTTTCCAGTGAATGATTGAATAGTCAATACGGGTTATATTAGGTATATTGAATGCTGGAACTTGAATGAACACACACACACACACACACACACACACACACACACACACACACACACACACACACACACATACATACACACACAACACACAAAACACACACAAACACACTCACACTCACACACACACACACACACACACACACACACACACACACACACACACACACACACACACAACACACACACACAAACAAAAAACAAGATGGTAATGGTATTCTGCTAATCTCTGTCTGTCTGTATGTATGTATGTCTCTGTCTCTCTGTGTCTCTTTTCCTGTCTCTGTCTGTCTGTCTCTCTCTGTCTCTCTGTCTCTGTCTCTTTCTCTCTCTGTATCTTTCTCTGTCTCTCTGTCTCTCTTCTCTCTATCTGTTAGTCTCTGTCTCTCTCTGTCTGTCTCTCTATGTCTGTCTCTGTCTCTCTCTCTGTCTCTCTCTCTGTATATTTCTCTGTCTCTCTTGCTCTCTTTTCCTGTCTCTGCCTCCTTTGCAGCTGTTACGGCAGCCAGAAATGTGACCTCATTGCTTATTTTCAGTTACCCATCTATACAAACAGTTTCAAATGCTGACAGAGAGAATGGTATTAAAGAGCGGTTTGTATGTCAGTTTCTCTGTCTCTGTCTCTCTGTCTCTCTCTCTCTCTCTGTCTCTCTTTCTATGTCTTCCGATCTATGTCTCAGTTTCTCTCTCTACTTATTTTACGGTGCTCTCCTTTAGCGCATTTTGTGTGGAATATTTAACATAAAATGCATCTCAAGTAAGTCAACAGCAATTAGTTTTCCAACCGCATGAAACAGATGATTCCTTTTTCGTAAAATAATGGTGACAATATAAACATTTAACACATGTTTTATTCCTCTTTTAGCCCACGTTTTGGATCGTTTATATCGTGGCATCTGAGACGATGTGTTTAATTAGATAAAGATAAGCCTTTAGTTCCTCAAAATCCGGCGTGTAACGATGGAGACATCCCTTGTAACACTTTGAAACGTGCTGTGCCTGGTTGTGTCCTTAGCGGCTGACAAACCTTAACAAACTGTGCTGAGATAAATAGTCCTATCACAGTGCACATTTGTACCAATATTTAATCACAATCTGACTTCATGTACCCAGTAGTGTTAATAAACATATGTATATATCTGGGAGACAGCTGGAACAAACAAACAAACAAACAAAGAAGTAAGCAAGCAAGCGAGCAGACAAACAAATAGTATGACTTATAAACTGACAGAACCTGTGCTGTTTATATCTAGTGTTTAAAAAAAAAAAAGAACTTAATATGCTCATTAATCAAAGAATATAACTGTTGAGAGTCATGTAGGAATTATCTCCCATGTTGTAGAACTTCTCAGATCTAACACAGTTTGCGCTACCCATTCAGCTAGTATAAAAGCAGACACAAAGCACAAAAACTCTACAACATGGGAAATAATTCCTGCATGACTCTCAAGAGTTATGTTCTTTGATTAATATTATAAAAAAATTCTCCCTGCTTCCCTTTTATTTCTTTGGTATTAATATGCTCAATTCACCGAAATGGAATAAGGTTTACAAGGCTGCATCTAAGAAGCACTAGCAGAGCTTCTCATGGAATAGCGTTCTTTGCCAACAATGCTCGTCAAAGTGGCATCTCCGATTGACTCTTGGCACTGATTTATTTTATCCACTGGTCCCTGGAATGAACAGACAGAACTCTTGCTGGCGATTTCTTTTTCTCCTATCAACAGTCGCTTAGGGATAGGGATCAGATTGCCCTTTGAGATGTGCAGCATTTGCTTCGTCACCTCAGGCACCCCTCCCCCCCCCCTCCCCCACACACACACACACTTCACACTTCTTCCTCTCTTAATTTCAACTGTCACCTTCTTCCTGCCTTGGCAGATTCTTTTTCTTCTCTTGGGATTTTCAATCGATAAAAGTTGTGTTCGAGGGGGGGGGGGGGGGGGTAAAGGGAATAAGGAAGGTTGTCGTTTTCCCGGTTTTTACTCTGGTCACCTATTTGGGTTTTTTTTTCCCTTTTAACGATGTTTCAATTGAACTATGGAGACAATGTCACCGTGGACAATGTTGCTTCAGTTGAACTGTGGAGATAATGTCACCGTGGACAATGTTTTAATGAGTTGTACACCTTTGTCATGGCTGTGTTTCTTAAATGTTAAAAGTGGACAGGAACTGACAAGCTGAGTGTATTAGGAAAGGAACACACGCACATGCTGCAAACCTCCATGTTGAACTTTTCTTGTCAGTTGGATTGTGACACCACTTATCTTGAAAATGCCCGTTTTACTTACGCCGATGCGTGCAGATGCACGTGCACACAGACACACACACACACACACACACACACACACATAGAGGGAGAGAGGAGAGAGGGGGGAGGAGAGAGGAAGAGAGAGAGAGAGAGAGAGAGAGAGAGAGGAGAGATAGAGAGAGAGAGAGAGAAGAGAGAGAGAGAGAGAGAAGAGACAGAGAGAGAAGAGATAAGAGAAGAGGAGAGAAGAGAAGAGAGACTAGAGACGAGAGAGACGAGAGAGAGACAGAGAGACGAGAGAGAGAAAGAGACAGAGACAGAGAGAGACAGAGATAGAGACAGAGAGAGGTGGTGGAGGGTTGGGGCTGGGGAGGGATATGTAAAACAGCAGTGAACCAACACATGACATGTTGATATGCTTAGCATATGGACCTTTAAGAATTACCGTTTGCTAATTATGGTCGTTACATCCCTGGTGTACATCTGTTTTATTAATTAATTTTTTCATTCATATGTTTATTTTTATCTATTTATTTATAAGGCTGGAAGTAAAAAAAAAAAGGTCAATGCTTATTTCACATCCACCCCTATGGCAACACAGTCAAGAATAGACGCTCATGTGTAATGCTCTATTGGTGTAAAAAGTGTAAGTGCACGTATTGGAGGTTAAAACCCAATGCAGACTCGCTTCCAAGCGTTAACTTTTATTGTCGCGATAGGCCCTCTTGAAGGAGTCAAACACAATAAGAACATTAACGAAGAAGATTAGGAAAAGATAAGCAACATTTAAGAGGCAAGAGCAATTAGAGCAGCTAGTCACAAAGGAAAGCTGAAGGGGAAAAGAGTACCAGGTACACCGAGGGAGAAAATACTGGACAGACTCACGGAGTGAATGAAGACAAGGAGGGTGGGAGAAGTACTTGCAGAGACAAAGGATGGATTCGTGGCAGGGCACATGATGATGATGATGCTAGATCCAATTTTTGATGTCTCAAGTGACAGCGAAAGGACGATGGAGACAAAATGCCTGTATGCTATTATTAGTAATGCTATCATTCTAAGACTGTTGTGTTACTGCTGATAATGTTATTCTCAGATTTCATCAGCCCTTTCCTTTTAAATTTCAATGTTGTTCGTTTGTTTTTGTGGGGAGGTTGTTAGTTGTTTGGTTTTTTCCCTTCCGTTCTTCGTTAACCTAACGTTGAGTCAGTATCTCACTCTCGTGCATTTCCCATCTGTTCATCCTAGACATTCATCATCCTTCTTTCCACAATATTATTATTATATCATTATGTAATGTATGTGTTAATGAAAATTGTGCAAAAAGCAACAAGACAAACAGATTAACATATGGTGTCAAATGAGAGAGGTGGGACGGTATGAATAATGACCATGTGTTTGTGTGTGTGTGTGTGTGTGTGTGTGTGTGTGTGTGTGTTAGAGAGAGAGAGAGAGAGAGAGAGAGAGAGAGAGAGGGTGATATAGATGTATGGATAGATGGAAGGATGGATGGATAGATAGATATAATAATAATGATATAATAATAATAATAATTACAATATTTATATAGCGCAAAATCTTGATAAAATCAAATCTAAGCGCTGAACAGACACACACGCACGCACACACATGCACGCACACACACGCACGCACACACACACACACACACACACACACACACACACACACACACGCACGCACACACACACACACACGTGCGAGCGCGCATGGCTATAAATGGGGAGAAAGAATAAAAGCAATGGAAAATTATAGAGAGCATATTATCTATCTATCTATCTATGGACAGACAGATAGATAGATAGATAGATAGATAGATAGATAGATATGTAGATAGGTAGGTAGGTAGATAGGTAGGTCGGTAGGTAGGCAGGCAGATAAATATATAGAGAGAGAGGGAAGGAGAGAAAGAAAGAAAGACAAAGAGAGACAGAGACAGAGAGACTGAGATATAGATAGACAGGCAGACATACAGACAGAAGACAGAGAGACAGACAGACAGAGAGATAGATAGAGAGAGAAAGAGAGACAGAGACAGAGACAGAGAGGTCATTCACCATATACAGACTGATTGGACAGAAATGCCATGCCAGTCACGCGACGGTACAAGCTGAAACTCATCTACTTGAGTACGTCTCCACTGGTCTAGATCATCAGGGGTTCTTTCCTTTTTGTTTTATTGAGTGTGTCTATGGGGAAAGATGTAAGCGGGTCAGGAGGGTTAGTTGCTGGTCAGACACCGTTAATAATTCACAGAAGTGATGGATCCGCTGGACTGATGGAAAATAAACTCCCATAACGCTAACGTAGAAATCTTAGACAACTTATCAGGAACTGTTTGAAGTCTCGACTCTTTCTTCACTTATTTCATCTTACATTTCTTTTTTGTTGTTTTAATCCAGATTGATGATATACAAATGAAATTGTACCCTCATGTGTAATCGCATAAGGCTGCGTCACAGTAGTAGAATTTGAGTTGAAAAGAAATTGGACATAATACATAAGCTATTGCTTTAATGATTGATTATCTTTCTTTGTGTGCATTGATTTTAATTTTTGTTTCAACTTTTTTTTTTCATTTCTAAAGCAGTGTTCAAAACTGATATGTGTGCGATTTCCTCATCAGAATGAATCTGTCCAATGGCAGTTATGTGAACCAAGGAGAACAAAACTAGGAGGTTCATAGCATGATTGCGAAACTGCAGTCAGGTAATGAGGCATTGACACTTTTCATAGAGCGGCTTTTCTCTAGACAGAGTGGTAGACCCTGCTTGGTGACTGCATCTTATGAAACAGAAAAAAAAAAAAAAAAAAAACACGAAAAAAGAATAAGAACGCGTATTTAATAGAACAATACAAGTCTTGTCTGGTTGTATCAAATACGCGTTCTTATTCTTTTTTCGTGTTTTTGCTGGTTCCTGTTTGCTTGAACGCGGGCAGTCACACTTGTTTTGGATTTTGCATCTTGAGAGTTTAACATAATGGGCATGACTACATAACCGATCTTAGATTGTGAGCTTAGGTAAGTTTGCTTTAAACCTGAGAGAATTTAGAGAAGACGAACAGTACGCCTGTACATTCAGAAGATAAGCAAGCCTATGCTAACCCGATTTTCTCCCTGTAAGAAAATTGTTACCGCTAAGCATACTTAGGACGTCCTAAGATCAGGTGCGCGAACTTGCCCAGTTCTCTAGGAGCCAGTTTCTGTTTTCCATCTTAACTGACTCTTTGGGACATGGACAGGGACCAGATTCGTTTTACAGATGTGCGGTATTCAGTCTCTTATTTCTCGCTCTGGCAAATTGTCACTGTCCTCTTTGCAGTTTGTCGTTGAAGAACTTTGCAGACACGTAAGGAACAAAGGGGAAAGAAAAGGTTCTTTTTATCGCCACCTCCATGATAGCTAACTCCAATTTCCTACTCCTAACAACTCCCCTACCCTCCCCCCCCCACTCCTTTTTTCCCCTATTTTTTCCCTTTGGCTGGTAAACAGGAAGGAATCATCCTCTGGGACAGTATCAAAATGTTGTTTTTTTTATATCTCAGCTCTCAATCAGGACTTCTGTTTGTAGAGACATTGAAACGGGAGGGGAAGTGACATGCACAGGATTGGAAGGAAAAAAAAAAAAGGGTTACATTTTGCCGGATTCCATATCTAATGGATTGAGTCTTCTCGCTGACTGCACTGCTTCACTTGTCTGCTTGATAGTTATCTGAGGAGGGCCGAGAGAAAGAGGGAGAAAGCGATTTCGTGACAGGGCTATTTTCCAGTGATGATTGAATAGTGAGAATGGGTTATATAACGAAAGAAATACATGTGAGCGGTTTTATGGAAAAAATGAACAAGAAAAAGCAGAGAGAGAGCTAGAGAGAAAGAAAAAGAGAGAGAGAGAACTAGAGCTAGATAGAGCGAGAGAGAGAGAGAGAGAGACAGACGGACGGACGGACGGACATACAGACAGACAGACAGGCAGACAGACAGACAGATAGCAGACAGGCAGACAGACAGACAGACGGACAGAGACAGACGGACAGACAGACAGAGAGAGACGGACAGAGAGAGAGAGAGAGAGAACTAGAGCTAGAGAGAGCGAGCGAGAGAGAGAGACAGACGGACGGACGGACAGACAGACAGACAGCAGACAGACAGACAGACAGACAGGCAGGCAGGCAGACAGACAGACAGAGACAGACGGACAGAGAGAGAGAGAGAGAGGAGAGAGAGAGAGAGAGGGAGAGAGAGAGAGAGTGAGAGTGGGGTGGGAATATGACAAATGAACAGAGAGAAGAATGATTTCAAGTAAATAGATGTCGAAATCTTATGCACAAGGAATTTTATCATCAGCGGTCCATACATGTTTAGTAAGACCAGTTTTACATTTGAGAAAGGATGCTTTGGGGCAGTGGTAGAGGTGGATAGGAGATAACTTCCAACACATTCAAGCCGACCAGTTAATGTGCAAGGACAATTACTCGTGCACTAATGAGAGACATCAAAGGGCAGGCATAGGTATAAAGCAGAAACTATCGGACGAAAAGCAAGTCCTTATTAATTTTGTCCATGTTGCATCCACGACTGATGTTGATGCTACTGCTTTAAATGACCGAGACACACATGTTCAAACGTCTTTGTATCTCTGAGATACAAAAAAAAAACGTTTGCAAACGTGACATGAAGGCGCTTGAGATCAACACTGAGTCCTGGGAGAACCTCGCAGACGACCGCAACAGCTGGAGAACCACTCTCAAGAAACAGCTGCGGATTGGTGAGGACAAACTGTCAGCTGCTGCAGCAGAAAAGCGAGTTCACAGAAAAGGGATGACAGCCAACAGACCAGCATCAGCATTCACATGCGACCGCTGCGACAGAGACTGCTTCTCTCGCATTGGTCTGTACAGTCACAGGCGACGCTGCTTGGATCAAGCAGACAGCCCATCTAGACATTAGAATGGATGTACTTTGTCCATGGTCAGCCATGACCGAGGGAGGCCTACTACTACTACTACTACACATGTTCAACTTGGAGCAGGGCACTACCACTACTGTCATCATCGTTATCTCATCACCGCCATCACCACAGCAAAGAACAACAGAACAAACTCGCAGCGAATCATAAGTCTTATGGCATACAAGCTTGAGAATATAAAGCTTGCCTGTGTCCTTCGAAATATTTTTTTTCAGTTCTCTAAAGGAAATTATATTTTGTGGTAGACAGTTAGATAAAGTTTCAGTTTTAATTTCTCCGCACTCAGAATGAATTCCATAGGCACTGGCGCCACTGATGCCGTGTGCTGGAGAAGATTCAGAATGACCTTTAACATGAGCCTTTTGATATTTAACTAATATGAATACAGCCGGAACAGCAATAGAAAAAAAATAATCAGATTTAATTCATTTATTTTAAGAAATCTGAAAGAAACAAAGAAATCTGAAAGAAACAAAGAAATCTGAAAGAAACAAAGAACAACAACAACAAATGAAAATGCAAACAAAAACTGAACGTGTATTTTTTTTTTCAAATTACAAAATCCTTGGTGTTTATGGATGAGTTAGGGACAAATTTTATTTACCCAAAGAATAAACAAGATCAGATACAGGAGCAGTAGTGCCTTTCATGAGTTGTCTTACCTTGACACCAACTCTGGCCAAAATGGCGTCTTCTGCAAATACTTTACATTGAATTCTATTGGTGACCGGACCCTTCAGTGGGAGGTCCAGATTCTAGCCAGGGATTCTTTTTCCTCCCTACCAACAGGGGATAGGAATGTGAGCCCCTTCAGTGTGTTCGCTTAATCGCCTCAAGTATCCCTGCACACACACACTCACACATACATACACATACACACACACACATCCACACACACACACACACACACGTGCTCGCGCGAACGCACACACACGCACACACACACACACACACACACACACACACACACACACACACACACACACACACACACACACACACACACACACACACACACACACACACACTTCTATCCCCCTTTCCCTGCTCTGGCATATTTTTCCAGTCCTTTTGTTATTCTCCATCTGGAATCCTAACCACCTAGGGTGTTAAACAATGGGAAACTACATTAGAGACAATGTGCTGAGTTTGCTGCCATCCAACGTGTCGTTTGTTTTAATTTGTTTGGTTGTTTTTGGATTTGTTTGCTTGTTTGTTTGTTTTTACCGATAAGGTAAAGTCTCCAAAGGAAAAAAAGAAGAGAAGAAGAAGAAGAAGAAAGAAGAAGAAGAAGAAGAAGAAGAAGAAGAAGAAGAAGAAGAAGAAGAAGAAGAAGAAGAAGAAGAAGAAGAAGAAGAAGAATTGCGAAGAATTGCGAAGAATTGCGAAGAAGAAGAAGAAGAAGAATTGCGAAGAATTGCGAAGAAGAAGAAGAAGAAGAAGAAGAAGAATGCGAAGAAGAAGAATGCGAAGAAGAAGAAGAAGAAGAAGAAGAAGAAGAAGAAGAAGAAGAAGAAGAAGAAGAAGAAGAAGAAGAAGAAGAAGAAGAAGAAGAAGAAGAAGAAGAAGAAGAAGAAGAAGAATTGCGAAGAAGAATTGCGAAGAAGAATTGCGAAGAAGAAGAAGAAGAAGAATTGCGAAGAAGAATTGCGAAGAAGAATTGCGAAGAAGAATTGCGAAGAAGAATTGCGAAGAAGAATTGCGAAGAAGAATTGCGAAGAAGAATTGCGAAGAAGAATTGCGAAGAAGAATTGCGAAGAAGAAGAAGAAGAAGAATTGCGAAGAAGAATTGCGAAGAAGAAGAAGAAGAAGAATTGCGAAGAAGAAGAAGAAGAAGAATTGCGAAGAAGAAGAAGAAGAAGAATTGCGAAGAAGAAGAAGAAGAATTGCGAAGAAGAAGAAGAATTGCGAAGAAGAAGAAGAATTGCGAAGAAGAAGAAGAATTGCGAAGAAGAAGAAAAATTGCGAAGAAGAAGAAGAATTGCGAAGAAGAAGAAGAATTGCGAAGAAGAAGAAGAAGAAGAAGAAGAAGAAGAAGAAGAAGAATTGCGAAGAAGAATTGCGAAGAAGAAGAAGAATTGCGAAGAAGAATTGCGAAGAAGAAGAATTGCGAAGAAGAAGAATTGCGAAGAAGAAGAAGAAGAAGAATTGCGAAGAAGAAGAATTGCGAAGAAGAAGAAGAAGAAGAAGAAGAAGAAGAAGAAGAAGAAGAAGAAGAAGAAGAATTGCGAAGAAGAAGAAGAATTGCGAAGAAGAATTGCGAAGAAGAAGAAGAAGAAGAATTGCGAAGAAGAAGAATTGCGAAGAAGAAGAAGAAGAAGAATTGCGAAGAAGAAGAATTGCGAAGAAGAAGAAGAAGAAGAAGAAGAAGAAGAAGAAGAAGAATATAATAAATATTATAAGCGAAAATTGATAAAGCAAACTAGCGTGAAGCAGAAACACGTAAGCACGCAGCACCACGCAGCACACACACGCACGCATAACACACTAACACCCAACACAACCCAGCGATGGCAAGAAGGGGAGAAAGAATAAAAGACAAAAAGCAAGAAAAAAAGAAGAGGAAAATTATAGAGAGAAGCATATACAAAATATTAACAGGAATTCCCCGAGGGGAAGAATTGCGAAGAAGTGGGGGGAGAGAAGATTAGCGGAGAGAGAAAAGGATTTGAAGAAGGATTGAAGAGAAGAAAAGTTGCGAACGAAGAAAAAGAGAAGTGCAGAAGTGAAGAAACAGAAGAAGTAGGGACGAAGAGAATTGAGAATTGAGGATGCGAGAAAAGCGAAAAGAAGGAGAAGAAGGCGAAGAAGAGAGAAGAATTGCAGCGAAGAAGGAGCGAAGTATGAGGACAGAAGCAAGGAAGAAGAAGCAGAGAAGAAGCTTGAAGGAGCAGAAATTGCCGAAGAAGAAGATGGCAGATGAAGAAAGAATTGAAGAAGAAGAATTGCGAAGAAGAAGAAGAAGAAGAAGAAGAAGAAGAAGAAGAAGAAGAAGGAAGAAGAATTGCGAAAGAAGAAGAATTGCGAAGAAGAATTGCGAAGAAGAATTGCGAAGAAGAATTGCGAAGAGAAGAATTGCGAAGAAAGAAGAAGAAGAATTGCGAAGAAGAAGAATTGCGAAGAAGAGAAGAAGAAGAAGAAGCAAGAAGAAGAAGAAGAAGAAGAAGAAGAAGAAGAAGAAGAATTGGAAGAAGAAAGAAGAAGAAGAAGAAGAAGCGAAGAAATTCGAAGAAGAAGAATTGCAGAAAGAAGAAAATTGCGAAGAAGAAGAAGAAGAAGAAGAAGAAGAAGAATTGCGAAGAAGAAGAAGAAGAAGAATGCAGAAGAAGAAGAATTGCGAGAGAAGAAGAAGAAGAAGAAGGAAGAAGAAGAAGCGAAGAAGAAGAAGAAGAAAGCGAAGAAGAATGGAAGAAGAAGGAAGAAGAATTGAGAAGAAGAATGAGAAGAAGAAGAAGAATTGCGAAGAAGAATTGCAAAAGAAGAAGAAGAAGAAAAGAAGAAGAAGAAGAAGAAGAAGAAGAAGAAGAAGAAGAATTGCGAAGAAGAATTGCGAAGAAGAATTGCGAAGAAGAATTGAAGAAGAAGAAGAATTGCGAAGAAGAATTGCGAAGAAGAAGAAGAAGAATTGCGAAGAAGAAGAAAGAAGAAGAAGAAGAAGAATTGCGAAGAAGAATTGCGAAGAAGAAGAAGAAGAAGAAGCGAAGAAGAAGAAGAAGAAGAAGAAGAAGAAGAAGAAGAAGAAAGAAGAAGAAGAAGAAGA
>CM060314.1:61193460-61210960 GCA_030674185.1 Monoplex corrugatus | reverse complement strand
TATCATATATATATCTATCTATCTATCTATATATCTATCTATCTATCTATCTATCTATCTATCTATCAATCTACTTATCATCCATCTATCTATCTGTCTATCTATCTATCTATCTATCTATCTATATATCTATCTATCTATCTATCTATCAATCTACTTATCTATCCATCTATCTATCTTCTATCTATCTATCTATCTATCATCTACTTATCTATTGCTGTCTATCTTTTATCTATTATCTATCTATCTATATTCTGCTGGTCTGTCTGTTATCTATACTATAATCTATCTATCTATGTCTTCTGTCTATCTGTCTGTCTATCTATATTCTTCTATCGTATCTATCTCTCTGTCTTGTCTGTCCTGTTTGTATTATCTATATGTATATCTATATGTCTATCTTCTGTCCTGTATCTGTCTGTTGTCTGTATGTTTTATTATGTCTGGCTGTTTGTCTGTCTGTCTGTCTGTTATCTGCTGTTGTCTGTATTTTGTCATTTGTCTGTCTGTTTGTCATTCTGTCTATCTAGCTGGTGTCTGAAATGTTGTCTGTCCGTCTGTTATATCTTACCTGTTTCTGTCCTGTCTATGTCTGTCCTGTCTGTCTTGTATATCTATCTGTCTATGCCTGTCTGTCATGTCTGTCTGCATATCTATCTGTCTCTGTCTGTCTATTTATGAGGCAGGAGTGAAGAAGCATTGCTGGCTGGGCTACAACCACTCCAGTGGAAACATGATTATAACAGGGTTACACCTGAATCCTCCTCTGTGTACATAGGCAGGTGCACGTGCTGGATGATGCACAATGTGTTCACGGCAGCTGAGCTATGCAGCTAGGAACACATGTAGGGGCTTCCCAAATACAAAGCAGACTGATGTTCAGACAGTGGCCTTTACAGTCACAACACAAAGCACGTTGCAAAGCATCCAACACAAAAGGCTTATAGACAGGCACCCCTTTAGAACATGGAATGCGTGGCCTAGCAGTTGCAATTGTAAGCACCTGGCCAGGGTGTGTATAGACGTAAGTTCCAGTTATATATCGGACAGCGTCTCTCTTCTTGCACACCCCCCCCCCCCCACACACACACACACACACCAGACCACTCTTCACTAGATGATATGTGATATTCTAGTTGCTAGTCATTTCCAATGATATGGGAATCCGAACAGCACACACTCAGTTAAAATTGCACTTTCTTAACCCTTTGGCTCCCGCACCCTGTCCGCCAGCATCCTGCATTGCCAACCATGCTATCAAAACACAAACTAAAAAAAACAAAACAAACAAAACAAAAACAAACAAAAAACCACACAAACTCAACCCTTTGGCTCTCTCACCCTGTCCACCAGCTTCCTGCAGGCAGCTGGTGAACATGGTGAGGGAATCAAAGGATTAAGTTTTTGCAGCTGGTGGATAGGGTGCGGGAGTGAAAGGGTTAAGTTAGCGTCTCCACTCTTGGAATAAATCCCATAATTATGCACTGACGCCACATATGCCATGGGATGACACATTCAGCGCCTGTTAAAGTGTATTTTCCATGGCAAGAAAGCAAGAAAGTGTCTGGCAAACATTTTGTAGCATAGGTAAAAGAAATACGCACATACCGAACGAAGAGAAATAAAATCAGTAATGCTCTTCTTTGGCAACGTGATCTCGCTGAGGAAAGCATCCCAAATTTCACAAGATAAATCATTTGTGACATGTAAAAGAAACAAAAAGACAAGCGGAAAAAAAGGCAACAACGAGAAATTGTTACCGTTATTGAAAACAAAAAGACAAGGAAAAAAAACAACATGAAAAAACGTTACCATCTAGTTCAGTCTCTTCAGAACTGCGTTTCTGAAGTAAAATCCTGGATGTATGAAAATCGACTTAAGTTGAATGATGACAAGACTGAAGCCCTTCGTGTTTCTCCATTGCCTGCAGATCTTTCTTCTCTGCCTTCCACTATTACTGTCGGTAATACCGCTATTGCTTTTTCTGATTGCGTTCGTGACCTCGGTTTTGTCTTTGACCATAATCTCTCCATGCACCAGCACATCATCAAAACATGTCAGGCTGCATACATCGAACTTAGACGCATTAATTCTATTAGACACTACCTTACATTAGACGCAACCAAGACGTTAGTTACTGCATGCATTCTGTCTAGGTTAGATTATTGCAATTCACTCCTTGCGGGTTGCCCTCAGAAACATCTCAAACATTTGCAACAAGTTCAGAACTCTGCAGCTAAACTCATCTTCAAGGCACGTAGGTCACAGCACTGCACACCCCTGTTTCAGACACTGCACTGGCTCCCGGTTGAACAAAGAATAAAATACAAGATTTGCTGCCTTTGTTATCACATCATTTCTGGAACTGCTCCTGACTATCTCTCTGAACTCTTGACTGTCTACGTACCTTCTCGATCACTCCGCTCTTCTGTGGATGACAAGAAGTTTCGTGTGCCAAAATATAACAGAGAAACTCACGGTGGTAGAGCCTTTGCAGTTTTTGCTGTTCAGACATGGAACTTGTTGCCTCAGTCCGTCCGCCACTCTAAAACTCTACCATCTTTCAAAACAAGTTTAAAAACTTACTTCTTTAAACAGTGTTTTTCCTGATTTTGGCTAGTGGGTTGATCCTGCTTGACATTCTGGATGAAATTGTGCACAATGGGGTGTATGCCAGTGTGTGTGTGTGTGTGTGTGTGTGTGTGTGTGTGTGTGTGTGTGTGTGTGTGTGTGTGTGTGTGTGTGTGTGTGTGTGTGTGTGTGTGTGATGTGTGGCTGTGTGTGTGTGGGTGTTGTGTGTGTGTGTTTGAAAATGGGGGGAGAGGGGTGGGCGGGGAGGGGGTGAGAGGGAGAGAGATTATTTGGTGTGTCTGTGTGGTTGTTGATTTCCTGTGGATAGTTTTTGATGAGTTTGTTTGTATTGTAGCCTGTTATTTGGTTTATATATGTATGGTTTACTGATGTAAAGCGCTTTGAGGTTTCGGAAAGCGCTCTATAAATGCACTATTATTATTATTATTATTATTATTATTACCACCAATTGCTGTGTTTGTAACAGAAGTTTGCTCCTGATGTCCATATTGTCAGATTGTTCTCAGTTCTTTCCCCTTTTGATTTAAATTTTGTTTGTACTGAGAAGCCTATGTTATACTTTTCGTAAACCTAACCAGTAGCCTACTTGTCTCTCATTATCATGCTTTTCCACTTGTTCGTCTTAGGCTCATGTTCTCTCTGTCTCTGTGTTATAACAACATGATTTATATGTATTGCATTTTTGTGAAGAACTGGTATGTGTAACTCAGAGCACAATGTATCAAAATTTTGTTTCGAAAATACGGACGGTAAGATGCAAATAGTGTGTGTGTGTGTGTGTGTGTGTGTGTGTGTGTGTGTGTGTGTGTGTGTGTGTGTGTGTGTGTGTGTGTGTGTGTGTGTTTGTGTGTGTGTGTGTGTGTGTGTGTGTGTGTGTGTGTGTTTAGTAAGTACTCGTGTCTGTATGTGTTGTGTTGTGTGTGTGTGTGTGTGTGTGTGTGTGTGTGTGTGTGTGTGTGTGTGTGTGTGTGTGTGTGTTTGTGTGTGTGTGTGTGTGTGTGTGTGTGTAAGTGAGAGAGACAGACAGACAGCCAGCCAGCCAGCCAGACAGACAGACAGACAGACACAGACAGACAGACAGACAGACAGGGACAGACAGAGAAAGACATAGTCACAGACAGAGCGTCTTCATCCACCAAAGAAGTATAAGAGTGAACAAAGTGTATATAGAAATGCCACGCCATGCTAGTCACGCGGTAGTACAGGCCAGACCTCATCTGCCTGAGTGCGCCCCCATTGGTCTAGCGCATGATGGAGTTCTCTTTTCCTTTCTCTTATTGAGTGGGGGGTGGGGAGGTATAGGCAAGTCAAAAGGGTTAGTTGATGGTCAGACACCATTAATAATTCACAGAAGTGATTGATATTTGGGGCTGGTAGAAAAACTTGCTTCCGCCACGACTAACCCAGAAATCTCCGACACCCTATACCCCATTCTTCTCAACACGCTCAAACCTTCTCCTCATCTTTTGTATATTTTGTGATTTAGTAGAGTTCAAGGTATTAATCATATTATATTTTGTTCCAGTCATTTATTAGAACATGCACTGATGGATGTCTTAATTATAGCCCTGATATGGCTCTAGGCAGTCAGCAGGGCTTTAAACAACAATAACAATGACAACGATCGGTGTCAAACACTCATTAATAACACTGTATGTCTGCATCAATCTCAAAACCTTTTTTTTCATAAATTTGGTGAATTAGGTTTAGAGTCGTATATCTCATGTGGTAGTTTAAAACAATTGCATTTGGGAAAAAAAAAACATCCATAAGTTTGAAAGGAAACAAAAAGGAAAAAGAAGTATCGTTTCAATAGTTTTGCCATAGCTTCTGTATTTGTGTCAAAGCTAATACCTCTGTGTCATCAAAGAAGACAAACATATTTCTACTGTATTCGCTTGGGGTTTGAAAAATAGACCTTATATTGTACATATTGTGATTTGTGTAAAACAATAAATAAATAGATAAATAAATGGATGAATGAGTGAATAAATAACACACAAATAAATGAATAATAAATAAATAAATAATAAATAGATAATAGATAGATAAATAAATGAATAAATAAATAAATAAATAAATTAATGACCCTGTCCAGTATATTTTATCGGTGTATCTGTTGCATTCACTAGAACTGACCCAGGGCAGAATTCAGAAAACGGAAAAAGACACAGAAGCAATGTCGTTTGCATTCACTAGAACTGACCCAGGGCAGAATTCAGAAACGGAAAAGACACAGAAGCAATGTCGTATTTGCAGATGCATGTCGTATTTGACAAGTGAATTGGGGGGGGGGTCGGGGGTTGGGGGGGGGGGGTCGGTGATTGCACTCTCGAGTTAAAAAGGCCAAATTTGTATCTTTGCAGCAGATGTTGATGTGTATTTGCGTAAACGTGTGTCTGCTGTTAGTTATCAAGTTTTTGCGAAACGCTTGGGGCTTATGAGATTAGGCGCTGTATATATATATAATATATCGGCAGAATCGGCCAAGCCAAAACAGCATTCAAGAAGATGACAAGCATTCTTACCAACAAATGTCTATCAATTAACATCAGGAAGAGAGTTCTTGAATGTTATGTAGAACCAATACTGTTGTACGGATGTGAGGCGTGGACAGTCAACAAGCAAAGCCAGAATAAGATTGAGGTAGCTGAGATGTGGTTTCTAAGAAGAATGTTGAGAGTTCCATGGACAGCAAAGAAAACAAACGAGACAGTCTTGATGGAGGCAGACACAAGTAGATCACTCATAAGGAAGATTAGGAAAAGACAAGCAACATTTATAGGCCATTTTACGAGGAAGGGGGATTTGGAGCACATGGTCACAACGGAAAGCTGAAGGGAAAGAGACACCAGGTAGACCCAGGGAGAAATTGCTGGACAGACTTAACTTGCAGAGTGGCTGGGGACGAGGAGGGTGGGGGAGATGCTTGGGGCAACGAGAGATAGGGACAAATGGAAGTCCATAATCGCCAACGCCATCAGCATAGCAGGGACCTGATGATGATGATGATATATATAATTATGATGATGATTATGGTGATGATGGTGATCATCATCATGATTAAAATTATTTTGTGTATTGTAAGTATGATTATTATTATTGTTATCACCACCACCACCACCACACTCAGCAGCAGCAGCCAGCACCAGCAGCATCGTCGTCGTCGTCGTCGTCGTCATCATCCTCATATTTATAGTCAGCAGTTCCCATTTTCGTTTGACTTTTTTTTTTTTTTTTTTTTACAGAGATCAGACTCGTCTCTGAAATGTGCAGTTTTCGTGTAATCATACTTGTTCTCTTGCTTTGATACATTTTATCATCTCTTTGCAGGTGTCTGTTTGTTTTGTTTGTTTGTTTGTTTGTTTGTTTGTTTTTATCTATCAGGCGAATGTGATTTAAAACAAGGAGAGGGGGTGGGGGAGAACAGCAGCTTGTTATTTTCCCATCCCTACGCTACCCTAATCGCCTGTCCACTAAGCCGTTCTCTCTCTCTTTCTGTCTTTTTCCGCTAACTGTTAAACAGGAGTAAGCCTCCTATGGGACAATATCAAAATGGCTTTTTTAAGCTCTCTATTAAGACTTCTGTTTGTAGAGACATTGAAGTGGAGAGGAAATGACATGCTCAAGATACACCAAAAAAAAAAAAGAAGGGATTTGTGCAGGTCTGTCTCTGATGGACTGACCATTCTTGCTCGCTGCATTATTCAGCTCGTCTGCTAATCTTAGGAAATGCAATGAAAGTGAGAGAGATTTCAGTACTGAACTGTTTTCTAGTCAATGAACGAGAAGCGAATTTATGTTGCATTTATTTCTTATAACCACAGGAATCGTGCTGGGAAATATGTGTGTGTGGCCTTTTGTGTGTGTGTGTGTGTGTGTGTGTGTGTGTGTGTGTGTGTGTGTGTGTGTGTGTGTGTGTGTGTGTGCGCGCGCGCGCGCGGGCGGGCTACGCGTGTGTGTGTATGTGTGTGTCTGTCTGTCTGTGCGTGTGTGAGAGAGAGAGATAGAGGAGGGGGTAGGTGCTGTTGGTCAAGGAGGGGGGTGAGAGAAATTCAAAGTCACTGAAGCATTAGTTCCTAATACTTTTTGGGCTGAATTTCTTGCAGCACCTAGAGCCTTAAAAAGGTGGAAATGGGATAGGGAGTACACCTGTGATAAACAAGAATAAAACACAAAGAAAGAAAGGAAGGAAGGAACAAAGAAAAAATAAAGAAAGAACAAAAAAGAGAGAAACAAACAAATAAACAAACAAACAAAAAACAAGACGATATGTTATAAACAACAACGCCGTTTAGCACAGGACGGATACAATCAGCTTTAGAAAGTGTACAGAATATTTGCATGCCTGAAACACATCATTTGTTATATTCGGTAAGAAATCTCTTGTAGCAAACAGTTACAACAAGACAATAATGCCAACAAAGAAAAAGCAAACAATTTGAAAGATATTGAAGACAGAAACAAATATTTCATTTCTCAACTCCTGACCCTGTGCGTCTGTGGAATTTATTTGACAAGCAAATCAGAAGACATAAAGTTAATCGATTCAGAGCAGGATTCCATCAACAGAATCAGCACTGAAGCAATAGCGCTGTTCCCATGGAGTGGCCTCCTATTACCAACAACCGTCGCCAAAGAGGCGTCGATGGGCTACCCTTCACACTGATTCATTTTGGCGACTGGACGCTGGAATGAAAGGACCGAATCTTCAGCCAGTGACCCTTTCTCCTCCTTGCCAACAATTGTTTAGGGATAGAACTGGGATTGGCAGTAGAGATGTGCAGTGTTTGTTGCATCCCCAACCCTCATCCCCGACTGTCATGTGTCCCTGTTTGGGCGTGTTTGTTCCTGTCCTGTAGTGAGAATTCCAGTAAATTGAAGTTGAGTCCAAAGGAGGTAGATGATAACAGATTAGTTTATATTTGTTTTATATATATATTATTATATATATGTATGTATATATATATATTATGTGTGTGTGTATATGTATATATATATAATGCTTCCTGGAGAGAGAATAAAAAGCTCTTATGATGTTTTGAACATAGTGTTTACATTTCCCCATTAAAAATGTTGTGCAACAAAGTGATGATAATAATAATGATAATAATGATAATAATAATAATAATAATAATAATAGTAATAATAATAATAATAATAATAATAATATGATAATGATGATGATGATAATGATGATTGATGATAATAATGATAATGATACTAGTAATAACAATAATAGTTATAGTTTTAATACAATGCATGTAGCAAGAACAAGACTATGCTAGTCCTTACATAAAGCTAAACAAGGATTCGTGATTCTCTAACCAATAGTTTCCCTTCCTTTGTATTTGTAGAAATTACATGAACTAAAAACGCTGATTCAATCAAACTGAAGTTGATTTATTTTAAACAGAATCACACGGGAAGCAATAACGCTGTGCAAGGAGTAGCCCCCCTTGTCAACAAATATCGTTAAAAAGCATCATTTTCTAAGAACACTTCATAATAAGTCGCGTTGTCCATTGGACCTTGGAATGAAAAGACCAAATCTCTCGCCAATGAATCCTTTTCCTCCTCTCAACAGTTGCGTAGGGACAGGAATCAGATTGCCCTCAGGGATGTGCAGTGTTTGCTTCGTTCAAACACACACCCTCTCACTCAATTTTTCCCCACTCTCGCCTGTTCACATTTCCAGCTATCACTGTTTTTCCCCTGCTTGTCAACTTTTCCCTGTCCTTTTGTAGTTTCCATTTGATGGACGTTAGCTTCGTGGAGGGGGATGGGGGGTTGGGGTTGAGGTTGAGGAATGCCTTTGTTTTCCAACCTCGTTCGTTGCTAGTCACCGTTTTATTCATTCGTTTGGCTGTTAAGCATTGGGAACTTAACATCGGAAACAATGAGTTCTTGATCATACTTCTTGGTTTCTGAATGCTGAACGTTAAATGAGAAGGGAAATTTGTGATGTGCACAATAGAGAGAAAATAGTATTGTGTCATGTGTGTGGTGTGTGTGTGTGTGTGTGTGTGTTGTGTGTGTGGGGTGTGTGTGTTGTGTGTGTGTGTGTATGAGTGTGTGCGTGTGTGTGTGTGTGTGAAGCTATTAATTCCTGATGCATTCTGGGCTGAATGTCTTGCAGCACCTTGAGTCTTAAAGAGGTGGAAACGGTATGGGGAGTACATATATGATAGACTAGAAAAAAAGACAAAGAAAGAAGGAAAGAAAGAGAGAAAGAAAGACAGAAATAAATAAAGAATGGAAGAAAGAAAGAAAGAAAGAAAGAATGACAGAAAGAAAGAAGGAAAGAAAGAAAGAAAAGAAGAAAAGAGAAACAAACAAAGAAACAAACAACAAGACGATATGTTTTAAACAACAAAGCAGGATGGATGAAATCAGATTTAGAAAATGTGCAGAATATTTGCATGCTTAGGACACATTATCATTTGTTATGTTCTGTAATACTCCTCTTGTAGCAAACAGTTACGACAAGAAAATAATGCAAACAAAGAAAACACAAACAATTGTTTAAACTATACTCATTGAAGAGAGAAACAAAGATTTAATTCCTCAACTCCTGTCCCTGTGCATCTGTGAAATATTTTTGACAAGTAAAACAGAAGGCATCAAGTTAATCAATTCAGAGCAGGATTCCATCAACAGAATCAGCAGCTGAAACAATAGCGCTGTTCCCATGGAGTGGCCTCCTATTACCAACAACCGTCGCCAAAGAGGCGTCGATGGACTACCCTTCACACTGATTCATTTTGGCGACTGGACGCTGGAAAATGAAAAGACCGAATTTTCAGCCAGTGATCCTTTCTCCCTCTCTGGCCAACAATTGTTTAGGGATAGAAATCAGATTGGCTTTAGAGATGTGCAATGTTTGTTGCATTCCCTTCCCCCATCCCCGACTATTATTCTGTCACTGCTTGGGCGTGTATTTGTTCCTGTCCTGTAGTGAGAATTCCAGTACATGGAAGTTGAGTCCAAAGGAGGTAGATGATAACAGATGTCGTTTTCCCACATTAGTTATAATCACCTTTTGTTTTTTCCTGTTTTTCTTCGAAGTTGTTTAACTGTATAAATATCTCATCAGAGACGATATCAAATTGGGTACATGGTCCTCCAATTGTTATATGTATATACATATACACGCTTCCTGGAGAGAGAATAAAACAGCTCATAATGTTTTGAACATAATGTTTACATTTCTTCATTTGTGCAACAAAATGATGATGATGATAATAGATAATAATGAGATAATAATAATATAATAATAATAATAATAATAATAATAATAATAATAATAATAATAATAATAATAAAATAAAAATAGCAATAATAGTAATGATAATAATATGATGATGATGATGATAATTATGATGATAATAATAATAATAACAGTAATAATGATACTAGTAATAACAATAACAGTTATAATTTTAATACAATGCATGTAGCAAGAACAAGACTACGCTAGTCCTTACATAAAGTTAAGCAATGATTCGTGATTCTCTAACCGATAGTTTCCCTTCCTTTGTATTTGTAGAAATTACATGAACTAAAAACGCTGATTCAATCAAACTGAAAGTTGATTTTTTTTTAAACAGAATCACACGGGGAAGCAATAACGCTGTGCAAGGAGTAGCCCCCCTTGTCAACAAATATCGTTAAAAAGCATCGTTTCTAAGAACACTTCATAATACGTCGCGTTGGCCATTGGACCTTGGAATGAAAAGACCAAATCTCTCGCCAGTGAATCCTTTTCCTCCTCTCAACAATTGCGTAGGGACAGGAATCAGATTGCCCTCAGGGATGTGCAGTGTTTGCTTCGTTCAAACACACACCCTCTCACTCAATTTTTTTTCCCTCTGTCGCCTGTTCACATTTCCAGCTACCACTGTTTTTCCCCTGCCTTTTTCAACTTTCCCTGTCCTTTTGTAGTTTCCATTTGATGGACGTTAGCTTCGTGGAGGGGGATGGGGGGTTGGGGGTTGAGGTTGAGGAATGCCTTTGTTTTCCAACCTCATTCGTTGCTAGTCACCGTTTTATTTATTCGTTTGGCTGTTAAGCATTGGGAACTGAACATCGGAAACAAACATCGGAATTAGTTGTTGTTGTTTTTTTATCATCCTTCTTGGTTTCTTGAATGCTGAACATTGTTGAATGAGATGGGAATTTTGTGATGTGCACAATAGATAGAAAATAGTATTGTGTCATGTGTAAATCTTTGTTTGATGGACTAACTCCTTTTCCGAACTTCTCTGTTACACTTGACTAGCTAACGATGACCTTTTTGAGACAGAGAGATGGAGGGAGAGAGAGGAGGAGACAGACAGACAGACAGACAGAAAAAGAGAACAAAATCATTGAGGGACAAGGAAGGAGATACAGCTATATATCTAGACCTTTTTGTCATGTAGGCAATTGAGAAGAAAAGGGACATGAATTGCATACCACATTATGAGCATTGGTAACTGAATTGAAAAAAATTAAGATATAAACATTATTTTTTCCATTTATTAAGCCGTCATATCGATGCTTCTAATGATGTCCTTTCTTCAGTTTGTTAGAAAGTTTAAAGGATTGTACATTATAATTCATGAAATTGTCAAGTATACGCATATTGAACATTACTGACATATTTCCAAGGTAGTGTCATCAGTCATATGGTATTGATATATTTCCAAGGTAATGTCAGTCATATGGTATTGATATATTTCCAAGGTAGTGTCATCAGTCATATGGTATTGATATATTTCCAAGGTAGTGTCATCAGTCATATGGTATTGTAATTTCCAAGTATGTCATCAGCAATGGTATTGATAATTCCAAGTATGTCAGTCATATGGTATTGATATATTTCCAAGGTAATGTCATCAGTCATATGGTATTGATATATTTCCAAGGTAGTGTCATCAGTCATATGGTATTGATATATTCCAAGGTAGTGTATGCTAATTCATGTCATATGGTATTGATATATTTCCAAGGTAGTGTCATCAGTCATATGGTATTGATATATTCATATTTCCAAGTGTAATGGTCATCAGTCATATGTATTGATATGTTTCCAAGGTAATGTCATCGGTCGTATGGTCTTGACATATTTTCAAAGTCATGTCACCTTCTGGAAATTCTGTGCTAGAAATGTCCTCTTTTCTGTCACCCTATTTGTTTTTGCCTTTTTGCTTTGCTTTCTGTCATTTCTACCTATCATTTTCTCCATAATGGTCCATTCACCTGTATTTTTTTTTCGATAAAGTCTTACGTACTTTTTCTTAGGATTGATAATTGGATACATGTATTAAGTGCAGTTTTGGATCTAGAGAGGTGAGATATGCGGAAGCAGTTTTAGGTAATTTATTCCTGTTTTTATATATGTTTTGGTGTCCTTATGTATGCTTATATTTGTATTCAGGTGTGTTTTTTAAATCTTCCCTGTGGGATAAATTGGAGTGGTCAACGCCGGGGCATGTCCTTAGATTATGTGCGCGAATGCATTGATACGTGTACTTAATTTTCTTATCTTTTTTTTTTTCCTGTTGAAGTTTTGTGTTTTGAAGCGGTTATAACCTGATATGGCTGTACGCAGTAGGCTGGGCTTAAAACAACAATAACAACAACAACTGTCGTATGGTATTGATATAGTTTCAAGTAATGTCATCAGTTGTATGGTACAGGCTACAGTCTGCACGGAAACTTTGGCTGAAGCGGATTTTGGACGATAATCACACGTGTGTACAATTATGTTCTTTGATAACACTGTGTCCAGCAAACCTCGGATTTTACAGAAATAATGATCACTATTTAAACAGCTTGTTGTCAGCCTTTTGTCTTTCTCTAAGAAAGTCTTCAACAAATTAAAGAAAGTTTAGATTGAATAAGAAGACAGGGTTTTACTCCTTAAGAGACAAGCGCAAATGAGTTACGTGGTTGTTTAAACTAGAAAATCGCATCCTAAGCTTGGTAAGCTCTCTGCGAACTTAGGAGATCCAAGTTCACAGAAATGAAAGCAGTCTTGCGGAAATAGAATCAGACGTGGAACCAGTGGTGCTTTTTTATGGGGTGCTGTTTCTCCCCAACAGTTCTCGCCAGACCGGCGTCTCCTATAGACCCTTCGCTTGGAATTATTTTGTCGTCAGAACTCCTCTAGAGCAAGAGCACTAGTTCTCTAGCTGTCGGTTCCTATTTCTCCATCCATCCAGCAATCGCTTGGGGGCACAGATCAAGATTCCTGCAAGAGATGCGCGTGCAGTGTTTGCATCTTCACCCTCCACGCTCCTCTTCCTCTTTTCTCGTCCGCAAACGAATCTCCCCATCGCGCGTATTTTGAATGATACGAGTGATGGTCAAGGAATGAAAAGAGAAAGGAAGGACTTCGGTTTTTTTTTCTTTTCTTTTTCTTGTTTTTTTTTCACCTCTGTGATAGAGATTCTTCCTCCCTGCCCCCTTTGTTTGATAAAGAGAAGAACATCGACCTCAGAGACAGTACCTGAATGGATTAATTTTACGTACAAGAAAAAAAAAGGATGCAGCTGCCGAATGAAACAGACACGAAGTTCAACGAACTGAAGCAGGATTAAGGAAACAGAAGGAGATACAGAAAGAACAGCTCCTTTCACGGAATGACATTTCTCACAATTAACTTTGCCAAAGCAGCGTGTCCGGTGAACCCATCACACTGAATTATGTTGGCAACTGGACCTCAGAATGAAGAGACCAGTCGTCGGTGTCTAGTTTCTCTATTTCTGCTGACAACAGTCACTTAGAGAGACCAGAGATCAGATCCCCCCCCCCCTTCAAGGGATGTGTGTTGTGCATGCATTCACATCCTCCACGTCCTCCCTTCTCTTGGTTTGGTAGACAGATGGACATCGTCCTCACAGACAGTCAGTACCTGAATGGATTCATTTTGTACACCAGACAAACAGAATGGTATGTATTATGAAGCTGCAGAGTGATATAGACTTTTCATGATGATGGAGATGAAGAAGAAGGAGAAGAAGAAGAAGAAGAAAAAGAAAAAGAAAAAAGAAAAAGAAAAAGAAAAAGAAAAAGAAGAAGAAGAAGAAGAAGAAGACGAAGAAGACGAAGACGAAGACGAAGACGAAGACGATGATAACTGAATTCAGTAGCTGTTGAAATCATTGATTGTTATGTCAACTTATTACGAATAATCTTTGTCTTATAGACCGTAGCTGAGTTCTTAATGGAGATAAAATGAGTTGTGAATTGTTCCTCTCTCTCTCTCTCTCTCTCTCTCTCTCTCTCTCTCTCTCTCTCTCTCTCTCTCTCTCTCTCTCTATCTATCTCTGGCGACTGTTCTTTTTCTTTGTGCGTTTTGGATTGATAGAGCAATTTAATGGAGTCAAAGGAGGAACGGGAAAAGGAAGAAGGACAGTGTTTTTCCATACATCCGTGTTTGTCGATTGTTTGGATTTATTTAATATGATTTAATTTTGATCTAATTTGATTTACTTTTTTTTAGTAACAATTTATTTTATCTATTTTATTTTACCTTATTTTATCTTATTTTATTTTACTTTATTTCATCATCTTGTTTGTTGCTGTTGTTTTGTTGTAGAATGACCAGATGGAAAGCGTTCTTAGAAACAGTATCAAAACAGTTTTTGCAGCATCCCATCATGTGTGTTTATTTTAGTATGATGAACGTTGAAACAGTGCCTGGGGCGCTCTAATCCACTGGACAAAATGTGGAAATCCAATCTACCAGACAATCTGAAAAGGAACTTCTTCCGAGCATCAGTGCAGTCCGTTCTTACATATGGCTCAGTCTCTTGGACTCTAACAACGACATTGGAGAAGAAGATTGATGGAGCATATACACGAATGCTGCGTGCAGCCCTGAACAAATCCTGGAGAGAACATCCAACTAACAAAGAGTTATATGGTAAGATCCCACCAATCAGTAAATCAATACGTCAACAAAGACTGCGCTTCGCGGGACACTGCTGGCGTAGCAAAGAAGAACCGGTGGGAGATGTTCTACTATGGAGACCCAGCCATGGCAAACAAAGTTCAGGACGTCCAAAGAAGGCCTTCATCGACCAACTGATGGATGATACGGAATGTCAGCATAATGAACTACCTACTGCAATGTTTGACAGAGAAGGATAGAAGAAACGTGTCATGGATAGCCGAGCAAGCTCGACATGATGATGATGATGATGATGATGAAACAGTGACATAGTGACTGGCGATATCGTATGTAAGTTTGAGACGTGATATGGCAAGTGACTCGTAGCCCCCATGTTTTATATATATATATATATATATTAATATATATTATATATATATATATTGTGTATTGTATGTATATGCATATGTATATAATATATATATATGTATATTTATGTGTATGTATGTATATATGTATGTATGTATGTATGTACGTATGTATGTATGTATGTATGTGTACGTATGTATGTATGCGTGTACACATTTTCCTTTATTTACTCAGTTTTTCTTTGTTCTTCTTCTAACTATCATCATCATCATCATCATTGTTATTATAATCATTTTCTTCTTCTTCTTCTTCTTCTTCTTATTGGTATTATTGTCATCGTTATCACCACCATTATCATGATCATATTGCTGTCTCGATGTGTGCGAACTGTAGTTTCGCTGTTCACAAGCTCTGGGACAATTTTCTGAAAATGCTGTGATGATGTACGTCGATGGAGATATTAATCAGGACGCTATATATATATACATTCTGGATTGAGTCTGCTTGACAGGACTGCACTCAAAGTATCCTTTCATAATATATCTCAGCGTCAACCAGGCTCGAGAGATACAGACACCCTGTGGTGTTTGTCGTGAAATTTGAACAATACTCTCAATACGCATAGTAAAATGTATGAAGCTAATCTGTGTAGCCTCAGTCTCCCCAAATGAGCCTAAGCAACAGCATGCTTAAGTTTGAATAAAAGCCGGTTCAGGCCGAGAAGAAAAAAAGTCTCCATTCTTTTCTACAGAAGTAAAACTTGAACACTTCTGACTAACTCAAAGACAAAATAAAAATCAAGCCTTTGGGACAGATTGCCTGAGGACATTGTTGCAGCTTGTTGCTACACATCAGGGACAGCGATGTAAAGATCATGTCTGCTGGTGCGTCTCTCTAGCCCCCTCAACGAAGGAGAAAGAAAGAAAGTAGATGAAGGGGTAAAAATGAAAGAAATAAAGAGAGAAAGAAAGAAAGAACGAAAGAAAGAAGAAGGCAAACAGAAAGAAGAAGAAAGAAAGAAAGGATCAATGAAAGAAAAGAAAGAAAGAAAGAATGAAAGAAGAAGAAGAAGATGACGAAAGAAAGAAGAAAGAAAGAAAGAAAGAGCGAAAGAAAGTAAGAAAGAACGAAAGAAAGAAAGAAGGAAGGAAGGAAATAAAGACCTAGAAAAAGAAGAAGATCAAGATAAGAAAGAAAGAAGAAGAAAGAACGAAAGAAAGAAAGGAAAAAATGGAAGAAGGAGAAGAAGAAATAAAGAAAAAAAAAAGACGACGAAGAAGAAAAAATAACAGATGACAAAGAAGAAGAGGAAGAAGAGGAGGAGGAAGAAGAAGAAAGAAAGAACGAAAGAAGAGTAAATGCACCTGAACTCCATGTCTAATAGAGTGATCTTTCCTGGCAACTTCCCTTTTTTATTTTCATTGTCTGTCAATTGTTCTAGAGGCAGACTGACAGACAGACGGACAGACATTGATACACACATACCAACACACATGCACACAGATAAGAAGGTTGATAAGCAACCATACAAGCAGATGGATAATGTAAAATCGACAGAGACAAACGTACTGATAGACTGATCAACTGACAGCCAGCATGACAATATAATATATATATATATATCTTCTTCTTCTTCTTTCTTATCTAGATCTTCTTCTTTTTCTAGGTCTTTATTCCTTCCTTCTTTCTTTCTTTCGTTCTTTCTTTCTTTCTTTCTTTCTTTCGTCATCTTCTTCTTCTTCTTTCATTCTTTATTTCTTTCTTTCTTTCTGCTCTTTTTCTGTGTGTGTGTGTGTGTGTGTGTGTGTGTGTGTGTGTGTGTGTGTGTGTGTGTGTATGTATATATATATATGTATATATATATATATATATATATATATATTTATATTTATATAAACGCATTACTTCAAGAATACAGGCAAAAATGCACAGATAGAAAGGGTAAAAAAAAACTAAAAAAGTTTAAGTTAAAGGCTGTTCCATGACCCTGAGGTCGTAGGGGAGTGAGGTGGTAGATACTCAACTTTTATCGAAGTCAGCATCGTGAGGAAGGGGCCCATCTTTTCTCCCTCGTTGCTTTAATTTGTCCTAACTTTGAAGAAAATCAGATTCACATTTACAGCTGGGTAGACTGGAGGGCGCACGCACATTGACAAGGCATAAAGAGAAGAAAGCAGGAAGAAACATAGATGATAGACAGGTGGGTGGACGGGCAGACAGACAGACAGACAGACAGACACACAGACAGACACAGACAGACACACAGAAAAAGCAGGCAAGTAGATAGCTAGATAGATAGACAAAGGGATAGAGAGAGATAATTAGACAGATAATTTAGATATTTATGGGTAGCAAGATAGATAGATAGATAGATACATACATACATACAATACATACATACATACACACATACATACATACATACATACATGCATATGTACATATATACATACATACTAACATACATACTAACATACATACATACATACATACATATATACATAGATGCATAAATATATAAAATGAGAGATAGTGAGAGATGGTAAGAGCGATAGGGGGGCAGATAGATAAAAGGAGAAATAGATACGTAGATGGATGCGTAGGTGGATGGCTAGATAAATGGATGGCTAAAACAGACGGACAGACAAACAGACAGAC
>CM060314.1:61160960-61163460 GCA_030674185.1 Monoplex corrugatus | reverse complement strand
TCGCAACTGAAGTAGGTCTACTCCCTATGGTACTTCTTAGCGTGTCTGTCAGAGTGCTGTTTCCTTTCGCAGAACTTGTTCGTGTGGTACTAGCAGCATTTCTGATGCGCACAGTATATCCCAGCATTTCATATTTCACATTCATATTCATTGCTTTTGTCACAGTGGATTTACGATGTGAAACAAACTCGGGATGCTCTCCCCTTTGAGAGTGCGTCGCCGCAGTGCAGCCCCTCCCCACCCCTTTTCTTTATATATATATATATATATTCTCTTTTTTTTTTTCTTTTTTTTTAACGAAGACTTCAGAAAGGCAAGACAGCTAATTGGCCTTCAAGAGGAGGGTCATGGGAAATCAATTTATCTGTCCAATGTTTTTATACCAGGGCAGCCAGGCGAATGCCTTACTCTTCACGATTTTGAACTGCCGTTGGATCTCTAGCGTGCGCAGGACAAAAGGCACACGGATCCGACTCGTTTTTTGTTTTTTTTTAATTTTGTTTTTTACCCTTTTACGAATGGACTTGACGTTCAGTATGATTTTCCGGTCAAACTAGGAGAAAAGTCGAGGCCTCAATGGAGAACAAACCCTGGAATATCGAGTTTAGTTATTGGCTAGGTGAATGTCTTAACCATTCTGCCACCCGTCTCCATTTGATGGGCCGTGACAGTTAAGTGGTGGAGACGTTGGACTTCCAATAGGAAGGCCAAGGGTTCGATCCTATCAAGGGTACCTCCTGCCTGGTAGATATAGAATGGAGATTTTTCCTGTCCCCCAGGTGAACAGTGTGTGCAGACCCGTTAGTGCATCAATCCCTCCTTTGCTCGCAGAGAAACAAATATGCACTTTTTTTTTAAATAGGATCATCGCACTCAGGGAGGCTACCTTTGCGCTCACCTTTTTTTTTTTTTTTTTTTTTTTTCTTTTTTGACCCATTTCCTACGTCACTATTAATGGCCACAGTGAGGCAGTTTTATAATTTTTGTTTGTTTCTTATTTTATTTTTATTTTATTTTTATTTTTATTTTATTTTATTTTATTTATTTATTTATTTCATTTTTTCATTTCATTTCTTTATTTTTCATTATTTTATTTCATTTTATTTTATTCATTTATTTTATTTTATTTTATTTATTTATTTTATTTCATTTTCATTTTTATTATCATTTTTATTTTATTTTTATCTATTTATTATTTATTTATTTATTTATTATTTATTTTATTTTGTTTCAATGCTATGATGATGATGGCCATGAGGATGATAGTCCTGATCATATGGCGTTCCATCTATGATTGAGACTGCGTGCCAGGGGCTCTATGTACTCCACTACGCTTACTATCATAATATATCCTGGCGTCAAGCAGGCCACCACCAGGCCGAGAAATACAGACACCTGTCGGTGCTGGTCAGAAAATTTGAGCAACATCCTCAATGACGCATCCCTGAAGTAGACGAGACTCGACTGTGTGGTCCCAGTCTTCCTAATGAGCCCATAGCACGCATGACTCTGAGTAGGAGCTGGTTCTAGCCGAAAGAAAAAAAAATACAATAGTTTTTTAAGGGACTGATGGGGATTCGAACCCACAACCTTCCAGTCGGTATTCCGTTGCGTTAACCACTACACCACGGCGACTAGTACAAATAAGCACGTTAAAGATCCTGTAAGTCATGTCAGTGTCCGGTGGCTTATGGAAATATGAAAACACCCAGCATGGACGCTCACCGTAGACTAGAGTATGTAGAGTGTGCAGCATACATACCGTCTGCACTGTGTGGGTGAACACAACGGGGATACAGACATCCGTGAAAATTGGCACACTGAAACAAACAAATTAACAAACAAACAAGTTATTTTGGGATGATGTATAAACGGAATAAAAAGACATCCCAGACTTTGTACGATTTTTTTCTTGATTCCTTCCTTCCTTCCTTTTGTTCTTTCTTTCTTTCTTTTTTTTTTCTTTCTTCTTTCTTTCTTTCTTTCTTTCTCTTTTTCTTCTTTCCTTCCTTCTTTCCTTGCTTTCTTTCTTTCCTCCCTCCCTTTCTTTCTTCCCCTTCTTTTCTTTCTTCCTTTCCTTCCTTCCTTCTTTCTTCCTTCCTTCTTATTTCCTTTCTTCTTTGATTCCTTCGTAGCTTCCTTCCTTCCTTCCTTCCTTCCTTCCTTTCTTTCTTTCTGTCTGTCTTTCTTTCTTTCTTTCCTTCCTTCGTTCCTTCTTTTCTTTCTGTCTTTTCGTCTGTCTCTGCATATATTTGTGTACCTCGGTCTGTCTGTCTGTCTGTCTGTCTGTCTATCTGTCTGTCTGTCTGCCTGTCTCTGTCTGTCTCTCTGTCTCTGTCTCCCTCTGTCTCTCTCTCTTTTTCTTTACCTCACCAGCCAAGAAACTGATCCGTTAACTTGCGAAGAAACATGTCAAAAGTCAGGATGGCCCTGCCAAACTCTCAAACACAAAAACCAAGAAAACCAGACATTCCAACGTGTGTCTGTCTGTCTGTCTGTC
>CM060314.1:61153460-61155960 GCA_030674185.1 Monoplex corrugatus | reverse complement strand
ACACACACACACACACACCACACGTACACGCACACCACACCTACACGCACAACCACACACACACACACACACCACGCACACATACAGTTCCACACACACACAAACACAGGCAGCCACCCACACCACATCCACATATTATTACACACACGCAGTATCTCTACTTTTTTTTATTCGATTCTTCTTCTTCTCCTACTATCCTCTTCGTCGTCGTCCTCCTTTCTTCTTATTTTTCTCTTTGTTGTTGTTGTTTTGTTGTTGTTGTTGTTGTTCTTCTTCTTCTTCTTCTTCTTCTTCTTCTTCTTTTTTTCTTCTTCTTCTTTCTTCTTCTTCTTCTTCTTCTTCTTCTTCTTCTTCTTCTTCTTCTTCTTCTTCTTCTTCTTCTTCTTCTTCTTCTTCTTCTTCTTCTTCTTCTTTTCTTCTTCTTCTTCTTCTTCTTCTTCTTCTTCTTCTTCTTCTTCTTCTTCTTCTTCTTCTTCTTCTTCTTCTTCTTCTTCTTCTTCTTCTTCTTCTTCTTCTTCTTTCTTCTTCTTCTTCTTCTTCTTCTTCTTCTTCTTCTTCTTCTTCTTCTTCTTCTTCTTCTCTTCCTTCTTCTTCTTCTTCTTCTTCGCATTCTTCTTCTTCTTCTTCTTCTTCTTCTTCTTCTTCTTCTTCTTCTTCTTCTTCTTCTTCTTCTTTCTTCTTCGCAATTTCTTCTTGCATTCTTCTTCTTCTTCTTCTTCTTCTTCTTCTTCTTCTTCTTCTTCTTCTTCCTTCCTCCTCTCTTCTCCTCCTCTCTCCTTTTCAACGAGCGAGCTCTTTATCCTCTTTTCCGTACAACGACCCATACCCGGTAAATTCGTTTAAATGATCCATTTGGATTTGGGGAACGTAAGTAACCTGAAAGGGGTCTTGCACGCTTAGTGTACTTTGAGTACAGTCAGGACAGCATAGAAATATTGAATCTGACAGTTGATTATGAACTGATAAACTGATGATATAGCAGTCCTGGTAAATTGGGTATCGGGAATGCTTAGTTGGCACATGTCCATGGACTGACAGATACATGTCCAAAGATATTTATGTATGTATGTATGCACGGACGGTCTATTGGACGAAAACCAACAGAGACAAACTAAGATAGGTAGGTATATAGACGCCATCCCCCCGCCCCAACACACACAAACACACACACCACACACACACACACACACACACACACACACACACACACACACACACACACACACACACACACACACACACACACAATCTCTCTCTCTCTCTATATATATATATATATATCTGTGCCTTTGTCTCTTTCTCTCTCTCTCTTTCTCTCTGTCTCTCTGTTTGTCTGTCTGTCTGTCTCTTTCTTTCTCTATCTTTCTCTTTCTATCTCTCTGTGCCTCTCTCTCTCTCTGTGTCTCTCTCTGTCTGTCTGTCTATCTGTCCCTCTTTTTTTTCTCCCTCGTCTCTGTCTGCCTGTCTACGTGTTTCTCTCTGTCTCCTTCTCCCTTCTCTCTCTCTCTCTCTCTCTCTCTCTCTCTCTCTCTCTCTCTCTCTCTCTCTCTCTCTCTCTCTCTCTGAACGTAGCCGCATCTGTATAGCAAGATGGGAAAAGCACAGTTGCCTACCACTGCACCGCCAAGTCTGTTGACAGGTTTCAATGTCTGTATTTTCATGTCAGTGGCTTCTTTTTTTTTTTTTTTCACTTCAAACACGAAGTCGACGAAAATCGACCTAAAACAGCCACAGACGGCTGAAAATTCAGTTGTACCGTAAGCGTGGTTCCTGTGTCATACTCGTAGTTTGGTCTTTTCTCTGGGTCCAATACAGCGCTTGTCAGTTGTGATTAAAGTGATCAGTTACCTGTTGCATGAAGCGCGTCCCACTCTGAAAAGTAGAAAAGTTCATCTTAAAAAATAAATAGATAAATAGATAAATAAAGACGTAAATGAAGAAATAAGTGAAAATAAATGAAAATAAAATAAAACAAAATAAAATGAGATGAAATAAAATGAAATAAAATAAAATAGAATGAAATGAAATAAAATAAAATAAGATAAAATAAAATAAAATAAATAAGATGATATAAAATGAAATAAAAATAAGATAAATGAAATGAAATGAAATATAATGATATAAAATACAATAGATAAAATAGAATGAATGAAATGAAACGAAATAAATAAATGACATAAAAAAATAAATAAATAAATCGAATGAAATAAAAACCTGAAAACTTCTTGTTAATGGCAATACTGAATGGTGTATGGAAAGAAGATTCCAATGCATCTAAACTTTTGTTAGATGTATAAATATGGCTAAACTGCCGTATGATGAGATAAATCGCTTTAACGTTACAAAATCGAATGAAATGATTGTGCGTAAGCATCTCATGGCATGAAATTGCCAATGCAAGTCAGATGAATTTGCTTGTGTGCGAATCAAGAACTGAAAATGTGTGACTTTATGAAGCGCTCAACGAGACAGTGACAGATTGCCAATGGCAGAACTACCG
>CM060314.1:61143460-61148460 GCA_030674185.1 Monoplex corrugatus | reverse complement strand
TTCTTCTTGCACCATCTGTATGTCAGTCTCTGTCTCTCTATCTCTCCGTGCTTCTTTCGTTCTGTTTCTCTTTCTTTCCTTTATTCTAGGTCTGTTTATCACTTTTTGTCTTTTCAGCCTGTCACTTTTGTACTTTTGTTCTGTTCCACATTACCGCTACCCTCTCCCACATTTTTTGTTTTTTTCCCCTCTGTACTCTCTCTCTCTCACCCACTTTCTCTCCTCTCTCTCTCTCTCTCCTCTCTCTCTCTCTTTCTCCCTCCCTCTCTCTCTCTCTCTCTCTCTCTCTCTCTGTATCTCTCCTACTATCTGTCTGTATGCTTGTTTGTGTCTGCCTGTCTGTCTGACTCTCTCTCTCTCATTCTCCATCTGTCTGTCTGTCTCCCTCCCTCTCTCTCTATCTCTTTTCATCCCATGTTCTCTTTCTCTCTCTATTCCCATGTTCTCTCTCTCCTCTCTCCTCTCTCTCTCTCTCCCATGTTCTCTCTCTCTCTATTTCCCTGTGTTCTCTCTCTCTCTCTCTCTCTCTCTCTCTCTCTCTCTCTCTCCATGTTCTCTCTCTCTCTCTATTTCCCTGTTCTCTCTCTCTCTCTCTCTCTCTCTCTCTCTCTCTCTCTCCCATGTTCTCTCTCTCTCTCTATTTCCCGTTTCTCTCTCTCTTCTCTCCTCTCTCCCCTCCCATGTTCTCTCTCTCTCTATTTCCCGTGTTCTCTCTCTCTCTCTCCTCCTCTCTCTCCTCTCTCTCTCTCTCTCCCATGTTCTCTCTCTCTCATGTTCTCTCTCTCTCTCTATTTCCCATGTTCTCTCTCTCTCTCTATTTCCTGTGTTCTCTCTCTCTCTCTATTTCCCGTGTTCTCTCTCTCTCTATTTCCCGTGTTCTCTCTCTCTCTCTCTATTTCCCGTGTTCTCTCTCTCTCTCATTCTCCCATGTGTTCTCTCTCTCTCTCTCTATTTTCCCGTGTTCTCTCTCTCTCCTATTTCCCATGTTCTCTCTCTCTCTCTCTCTCTCTCTCTCCCATGTTCTCTCTCTCTCTCTATTTCCTGTGTTCTCTCTCTCTCTATTTCCCCTGTTCTCTCTCTCTCTCTATTTCCCGTGTTCTCTCTCTCTCTCTCCCATGTTCTCTCTCTCTCTATTTCCCATGTTCTCTCTCTCTCTCTATTTCCCGTGTTCTCTCTCTCTCTCTATTTCCCATGTTTCTCTCTCTCTCTCTCTCTCTCTCTCCCATGTTCTCTCTCTCTCTATTTCCCGTGTTCTCTCTCTCTCTATTTCCCATGTTCTCTCTCTCTCTATTTCCCGTGTTCTCTCTCTCTCTCTCTCTCCCATGTTCTCTCTCTCTCTCTATTTCCCGTGTTCTCTCTCTCTCTCTCTCCCATGTTCTCTCTCTCTCTCTATTTCCCATGCTTCTCTCTCTCTCTCTCTCTCTCCCATGTTCTCTCTCTCTATTTCCCGTATTCTCTCTCTCTCTCTCTCCCATGTTCTCTCTCTCTCTCTATTTCCCGTGTTCTCTCTCTCTCTCTCTCTCTCTCTCTCCCATGTTCTCTCTCTCTCTATTTCCCGTGTTCTCTCTCTCTATTTCCCGTGTTCTCTCTCCCCTTCTCTCTCTCCCATGTTCTCTCTCTCTCTCCCTCTCTCTCTCTCTCCCTCATCTCTCTCTCTCTTTCTTATGTCCTACTAATATTTGGACTAGATAAATCTATTTAAGTGATCCATTTTTACTTCACTTCTCTAGCCAGCATCATCCGTTACGTGAAAGGGGTCTTTTCACAGGCAGTGTAATGTAATGTAGTCAGCGCTGTGTGGAAATATTGGATCTGACAGATAATCAGGATCTGATAGCATAACCTGATAAGCGTCTGGCTTTAAGCAGGGGAGAACGCTGGGCCGACTCATAAGCTTACTGGCTAATGACACTAAGTGTGCTGCAAGCTGAACCACTCAGACATACTGTATCTCTTTTCTTGTCTTTTGCTTGTCAGAAGGCTGGTTGTCAAATAAAATAAAATGAATAAAAATTTTAAAAAATAGAAAAGGTAAAATAGAATGAAATAAAATAAAATGAAATGAAATAAAATAAAATAAAATAAAATAAAGTAAGATAATATAAGATATAACAAGGCAAAATAAAATAAAAATGAAGTAAAATGAGATGAAACGAAAAATAAGTATAGCAAAATAAAATAAGATATAATAAGACAAAATAAGATGAAACAAAATAAAATGAACTAATACAAGATAAAATAAACCGAAATGGAATAAAATATAATATAAGATAAAAAGAAAATAAGACAACATGAGGCAGAATGAAATGAAATAAAACAACAACATACAAACAAACAACAAACAAACAACAAAAAGCTTTTAATGCGCTAAGTCCATTACCTTTGGGGGAAAACGTTCTTGTTTTTGCTCTTGCGTCGTCTATGAGTCAGTCTCTGTCTCTGTTTTTCCGTGCTTCTTTTGGTCTTTCTTTCTTGCCCTCAGAGCTCTTTCTTTCTGAGTTTGTTTATCTCTTTGTCTTCTCAGCCTGCCAAGCCTGTTCTGCATTTTCTTCTCTGTGCGTTCCTCTCTCTCTCTCTCTCTCTCTCTCTCTCTCTCTCTCTCCTCTCTCTCTCTCTCCTCTCTCTCTCCTCTCTATGTTTCTGTCCATCTCTCCTTTTTTCTCTGTCTTTCTCTCTCTCTCTCTCTGTCTCCTGTCTCTCTCTCTCTTCCTCTTCTCTCTCTCTCTCTCTCTCTCTCTCTCTCTCTCTCTCTTCTTTCTCTCTCTTTCTCTTTGGCACCACACAGTCGAGTCTCATACATTTTACGGGTACATCATTGAGAGTGCTGCTCAAATCTTCTGACCAGCACCGCAGGTTTCTGTATCTCTCGTTCTTGGTTGACGCCAGGATATATTATGATAATAAGCGTAGAGTACAGCCCTTTATCGCAGTCTCAATGCTAGATGAAACTCCATAGCATTATGATTATCATCCTCATCGACATCATCATCACTGCATTGTAAAAAAAAAAGAAAAAAAAAGTGTGTCAGGTTATATGGCCATTAATGTGGCAGCGCAGAAAATGGGACGGAAGAAAAAAAGGTGAGCGCAAAGGTAACCTCCCTGAGTGCAATGATCCTAACACACACACACACACACACACACACACACACACACACACACACACACACACACACACACACACACACACACACACACACACACACACACACACACACACACACACACACACACACACACACACTTTGTGTGGAAAGAAGATAACACATAGTCATATTATTTCATGCGTTCGGGTAAAACGACATATACTTACGTTATCAACGAAGACAGTTTCTGACACATTTGCCTCACCATCCTTAACATATGAATTTTTTGTTAGCCTGTCAAAAAGTCCTATAGCGAATTATCTTTAACGTGCGGTTACTTCTCATGTTCAGTGTTATGGTTAGTTAATTTTACTGTTTCAATCGTTAATTATGATAACGACATTTGTGAATTTTTCTTTCTCGTCTTGTTTTTCTGGTTCATTTCTTTTTCCTAAAGATTAACCATTTCCAAGTTTCCTCTTTTCTTCTCGTGTTTCTTTTTTTTTTTTTTTTTTGTCTAAAATCACTTTAGTGAATAGACATTAAATCAATGACCACCACCACACACACACACACACAAAACAAAAACAAAACAAAAAACCCCCAAAAAAAACCCAACAAAACAACGACAACAACAACAACAAACATTGGCAAAGTATCCATGTCTCAAATTCAACACGCCCATTCTAACCCATACCCCACCCCATCACTTAAAAGTTGGCTTGTTGGCTGCCCATCTTAATATTATTCCCCCCCATGGGGATGCCGGGGGCTCTTTCAGTATAAGTAATATCCCCAACTTCTGGAAATTCTGAGCTAGAAATTTCCTGTTTTTCTGTCACTCTCTTTGTTTCTTGCCTTGTTCCTTTGCTTTCTGTCATTTCTTCCGTATCATTTTCTGCCTTGCTGGTCCATTTACCTGTATGTGTTCGATCAAGTCTTACGTACGTTTTCTTAGGATTGATGATTTGGGTAAATGTGCATGTTTGGTTGTAGGGAGGTGAGATATGCGGAAGCAGTTTTAGTTAATTTATGCCCGTTTTTATATGTTTTGGTGTCCTTAGGTATGCTTAAATTTGTATCCAGGTGTGTTCTTTACATCCCCAGTGTGATAAATTGGACGGGGTGGTCAACGCCAGAAGCATGTCC
Source organism: Monoplex corrugatus (assembly GCA_030674185.1). NCBI lineage: Eukaryota > Metazoa > Mollusca > Gastropoda > Littorinimorpha > Ranellidae > Monoplex > Monoplex corrugatus. The sequence goes on along the minus strand of CM060314.1, from coordinate 61,144,225 downwards.
TTAGGTTATGTGTGCGGATGCATTCATATGTGTACTTAATTCTCTTTTCTGTTTTTTTTTTTTTCGTGTTGACGTTTTTGTATATTTTGAAGCGGTTATAATACCCCTGATATGGCTCTACGCGGTCGGTTGGGCTTTAAACAACAATAACAATAACAATAACATTGACAATAACAATAACAAGAACAATCTTAATATTTTTGCAATCATTCTGGTAGTGTTGGCAAAGCATTCATTCGTCTCTCAGATTCCACCTCCTCCCCTGATTCCCCCCCCCCCCCCAACCCCATACCTTAAAATTTGGCTTCTCGCCTGCCCATCTTAATACTGCAATGATTCTGATAGTGTAAGTGTTTCATGAGTTCCGTTCCTCCGTTTGCCATCCTCCGCTCACTGCCACCCCTCACCACCCCCACCCATTCTAGAACCCTTTCTAACATTTCAAGACCTTGCCATCGCATAGGGTTCTCTGCGCGGACTCATGGAGTCTGCCATGCCAGGAATTTGGCGTACTGGCAGGCAGATGTTGATGGAGCGCATATGGAATGGGCCGAGTGTTGTGAATACCTCTTGAGCGATGTCCAAAATCTTGTTAGTAACTCGTTTATGGTTTTCTGAGGATCATTGGTAATGTGGCGAGGGTCGTTGCACAGTCGGTGAAACGTGATCAGGAACGCGGTAGTATGTATTGGATCTGACGGGTAATCAAGATCTGTTAGCATAATGATCTGTTATCATAATTGTACTGCTGACTTGGAGCGGCCG
>CM060314.1:61138460-61140960 GCA_030674185.1 Monoplex corrugatus | reverse complement strand
ATTTTATTTTTTTTTTGTATTGGGGTGGGGTGATGCTCGGGAGAGGGATGCCTGGGAGGAGCTGATGTCCTGATTTCGATTTGTGTTACTTTCGTTTCGCCATCTTTACAGTTTCGTCAGTTAAGACAACATGTTCGTCCAGGGTCCGTGTGGAAAAATTTGAGGTTGATCTTATCAGAGAAGCACAATTCATTCTGCCTTAAACTATTATTTAACGATATGTTTTTTGTTGTTGTTGTTTCGTATTTTGTTGTTGTTATTGTTGTTGTTGATGATGATGATGCTGTTAATGATGATGATGGTGGTGGCGATTGGCATAAGCAGTTTTTTTTTATTTATGTTCATAGCAACAGACAAATGGGAGTAAGTAGGATTAGTAAAATAAATCTTTGTGAAACAGAACTGTGTATGTTGTGCAATAATGTGTCAGTTCCGAGACTATCGAACTGATCGTCTGAATTTGTTTATAAACAGTAAGTGACAATGAAAGGAATGTGTTCTTGGGCCTCATGGGCTCAGAAGGTTTTTTTTTAAAGTAATCTACCTACTTTTATGGGTGAAACGATGGATTTTTGCTAGGTAAAAACGAACTTCGTTTCGCTTGCTATATACATGTAGTTACTTCTGCCATTTCCCTGTAAAGTTAGACCGTTTTGCTTTGTTTGGGTTATAATTGACTCGACCACCTTAGACTTTGCATTCGACAGGCGTGATAGTAAGGTTGATAATACATCAGACTTCTGATCAGAAAGTCTGGATCGATGCTGATGGATATCTTCCGCATGGGGAATAAAGGGTAGAAATCTTTTTTCCCGTCCTCCTGGTCTGTATATGTACAGATCTGCCAGTACTTAACCACCATCAACCTCTCCCATTGTGTGTATACGCATATAAAATAGCAAATATTGAAAGGTAAATGGTTCTATAAGTCATGTCAGGAAAGCTGGAGGGAAAGAGAACACCAGGTAAAACCAGGGAGAAAATATTGGACGGACTTGCAGGGTGGCTGAAGACAGAGAGAGTGGGAGATGTACTTGCAGCGACAGGTGGAGGGCCATGATCGCCAACGCCATGCGGCAGGGCACATGATGATGATGATGAATAATCCATGTCAGTGGCTGGCCTACGGAAACTTGAGAACACCCAGAGTGCACGCCTCACCGAAGACGAAATATACAGACTAAGCAGCACCATACCACCTGCACAGTGTGGGCAAAATCATCGTGCACACACAGATTCAAGAAACACGTAAACGTTGAAAATAACACATATAGATAAATAAATCAGCGAATAAAAAAAAAGACTGCTTTCTTCTCTTTTCTTCATCAATGATTAGACCACCTTCAGATTTACCATCCATAAAGTTACTACACACTTCAGACATTTGAGGAGTGGACGTATGCAAAGTGTATTGTGAAAATTAATATGAAACATTATGACTTTAGATTTACCATCCATGGAGTTGCTACACACTTCGGACATTTCAGATGTGGACGCATGCGAAATGTATTGTGAAATATGAAACATTATGACTTTAGATTTACTATCCATGGAGTTGCTACACACTTCAGACATTCCAGTTGTGGACGCATGCGGAATTATTGTGAAATATTAAACACGGTGACTTTAGATTTACCATCCATGGAGTTGTAGATTTACCATCCATCGAGTTGCTACACACTTCAGACATTTGAGATGTGGACGCATGCAGAATATATTTGTGAAATATGAAACACAGTGACTTTAGATTTACCATCCATGGAGTTGTAGATTTACCATCCATGGAGTTGTAGATTTACCATCCATGGAGTTGCTACACACTTCAGACATTTGACATGTGGGACGCATGCGGAATGTATTGTGAAATATGAAACACAGTGACTTTAGATTACCATCCATGGAGTTGTAGATTTATCATCCATGGAGTTGTAGATTTATCATCCATGGAGTTGTAGATTTACCATCCATGGAGTTGTAGATTTACCATCCATGGAGTTGTAGATTTATCATCCATGGAGTTGTAGATTTACCATCCATGGAGTTGCTAGGCACTTCAGACATTTGAGATGTGGACGCATGCGAAATGTATTGTGAAATATGAAACACTATGATAAAGATCAGGGAATGAAAAGCCAGAAGTACTGAACAAAACATTCTTGACTGTACGACAGAACAACGCCAGCTTCTGTTTTCCTTTCTTGTTGTTATTGATATTGTTGATGTTTTGGTTGTTGCTTCTGTGCGTTGGTTGGTTTCCTTTTATGGTTCCTGAACTTGCCCCGTGTACGATTTTGTTCGTGTTCTTGGTAAAATTGTTGTACACTCTCTGTGTCTGTCTCAGTCTTTGTCTCTATCTTTGTCTGTCTGTTTCTGTCTCTGTCTCTATCTCTGTCTGTCTGTCTCTCTCTGTCTCTGTCCCTCTGTCTCTCTCTCTGTCTCTGTCTCTCTGTCTCTGTCTGTCTGTCTGTCTTTCTAGCTCTGTCTTTGTCTTTGTCTCTGT
>CM060314.1:61098460-61110960 GCA_030674185.1 Monoplex corrugatus | reverse complement strand
AAGAAATGAAGGAAGGAATGAAGAAAAAAAGAAAGAAAGAAAGAAAAAAGAGGAAACAAAATGACAGAGAGAGAGACAGACATACAGACTGACATACAGACAGACAGGCAGATAGACAGCCAGATAGACAGACAGACAGGACAGGGGATGCAGACACACAGACAAAAACAGAGAGGTAAACAGACAGAAAGAAAAAGGCACAAAGAAAGAAAGTGGGAGAAGTAGAAGAAAACAAAACAATTAGAAGAAGAAATCAGAAAACAGAAACAAAGCATTCCAAATGGTCCTGCCCTAAGCAAAACCTTTACTACAGATGAAGGAGATAATCAATAGGAATAGGAAAACAAAGGAGGAAATGGTTGCCGGAGGTGGGTGGTGAAGGAACAAACCGACGGGTGGGGGGGAGAAAAGGAGGAGAAGAGAGAGAGAGAGAGAGGAGAGAGAGAGAGGAGAGAGAGATGGCTGGGTAGAGTAAGTTAAGAGAAAGAGAAAGTAAAGAAAACGAGACAAACCAACACACAGAGAGAGAAAAAGAGAGAAGAAGACAGACCAGACAGACAGACAGTCAGACAGGCAGACAAATAGGAAGCAGGCAGACAGACAGACAGACAGACAGAAACAGAGAGAAGAATATACAGAAACAGAAATCCAGAAGGAGAGAGTAGAAAGGAAAGGCACAAAAAAAGAAAGAAAATATGGAGAGAGTATGAAAGGAGTGGTTGAAACAACAGAGTGAAAACGTACCAGACAGCTAGGAAATTGGAGATTAGCGTCAAAAAGCGTCTGATATGTAACTGCACATGGGTGGGAATCACTAAGCATGAGCCGCGCTACCAAGAGTGATGTAAGAGGGATTTTCGTCTGCACGAAATACTAAAAAGTCGGATAAATGTAACATCCACAGTCTCTGATAGAGAGATAAATAGACATAGCGCATCATAGACACACGAACACAGACACAGATACACAGACAGACAGACAGACAGACAGACAGGACAGATACGAACAGCGCACCACACACACACACATGTACACACACACACACACACACCACACACACACACACACACACACATACACACACACACACACACACCACATGTCTCTGTCTGCCTGTCTGTCTGTCTGTCTGCCTCTCTCTCTCTCTCCTCTCTCTTTTCTCTCTCTCTCTCTTTCTCATACCATCACAAACACACACTCACACACAGACAAGACAGACAGGCAGGCAGACAGACAGACAGACAGACAGACAGACAGACACACACACACACACACACATATATAGTTTTTCTTCATAGTTAGTGTTATACCTTCCCTGTTTGTTTGTTTTTGTTTGTTTGTTTGTTTGTTTGTTTGTTTGTTTTGTGTTTGTTTGTTGTGTTGTTTGTTTGTTTGTGTGTGTGTGTGTTTGTGTTTATTTTGTTTTTGTTTTTGTTTGTCTGTCTGTTTGTTTGTTTGACCTGATAAAAAATCAAACCACACACACACACACATTCAATAGTTCATCACGCTAACCGCTTTACCACGTTGGCTGGTTGCGTGCGGGGACTTAATATTACCGGTACGGTAGAAAGTAAGTAAAACAGAGAAAACTGGAATTGAAATTAGGAGACGATATTGGAACGAAAGAGCCTTTGGGGAATGCAGAAAAGTGGGGCATTGGAAAGTGACCTCTGCTGACCATGTCTATACCTCCTGTAACTCATCCTACCCCCATCCCCACCCTCCCTCTTACATATACACGTACACTACTTTGCGTTGGTCTTGGGAGAGTAAGGGAGAAAGTGAGTGCTTGGGGAGGTGGGGGGGTGGAGTTGAAAGAAAGAGGGGGGTGGGTGAGGGAGTGTGATAGTGTGCAGTCAAGCTGGCATTATTCCATATTCACAAAGTTGTACGTAGCTGGGATGGGTGAGGTTGTCTCTTATTGATATGGAATAGGTGGGGGGGGGGGGGGGTCGTTTAAAAGTTGAGGTACTTTTTTTTTATTTTCTAAGAACTCTTGAGGTTGGTTGGAAGAAGATACAGCATCAGGAAGGGTGGCACAAACAGTGCACAGTCTTAGCGTACGTGTGTAAGGTGGGGAAGAGGGGGGGGGAGGAAGCGGGAAGAGAAGACGAAGAAGAAGGGTATTATCGTTCCTGTTTCAAATTGTTTAGTATCTCTTGCATGCAAGTATCTGACAGCGCCTGTGCTCTCTGCGGGATTACCGTTACGATTCACCCTGTCACATGGGTTTCTAGAATCCCATAGATTGAGTTCCATGTACATGTACAATTGGTCTGTATACTGCTGTAAGCTCCTTTCACGTCTGTCTGGTTCGATGTCGTTCTTTGCCAACCATCTAAGTCTCCCTTAATCTCTACGAAGTTTTTTTTTGTTTTGTTTTCTTACCACTGTCGTTGCCATCTCTTCCCTCTGTGTCCCACTTTCTCTCTTTCCGAGTCTCTAATAAAGAATGATATGTCCTCTCTCTCTCTCTGTCTTTCTGTTTCTCTGTCTCTGTCTCTCTCTCACTCTCACTCTCTCTGTCTCTCTGTCTCTCTCATTCACTCAGTCATTCACTCTCTCTCCCTTTCTCTCTCTCTTTCTTTTTTTCTCTCTCAATCTCTCTCTCTCTCTTTCTCTCTCTCTCTGTCTCTGTCTCTCTGTCTCTGCATATATGTGTGTTTGTGCTTATGTGTGTGTGTGTGTGTGTGTGTGTGTGTGTGTGTGTGTGTGTGTGTGTGTGATGGTGCGCGCACGCACGCACGCAAGCGCGTGATTCTTTGTATAGTTTCTCAGATGAGATAGACAAATATGGAGTAGTTTATCGTGCTTTATTCTTTTTTGTTTTTGTTTTAATATATCTGTCTGGTGCATGTCTAACTGTTACGTATTTCGTGCAGACGATTAATTCCCCAGAGTCTATACTTTTACATCATTGTCATGGCGATTTTTCGTGCCACATTGGTCCCTGGGATTGAATTCCACGCATGCGCAATTGCATATCAGACGTATTAAGTTCACTGGTGAGCCACTATGTCCCTGGTTGTCTGGAGTACTGTTGGCCTATTCATCAAATCTGCGCTCCCCCCCCCCCCCCCCCCTATAACGAATCTCCTTGTCACACCAGTAGGAAATTCTTCTTCTTACTGCTACTATTAACACATTCCGTATCGCGTCACGAGATCCTCGTGACTCAGCTTTCTCTCTCCGTGGACCGCGTCACGAGGATTTCGTGCCCTGAACCGTAGTTTCAGTTTCGAGTATATTAATAGAAAATGACCACATTGCTGACGTGAATCCTTTTCCGGCAAAGGGAGTATACTCTTGTCATTTCCTTTCTTCGTTTACACGATGTTTCAAGCGTCAAAAATGGCAAAGATATACCTTGTTTTCTGACAATACCCCCTCCAGCCTTTCTCTCTCCTAACATTACTTGATCAATAGTGCAGTGACCTGTTTTCTTGGTAGGAAAAGGATTAATGTCTGTCTGTCTGTCTATCTATTTGTGTGTTGTTCCATTTTGTCTGTTTGTCCCTTCTCTTTGTCTCCTGTCTCTTGTCTGTTTATTAAAAGACGTTGTGTTTTTGTTTTTGCTGTTTTTCTGATAGTCTTGCAGTCTGCATCTCTGTCTCTCTCTGTGTCTGTCTGTCTGTCTGTCTGTCTCTCTCTGTTTATCTGTCTGTCTGTCTGTCTCTCTTTCTCTCTCTCTCACTCACTCTCTCTCTCTCTCTTTCCCTCTTTCTGTCTGTCTGTCTTTCTGTCTGTCTCTCTCTCTCTGTCTCTCTCTCTATGTCTCTGTCTGTTTGTCTGTCTGTCTGTCTCTCTTTCTCTCTCTCTCTTTCTCTCTCTGTCATTCACTTTCTCTCTCTCTCTGTCTCTCTCTCTGCATATGTCTCTCTCTTTATGTTTCTGTCTTTCCTTCTTACTGTCTCTTCTTTTTGTCTCTGTCTGTCTGTCCATCTGTCTGTCTCTTTCTCTGTCTGTCCCCCATCCCCCCTATTTTCTCTCTCTCTCTCTCTCTCTCTCTTTGGGGTATATGTGTGTTTGTGCTTATGTAGGTGCGCGCGCGTAGAGGCCCGCACGGGTGCACACGCGTGATACTTGATATACTTTCTCAGAGGAAATATAATTATATTGAGTAGTGTATCGCGCCTTATTCTTTTCTTTTTTTTTTTGTTTGAAATATATCTGTCTGGTGCATGTCTAACTGCTATGTATTTTGTGCAGACGATTAATTCCCCAGAGTATGTACTTTTACATCATTGTCATGGCGATTTTTCGTGCCACATTGGTCCCTGGGATTGAATTCCACGCATGCGCAATTGCATATCAGACGTATTAAGTTCACTGGTGAGCCACTATGTCCCTGGTTGTCTGGAGTACCGTTGGCCTATTCATCAAATATGTCCCCGTACAACCAATCCCCTTGTCACACTAGAAGGAAATTCTTCTTATACTGCTGCTACTAATGTCGGTCTGTCTGTCTGTCTGTCTGTCTGTCTATCTATCTGTATGTTGTTCCATTTTGTCTGTTTGTCCCTTCTCTTTGTCTCTTGTCTGTGTATTAAAATACACTGTAGTTTGTTTCGCTGCATGTATTTTGATTGTCTTAGCTGTCTGCATGTCTGCCTTTCTCTGTCTCTGTGTCTTTCTGTCTCTTTGTCTCTCTCTGTCTTTCTGTCTGTCCCCCTCTGTTTCTGTACCTGTGTCTGTCTCTGTCAGTCTCTCTGTCTCTGTCTGTCTCTGTCTCTGTCTTTCTCTCCCTTCCTCCCTCTCTCCATCACACACACACACTCTCTCTCCTTCTCTCTCTGTCTTTCTGTCTGTCTCTCTTTCTTTCTGTCCATCTGACTGTCTGTTTCTCTCTGTCCCTCTCTTTCTCTCCCTCTCTCTCTCGTTCTCTCTCTCTCTCTCTCTCATTATTTTTCTTTCATATTCTCTTTCTCTATATCTCTCTAATACATTAGCAGTGGCAGATGTGTAAGTGGGCCCAGGTGTTGATATTGACACTATTGGAAAATAAAGTTTTATTTTATTTCGTGTGCTTACCACTGTCTGTTTCCCTACCTTTCTCTGCCTTTCTTTCTGTTTGTTTTTGTCTCTGTGTGTTTGTTGTCTGTCTTGTTGACTGTTTAGTTTTTTTTTCCTATAGTCTCTGTCACTTTGTCTCTGTCTCTGTTTCTATCTTTACATCTGAATCACGCTGTCTGTCTGTCTGTCTGTCTTCTCTGCCATCGTCTGTCTCTCTCTCTCTCTCTCTCCTCTCCTCTCTCTCTTTCACTCACACTCTCTCTTTCTCTTTCTCTTCTTCTCTCTCTGCTCTCTCCCTCCCTCGCTCCTCTCTCTCTCTTTTCACTCACTCTCTCTCTTTCTCTTTCCTCCCTCTCTCTTTCACTCACTCTCTTCTTTCTCTCTTTCTCTCTCTCTCTCTCTCTCTCTCTCTCTCTCTCTCTTTCTCCCTTTTGTGTCTCTTTTCCACCTGTTCTGTTTGTTTTTCTTGCTGTCTCAATTTCCCAGTGTCTCTTTGCTTTCTTAGGCCTATTTACTGGTGTGTTCATTTGTTTGTTAATTTGCATTGTGGCTCTCTGTTTGTCTGGGTTGTTTTTTTTTCTTGTATTTCTTTGTTGGTGTTGCTTGTTGTCGTTGTTGTTTTTTTTGTTTTTACTTTGTTTTTCTCACGTTGAACTACAAACGTATTCTGGCTTTTGTTCTACCTGTCATTCTGTCAGTTCTTATTACCCGCTGTTTATGTTTATCCTGTCCATTTCATGATTTCCTTTGTCCTGTCTTTTTCATTTTTTCTGTCTGTCTGTCTGTCTGTCTTTGTCTTCTTCTCTCTTCTCTCTTCTTGCTCTCTTCTGCTTCTGTGTGTGTGCTCTCTGTCTTCTCTCTCTCGTCTCTCTCTCTCTCTCTCTCTTGCTTTTTGTCTTTCTATTTTCCTGAGTTTTAGGGGCAGAAAAATGTGGGATATAGGATTAAAAGGTGAGTGAGGAAGTTATAAGAATTTTAAGTGAACAGTTGGCGACATTTGCCCAATAAATGTCCTTTGCCTGGGAAAATCAAATCCAGATTATTGAGTTGCACAGTGATAGAGATTTGAGGTGAAATTGATATGAAGAGTTGAGGTCTGACAGCTGTAGTTAAGGTGTGGGGTGGAGATAGAGAGAAAGAGAGCGTTGGCGCATGAAGAGAAGAGAAGAAAGGGAATAGAAGAGAGAGACAGAGACAGAGACGAGAGAGAGAGAGAGAGAGAGAGAGAGAGAGAGAGACAGAGAGAGAGTTGCCAAAACATGTATTATTCGAGGTAAGTAGCATTACTTACAACCAGTCTTTGCCGTTTTACGCATACATTATAAGCATACATAGAGAAAATGTATACATAAAATACAGGAGCTGAAAGTAGAGAATTAAAACAAAGAAAAATATAAAGAATTACAAACATAGAAATAAGAGAAGAGAAGAAACAAGTGGCATATTTGTGTGTGTGTGTGTGTGTGTGTGTGTGTGTGTGTGTGTTTTGTGTGTGTGTGTGTGTGTTGTGTGTGTGTGTGTGTGTGTGGTGTGTGTGAGAGAGAGAGAGAGAGAGAGAGAGAGAGAGTTTTTTAAAGTTTCTACGCCATATTAATGCCACAGGAGCTGGAACAGTTTTTACAATGCGATGATGATGATGACGATGAGGGTGATAATCATGATGCTATGGAGTTTCATTCAGGATTGAGACTGCGTGACAGGGCTGTGCTCTACGCTTACTATCACAATATATCCTGACGTCAACCAGGCCCGAGAGATACAGACTCATGCGGTGTTGGTCAGAAGATTTGAGCAACACCCTCAATGACGCATCCGTTAAATGGATGAAATTCGACTGTGTGGTCCCTGTCTTCCCAATGAGCCTATAGCACGCCCAACTCTGAGTAGGATGATTTTTGAAGGAACTGATGGGGATTCGAACCCACAACCTTCCAGTCGATAGTCCGTTGCGATAACCACTACACCACGGCGACTGGTTGAGAGAGAGAGAGAGACTTAGTGAGAGCAGTGTGGTGGGGGGGGGGGGCAGGGGCGGTAATATCGGAGCAAGGATTGGAAGGATTGGAGAAGGGATGATACTGGAGAAAGAGTTAGTTAGGGTGACCTCTGCTGACCCTGAGTCTCCCTCACTTACCTCCCCACACCCACACCCACCCCAACCAGACCCCATGCTCTTATATTCCTTTGGTCCTGGGAGAGAAGTGTGTGGGGGTGGGTGGGTAGGTGGGTGGGGGACAAAATGGGTCGGCTGGGAGGGGTTGGGTAGAGTAGTGCGCATTCATGCTGGTATCATGTTCCTTGTTCCGACGATCCTGTTCTGGGACCAAGCTGAGTTGTCCCTGTGAGAGGAGCAAGAGGTTAGGTGAATATGGCTGAAAAGTTGAGGTGATTTTCAAACGCCCTCACTCCCTTACCCTTACCCTCCCCCTTCACCCCCAACTCCACCCCCACCACCACCCACCCCTGAAGAAAAGGAGAAGAGGAAGCAATCGTGTTTCGTATATATATATATATATATATATATATATATATATATTATATATTATATATATATATATATGTATATATATATATATATATATATATATATATATATATATATATATATAATAGGATGTGGTGGGGGAGTAGGGCAGGGATCTGTCTCTCTCTCTAACTGTGTAGTGTTTCATGCAGTTAAAAAATCCCTAAGGTTTTTGCATTCTGACATTACTGTCATAACGATTTCTTGTGCTATGTTTGTATTCCAGACTCCCTTGGGATGAAATCCATGTGCGGCAATTTCATACCAGGAAGATTTTGCTGCTGAGCTTCTTTTCCCAAGTACGTGCGTGGTATGTCGTCATTTTCTTGATTTTTTTCTGTCCGCTCCTCCCCCTGTTCCTTACCCCCAGTATATAGGTTTTGTTGTTGTTGTTGTTTGTTGTTGTTGCTGTTTTGTTGTTGTTGTTGTCGTTGCTTTTATTGTTTATTTGTCTTGCATGCAGGCAAAAAAATTGGCCACCCATCAGTGTATTGTGTCATTACCTTTACCGTTGGAAAATGATGATGAATCAAACAATCAATATGTTGCTTAATCAGTCAGTCTCTTCCTTTTTTTCTGATCTGTTTTCTCTTTTGTCTGAGTATTGGTTGGTGTGCTTGCCTCCTCCCTCACCCCCACCTTACGTCTCTCTCTGTCTTGGCTATGTCTCTCTCTCTCTCTTTCTCTGTCTCTCTCTGTCTTTCTCTGTCTCTCTCTCTCTCTCTCTGTCTCTCTCTCTCTCTCTCTGTCTGTCTGCCTCTCTCTCTCTTCCTCTCTCTCTCTCGCTCGCTCGCTCGATCCCTCCTTTCTTCTTCTCTGTATCCCATTCTCCTTCCATTTGTTTTTTTTGTTTTTTTTTGTTGTTTTTTTTAATGCTTCCTTCTTTCTTTTCTTTTCTTTTGCTAACATTTATATGGCGCTAAATCTTGATGTATAAATGACATCAAATCGCCCTAATCGCCTTGTTCACCTAAACATTTACTCACAATGACAAAAGCAACATAAGGACACAAAGCGCGTGCGTTACTGGGGTGGGGTGACGGGATGGGGGAAGGACAGGGATGGAGGGGGAAGAAGGGGTGGATGGGTAAAGTGGGGGGGGGATCCCCACAGTGGGGGGGGGAGGGAGGGGATCCCCACAGGGTAGTCAGGTATGTCTTGAAGTAAGACTTGAACGAAGAAAGAGTTTGTGAGTGTGGAAGAGAAAGGGGAAAGCTCTTGTAATTCTTCCCTTTCATATATACATATACATATTTTTTTCTTTTTTGTTGTTGTTGTTCTAAACGTTCAGATAGAAGTACTGGCCAGAGAAGAAGATCTTTGTCTCTTGTTCTCATTTGAGGCGTGAGGGGGGTGGGGGTTGGGGTTGGGATTGGACGGGAGGATAGGAAGGCAGCGAGGGGTGGTGTTTGGGAAGGAAAGCGCAGGAACTGAAGTGAAAAGTGGGCCACATTTTGGCTGACAAAATGTCCCCATGTCCAGGGAAATTGAATCCGAAGTGATTGAGTAGTAGCGTCTATCGGTTTTCCCCGCGCCATACTGAACGTGCTTGGTGTGAGTGGAGTTAAGTTGGAGCTAGAGAGGTGGGCAATAACTGGAGAGACTGATTAGTGGGTGACCTTTCTTGACCCTTGGTTTCTCTCCAACTTTGACTTTGACTCCCCCCTGTGTTGGTTTGAAGAGAGAAGAGGTGATGTTGTTGTGAGAGGGAGAGCTGTTATACTGACTGGCATTGCATGAAAACTGGGCAATGAGGAAATGGTGCAGTTTGACTGTCAAGGCATGTTTAGAATGTCCTTGCTTGAGATATGTTAGGGCAGGGAGGAAAGTCTCTGCAGGGGAGCGAATGAGTTTTTTTTTTTTTTTAAGGCCTTTTTTTTTCTCCTTTTGTTCTTCCTTCTTCCTGTTCTGTCTCTTTTCCTGTTTTTTGTTTGTTTGTTTCTTTCTTTCTTTCTTTCTTTCTTTCTTTCTTTTCTCCCATTGTATTTTTCATTCCATCGCATCTTTCATCTTTTGTTCCCTTTCTTTTTCTTGTTTCTTTTTTTTCCTTCCTTTTTTTCTTTCTTCCAATCATTTTCCTTTCTTTTCTTCATTTTTCACTTTTCTTTCCTCTTTTCTTTTCCCTTTTCGTCTTCAATTTATCTTTCTTTCTATCTGTGTTCTTCATAATCCCAAATCAGAAAAAAAAATCCGAAGTCCGATGAGAAGGTCCCTGTACTTTTCTCTGATATGAGGTTGGGATAGCATAAGGGAAGGGAAGATACACACATACACATGTCATTTACATGTAACCAAGATTATTCGGAGTGGTAGGCTGATAAAATGCCAGTATGAAATATAGACTAGGTAAAACATAGTCTAGGTAGGGCGTCAGGACCTGGCCAGCTCATGGGTTTATGTGCAGGCTTAAGGCGATGTGCCACGGTCACCATACACGTAGCGCCTGTGACGTTAGTGCATACGGGATTCATTCCGCGCGCGGAGACGTCATCTTGAGAAACTGAAACTGAAACTGAAACTGAAACTAAGGGAAGGGAAGACGTTGAGGGTGGTGGCTGCGAAAACTCACAGGAGCCCATGTGAAAAGTGAGGCGTCTTCGGCCAACAGAACGTCCCACATCTAAGGAAATCGAATCTAAAGTGATTTGAGTAATAATACTCTCCCTCTTCCTGCCACCCCAATCACCCCACCACCCCACCACCCACCCCCATACAGAGCGTGCTAGATGAAATCGAGAATGGGCTGAAATTGAAGCGAGAGTCGTGCGCAGTATTGGGGAGAGTGAGGGTAGGGGAGGTAACTCTGTTGACCCCATATTACCCTCACCCTTTTCCCCCTAGCATTTATTTCCATCCTGCACCATTGATCCAGGAAGAGAAGAATTAGAAGAAGAGGGGGTGGGGAGGGGGTGATGAGGGGAGAGAAGCATTATTTTATGTAGTTATTCTTTGTTTGGAGAGTTCTAGTTTGGGATGGGTTGCGGTTATTGCTGGAAAAAAAGAGAACACTGTTCGTTGGGATCACTTGAAAATGAGTGTCATTTTACATGTCTACTTGTCTGCAGAGAGAGAGAGAGAGAGAGAGGAGAGAGAGAGAGAGAGAGAGAGAGAGAGAGAGGGGAGAGGAGAGAGAAAAGGGAGATGAATCTCAGTGTTCTTGTAGGGTGTTTGTGTATGTGTGTGTGTGTGCGTGTTGGTGTTGTGGTGCGTGTGGTGTGTGCGTGTGTGTGTGTATGTTGTGTGTGTGTGTATGTGTGGTGTGGTGTGTGTTTGTGTTGTGTGCTATGTGTGTTGTGTATGTTTTTGTGTGTGTTGTGTGTGTGTGTGTGTGTGTGTGTTGTGCGTGTGTCTATAAGTGACTCTTTAGTATGCTGTTTGTTTCTTAGATTGAATTACATGCATATACTCTTTTCGTTGCTAAGTCTCTATTTCTCTACTGTCTGGAACGTTTTCGACTTATAGAGCCATTCCTATATTTTCCTCGTTTCTGTATTCTGTTGATTTTGCATGATGTCCTCCTGTGTCTTTGTTTCTGTCTGTCTGCCTGTCTCTCTGTTTCTCTTTTTGTCTGTCTCTCCCCTTTGCAGAAACAATCGCTGTCTGTCTCTGTCTGCCTGTCTCTGTCTCTGTACTGTTATGCCCCGTCATTTTCTGTATAATTGTATATCTCTTCCTCTTTACTCACAGACTCATTCGTTTCATGTCTGTATGTCTGTCTGTCTCTGTCTCTTGTCTGTCTGTCTGTATGTCTCTCTTTGTCTCTCCACTTTATCTTTCTGTTTCTATCTGTCTGCCTGCCTGTTCTGCCGCCTCCTTTCTGTTTGTCTGGCTGTCTCCCTTTGCTCTTGGGTCTCTCTCTCTCTCTCTCTCTTTCTCTGCTCTCTCTCTGTCTCTCTCTCTCTCTCTCTCTCTCTCTCTTTGCTGTCTCTTGCTCTTTCTCTCTCTCTCTCTCTCTCTCTCTCTCTCTCCCTCTGTCTTGCCCTCTCTTGCTCTCTCTCCCTCTCTTCTCTCCTCTCTCTCCTCTGCTCTCTCCCTCTCTCTGTTGCTTCTCGTGTCTTCGTCTCTCTTTCTCTCTCTCTTCCTCTCTCTCTCTCTCTCTCTCTCTCTCTCTTTCTGACACTCCAACCGCTGACCCTACCTTCTTTTTTTTTTCTTTTTTCCATCCCCAACACTCACCCCTCACACGACTTCACAACCAGTGCATTTTCCCCCATCAGAATGATAGGGGAAACCTTGCCCATCACCACCTTGCTGTCGCAACAGGTAAGCTTTCAATCACACAGCGATGACAGTTGGAGAGACTGTTAGGGGGTAATGTGGGGATGGGGGGTGGGATGGGGGTGGGGAAGAAATGAGGATCAAAGGGAAACTGTCGGCGTGTTGCCAGACCATTTGTTACAGCTCGCTAACTGGTTTGACTTAAAAACAAAACGGAAGAAAACGAAAAAAAAAAAAAAAAAAAAAAAAAAAACCTTCCAAGATGAAGTTCGTTCAGTTCTTGTATCTTCTTGGTAATGACAACTTGCGCCTCTTTCCTCTGTCATCGCCTCTGGGTTTTTTTTTTCCTTTTTTTCTTTCTTTCTTTCTTTCTTTCTTTCTTTCTTTCTTTCTTTCTTTTCTTCTGTGTGGGTTTGTTATTATTATTGTTGTTGTTGTTGTGGGTGGTGTTGGTAGTGGTGTTAATGGTGGTGCTGTTTTCTGTTCTTGTGTTTCTCTCTCTCTGTCTCTGTCTTTGTCTCTGTCTGTCTCTCTGTCTTTGTCTCTGTCTGTCTCTTGTCTCTGTCTGTCTGTCTGTCTCCTTCTCTCTGCCTCTCCCTCTCTGTCTCTGTCTCTTCTGTCTCTTCTCTTCTCTCTCTCTCTCTCTCTTCTCTCTCTCTTCTCTCTCTTCTCTCTCTCTCTCTCTGTCTCTCTTTCTCTTCTCTTTATTCTATTGTATGTCTGTTATTATGTTTAGCTTGTC
>CM060314.1:61073460-61078460 GCA_030674185.1 Monoplex corrugatus | reverse complement strand
GGAGGAGAAATGTCGAGAGAACAGAGAATTGCAGAGTGGTCAGATGGAAGGGCTGAAGTTAGACGGGTAGAAAGAACTAAGCAGTTGTCAGTAGCGGAATTGTGATGATCACGAGAAATGATCCAGTCAAGAATGTGACCTTTTTGATGGGTTGGTTCAGAAATGTGTTGAGTCATATTATGATTGGACAGAGAGTTGATGATATGTCTTGTGTCATAACGGTGAGTGTTGTCATAGTGGACATTGATATCACCTAGAATGATGAGATTTCCAGGTAAGAGGCAGTAGTGGTCGAGCAATTGGTCAAAGTCAGAGAGAAACATGGATGTGGTGAGTTTGTTGGCAGAGCTAGGTGGGGGTCGATAGACACAGGAGAAGGTGATGGGGTGAGGGGTGGATTGGAAGGATACTTCAACGTGCTCGAAAGAAGGATGGGAGAAAGGCAGAGACTGCGAGAAAGATAGGCGGGAATGGAGTGAGTCGTTGTAGAGGATGGCGATACCGCCACCTCGGGATGAGCGATGGAAAGAAGCAAGCCTGTAACCACTCGGAGTGAGGCTAGCAAGTATAGGTTCGTGACCAAGGGGGTTAAGCCATGTCTCCGTGATAAAAGCAATGTCAACATGCTCATCTGCGACAAAGTCAGCAATAACATCGGCTTTGTCACCAGTGCATGCCGACTGAGCATTAAAAAGGCATAGTTTCAGCCTATCACAGTCATATGGTGGCGGCTGAGGTGGCGACGAAGGCGGCACCAACGGGACAGAAGGCGAGAGCGGCACCGGCGGGACAGAAGGCGAAGGCGGCACCATCAGGACAGAAGGCGAAGGCGAAGACGGCAGAGGAGGAGACAAAGCTTGCAGCAGCGAGGTCAAGGGCAGGGGCAGTGGAGGAGAAGAAGAAGCAGGAGACGAAAAGTGGCGTCGGGCAGGAGGCAGGTTGTGCCAAAGACGGTGGAGACGTCCACCACGGCAGGATCGCGCAGTGCGGGGCTTGCTACACAGCCCCAATGTACGTATGCGCTGGTAGACGCCTCCACCGAGGTAGCATTTGCTGTGTTTAAAAAGTGTCAGTCCAATTTGTTTTATAAAAGAAATAGATTCATCATCATCATCATCAGGTGCCCTGCCGCATGGCGTTGGCGACTATGGACTTCCAACCATCTCTATCTCTCGTTGCTCCTAGCATCTCCCACACCCTCCTCATCCCCAGCCACTCTGCAAGTCCGTCCAGCATTCTCTCCCTGGGTCTACCTGGTGCTCTCTTTCCCTCCAGCTTTCCCGTTGTGACCAGGTGCTCCAAATTCCCCTTCCTCATAAAATGGCCTATAAATGTTGCCTGTCTTTTCATAATCTTCCTTATGAGTGATCTACTTGACTCTGCCTCCATCAAGACTGTCTCGTTTGTTTTCTTTGCTGTCCAGAAGTAGATTAGTAGTAGTAAAAAAAAAAAAAAAACCTCTGAGGAGAGCCGGACAGGACACTCTAAGGGGGCTGGGCTGCATCCAGATCATGACTCCTGGATGCTCCCCTGCTGTTGCTCACACCCCCCCCACCCTGAAATTTGCCCTCTGCCTGGAATCGAACCCACGCATCCTAGGTGCTTAGATTTCTCAAGGCAGAGTCACCTTTATGACAGGTGTCTTAAGCACTTGGCCATCGGTCACCAGCAACACATAGGGGAATTTTAAACCTTATGAAGTTGACTTTTGTTCCTCCTGGTCCAGTTCCATCCACAAGAGCTTTTTTTCCGCTGCTTCTAACTATTGCCTTTAGGGTTCTGGTTCTCTCCTTCTCCGAAATGAAGAGCTGCGTCATGAGATCATAGGCTGATGTGCCAATCACCCCCCTTGCTCCAACCTCTATGGCGAGGACTTTGGCTCGAAAATCAGATATCCTCAAGCTGTAGGCTAGACTCACATTCTTTTCAGGCTTGTAGATATGGGCTTCCTCCATTCTACGTTCGTATGGTATACAGTGAGTTCGATCAGAATCACTGTACTGGACACTAACGCGTTAGAAGGCTTATTCCGTCTCTGATATTTTACAAGCCAGAGATGTGGTTTCTAAGAAGAATGTTGAAAGTTCCATAGACAGCAAAGAAAACAAACGAGACAGTCTTGATGGAGGCAGAGACAAGTAGATCATTCATAAGGAAGATTAGGAAAAGAAGGCAACATTTATAGGCCATTTTATGATGAAAGGGGAATTGGAGCACCTGGTCACGACGGGAAGGCTGGAGGGAAATAGAGCACCAGGTGGACCCAGGGAGAAGATACTAGACGGACTTGCAGAGTGGCTGAAGACAAGGAGGGTGGAAGAGATGCTTGATGCAACAAGAGATAGAGACAGCTGGAAGTCCATGATCGCTAACGCCATGCGGCAAGGCACCTGATGATGATGATGAGTGTGTGAGGAAAGTGGTGGCGGTATACATAGATAGGATTGAACACTAACCCGTGCTACGAAGTCGAGTCAGCTGACTCCAGATCCGATATCTTGAGTTCAATCCTGATCAGCCCCCAACATTAAAACCACTCCTGTTTGCTGCCCCCTTTTTTTTGTACGTTTCCATCGATCTGGTACGTTTATAGACCGTTTTATGAAGAAAATGGAATTGGAGCACCTGGTCACAACAGGAAAGCTGGAGGGAAAGAGAGCACCAGGTAGACACAGGGAAAAGGTAGTGGACGGACTCGCAGAGTGGCTGAAGACAGAGAGGGTGGAAGATGTGCTTGCGGCAACAAGGGACAGATGCATATGGAGGGCCATGATCGCCACCGCCATGTGGCAAGGCACTTGATGATGATGATGATGATGATGATCGAGCTGGTGGTGTCGGCAGATTGTTTCATTATTAACCCCCTTCCCCTCCTATTCCCAATTTCAAGACCTTGCCAGAATATAGGGTTTAGCGCAGGCTCAAGGAGTCTGCCAGGTAATTGCAGGCAGATTTGGTTGGTGGAGCGCATATGCAATCGTCGGAGCGTGATGAACTCCACAAACCCCGAACACCCCCCAAATCCAGACTGTCTTGAAATGTTTGTCTTGTTCATCTAGGCGTAACAAGCGAAGAGCCTGTAACTTGGTGTGTCCCTAATTACCGGTAAACCCGTAACGGGTCGCGTTTCAGACAAAACAGGCCACCTCCAGTGTAGATGCCTGCCGGAGCTAGCCGTATCAGATGAAGTGGGCCGGCAAATTGGACACTAACACGGTAGGAGGCCTGGTCAGTTTCTGTACTTAAGTGTCGTTAAGTCAGCGAGCGAGGATCAGTTCTGGCTGGAAGCTGGTGGAGACGGAGAAGGGATGGAAAGGGTTAAGGGAGATGGAGGGTGGAGAGTTAAAACATAGATTGGATTGAACAGCACGGTCAGGGGAAGCCTGGTCAGTCTCTGTGTACAGCAGAGTCGTACGTCAAGCTACTTCGTTAGTCACGTCAGTGGTCGGTGTGATAAACAGACTGGGTTAAGTTGAGCACTGTGGTCACGGAAAGTAGTATACTTCTTTTTGACGTGGTACTGCTGCTAAGTCTGGTCAGCCTCTCCTCTCTCTCTCTCTCTCTCTCTCTCTCTCTCTCTCTCTCTCTCTCTCTCTCTCTCTCGTCTCTCTCTCTCTGTCTCTCTCTCTCTCTCTGTCTGTCTCTGTCTCTGTCTCTCTCTCTCCCTCTCTCTCTCTCCCTCCCTCTCTCTCTCTCTCCCTCCTCTCTTCTCCCTCCCTCCGTCTCTCTCTCGCTCTCTCTCTCTCTCTGTGTCTCTCTCTGTCTCTCTCTGCCTCTCTGTCTCTGTCTTTCTCTCTCTATCTGTTTATGTCTCTGTCTTTCTATGACTGTCTGTCTCTGTCTCTGTCTCTCACTGTCTCCCAGTCTCTGTCTCTCTCTCTTTCTCTCTCTCTCTCTGTCTTTCTGTCTGTCTTTCTGTCTGCCTGTGACACTATCTTCTCTCTCTCTGTCTGTCTGTCTGTCTCCGTCTCTCAGTCTCTCTGTCTGTCTGTCTGTCTTTCTGTCTGCCTGTGAGTCTATCTTCTCTCTGTCTGTCTCCGTTTCCGTCTCTCTGTCTCTGTCTGTCAGTCTGTCTGTCAGTCTGTCTGTCTGTCTGTCTGTCTGTCTGTCTGTCTGTCTCTCTCTCTCTCTCTCTCTCTCTCTCTCTCTCTCTCTCTTTCTCTCTCTTTCTCTCTCTGTACTACGCTGGATGTCAGAGTCAGTGGTCGACGCCATAAAGTCACTGGCCAGTGATCGGTTAATGTCAGTCTTCAGTCTTGATTGGATGCACTTGGCCCGTCACCCATTCTGCTTGAGACAGTGTAAGCTAGTCTTGCCTTGCTTAGCCTAGCCTAGCCTAGCCTAACACAGCATAGCCTAGCATATCGTAGCCTAGCATATCCTATCTCAATAATTGCATAGCATAGCATAGCCAGCATAACATAGCATATCAAATAAGAGCAAGGTATAGCCTAGCCTAGCCTAGCGTAGCAGTCAACTAGGGTACGACAGTGTAGGGTAGGGTCAGGTAGGATAGGTAGAGTATTGGGGTGGGGTGGAATAAAGTGGATTTGGCTGGGATAGGGTAGGGTAGAGCAGATCAGAGCAGAGTACAGTAGAGTAGAGCACAGCACAGCACAGCAGAGTAGAGTATGCTTCATTGTCTTTTCATTTTCCTTCCATCACCTTTTGTTTTGGTGGTTTTTTTGTTGTTGTTGTTGTTGTTTTTTGCCAACTGTTACTACTATTATGACATGTGTACTGCAACCAGCGCTACTACTTCTACAAGCATTGCTTTTTGTCCTAAAGGACATACGTGGTTGATTACTAAGGTAAATAACAATATAAAGAACCACTGATTGTCTTGTTTTGTTTCTTTCTTTCTTTCTGTCTTTCTTTCTCTTTCTCTTTCTTTCTTTCCATCTTTTTTCTTGTTCTTGTTCTTGTTCTTGTTGTTCTTGTTGTTGTTGTTGTTCTTCTTCTTCTTCTTCTTTTTCTTCTTCTTCTTCTTCTTCTTCTTC
>CM060314.1:61060960-61065960 GCA_030674185.1 Monoplex corrugatus | reverse complement strand
TCTCCTCTCTCATCTCTTCTGTTCTGTTCTCTTCTCGCTCGCTCTTTTTCTCTCTCTCTCTCTTTCTCTTTATTTATCTTTCTCTCTCACTCCCTCTCTCTGTGTCTCTTTGTCTGTCTGTATCTTTGTCACTCTCTGTCTGTCTCTGTCTCTCTCCTCTTCTCTTTTCTCTTTTCTCTCATTTTCTCTTTCTCTCTCAGTTTCACGTTCTCTATCTCTGTCACTCCCCTCTCTCTCTCTCTCTTTCTTTTTGTCTGTCTGTCTGCCTGTCTGTCTGTCTGTCTCGCTCTCTCTCTCTCTGTCTCTGTCTGTCTCTTGCTCTTCTGTCTCTGTCTGTCTCTTGCTCTCTCTCTCTCTCTCTCTCTCTCTCTCTCTCCCTCCCTCCCTGCCTCTCTTTCTCTCCGACCCCCCCTCCCCTACCCAAGACTGACACTGTTCTTTTCTTAATTATCAGGAAACCAGTAAATCTCCTTCCAGACTCAACAAAACACCGTTAGGGATAATGCCTGTCACAGTATCAGGTAAGTCAGCGAATCGGTCACTAACACGGAAAAAACTAAAAGGTGTCTGCTGGTCAGTGTCTGTCCTCAGAGCCGTAAGTCAGTCAGTCAGCGAAAGTCAGTTTTTGGCTGGAAAACCAGTTAGATATCTAGATACTGTTGAAGGGGAGGGAAAGGGGGGGCGGGGGGGGGGGGGTGGGGGAGAGGGGGAAAAGAGTTAGGCTAAAGAGCAGATTGCATTGAACAACAAGTGTAGAAGGGCTGGTCAGTGTCTCTGTACTGAAAGCCGTAAGTAAGTCAGCGAAAAGTCAGTTGTGGGCTGGACAACCAGTAGATACTCTTGAAGGAGGGAAGTAAGGAGAGGAAGAGTCAGGCTAAGAGCAGATTGCATTGAACAACACGCGTGTTAGGAGGGCTGGTCAGTCTCTGTACGCAACGTCGTCAGTCAGCGAGCGAGTGTCAGTTCACACTAACCCTTTGACTTCCACACCTTATCCACCAACTGCAAAAACTTAACCCTTTGACTCCCTCACGCTATCCACCAGCTTCCTGCAGGAGTCAAAGGGTTAAGTTTTTGCTTTGCTGGCATGGTTGATTATACAGGATGCTGGTGGACTGGCTGCGAGATTCAAAGGGTTAATGGCTAGAAAGCTGGCGGATAGGATGAAGGAGGGGTGGGGTTGGGGGTGGGGTGTGGGGAAGGGGAGGAAAAAAGAGGCTAAGAGGATATTCAGCATTCAACAACAAAAGTGCAACGAGGGCTGCTTGCTGGTGGTCAGTCTCTGTACGCAAACTCCTAAGTCTGCAGCGGTGTTATCAAAAAATAAAGTCGGTGACCAGAGATTTTAAGAGTGCAGAAAATGCGAAAGGAAAGAGAGAGAGAGAGAGAGAGAGAGAGAGAGAGAGAGAGGAGAGACATACATACAGACAGACAGACAGACAGATACAGAGACAGAGACACGGAGACAGAGACTGAGACAGAAAGAGAGAGTGAGAGAGACAGAGAAGGAAAGAGAGAGGGGGAGAGAGTGAGTGTGTGTGAGAGAGTGAGACAGAAAGAAAGAATGAGAGAGACGGAGAAAGAGGAAGAGAAAGAGAGAGAGAGAGAGAGTGACAGAGACAGAGCGAGAAAGTGAGAGAGAGAGAGTGACAGAAAGAGAGAGCGAGAGAGACTGAGAGAGAAAGAGAGAGTTTTAGAGAGACAGAGAAAGAGCGAGTGAGAGAGAATGTGTGTGTGTGAGAGTGAGTGAGAGAGGCAGAGAAAGAGAGAGAGAGACAGAGAAAGAGAGAGAGAATGAGAGAGACAGAGAGAGAGCGAAAGAGAGAGAGAGAGCGAAAGAGAGGGGAGAGAGAGAGAGAGAGAGAGAGAGAGAGAGAGAGAGAGAGAGAGAGAGAGAGAGATGGATGAGCTTTATGCTTTCTTCTCTTGACTGGCCGGCCGGCTCTGCTCTCCGCCTACGCCTCGTGGTCGAAGGTAGTAAAGTCGCGTGTCTCTGTCTCGGTGCCGTAGTAGCGGCTTGGCCTGCCTTTCCCCTCCCTCGCTTCCGAGCAAAGTACTTACTTACATACTTCATCACACGGTCGAGAGTTTACTTGGCGATGATCTCACACTCTCGTTAGTAGTCCTTTGGTTGGCGGTTCTCACTTTGCTAGCTAGCTCCCCGCTTCGCTTTTAGCACTTAGCAGTCCGACCGACCGACCGACTCGACCCGCCTGTCGTGTGTGACAAGAGGCTATTGAAGCCTGGCGTGAGATAGGTGTCAACTTGTACGGAACATGAAAAGAGGCCTCACAGCCCACCCGGAACGGAGCTACCCGTGAAAGGAAAGGAAAGAGAACGGAGTATAGCGTGATCTATATGACTTCCGAGTGAAAGGTAGTACCGCTATATAGATCTAGAAGAAAGAGAGAGAGAGAGAAGAAAAAAAAAAAGTGGGGGGTTGTGTGGTGTCGTAGTAAACGACACCGTTTCAATTGTGTGGCTTCCCCTCCAAGCTTCCACACTCTCTCTCTATCAATCCCCACCACCCTCTGCGCAACTTTAGTTTTGCTTTAGTCTCTCACCAAGAGGGGGGGTATAAGTTCGTCTCTCTCAGCTACCTTTCACAGACAAGGGACTGACAAGGAGAGTAAGGGTGGTCGTGTTACCACCGGCTTTCAAGTCCAGAGAGTCGAGCAAAGTGATAGTAATCAACAAGTGTCGGATACTCATCAAAGGACTGCGGAGTTCCGTGCTTTGTGATCTGTCTACTGGAAGACCCGAGTCGTCTGTGACACTGTGCTGAGGCTTACTTACTTACTACACTTACTACACACTGCTTTAGCAGACACCTTGGGTTAGTCCTCAGTGGTTTAGTCCTCCGATCTTTTTTGTTTTGTTTTGTTTTTTCATGTGCGTGGTGTCAATTTTGAACAATGCGCTTACATTTGCGTGAAGAGATATAGTGTTGTTTTTTTTTTCATCCCTCAAAATTCATTTTTATTTTTAGTTTATGTGTGACAATGAAGCAGAACAAACTTGTCAACAGTCTGAAATCTGGCTGTCACTGAAGGATCTTTGTTGTTCTTAGACCTCGAAGTATCTTCGGTGTGATACAAACCTGACTTGTGGTTTTAATTCCATTGGCGCGATTTTGTTTATGAGTGGTTTATTTTTTGTTTTGATTTTTTAATGTTTTGTTCCGGCGTCGTTCCTTAGTTCGTTCTACGGGTGTTTCATCAATTTTTTTTTTTATCGATTCTGATACTTTCTGCTGTTGTTTGTTCAGGTAAGAAACTGGTTTGCTGTTCTTTTTTTTTATTTTTTATTTTTTGTTTTATGTTTTTTGTTTTTGTTTGTTTATTTGTTTGTTTGTTTTTCCCAATGCTGTATGTCTCAACTGTTTGCATTCGTTCGTAGTATTCTGTGTAATACGTGCTGTTTTCGGAATGGAGTTCAGGAGTTCATTAGTGTGCGTTTTTTCTCTTTTTCCTCTCTCTCTCTCTCTCTCTCTCTCTCTCTCTCTCTCTCTCTCTCTCTCTCTCTCTCTCCTCTCTCTCTCTCTCTCTCCTCTCTCTCTCTCTCTCTGGATCTGTGTCTCTGTTTTAGTTTGTCTCCGCCTGCCTGTGTTTGTCTCTGTATCTCTCTCTCTCTCTCTCTCTCTCCTCTCTCTCCTCTCTCTCGCTCTCACTCTCTGTCTCACTGTCTCTCTCTGTGTCTCTGTGTGTATCTGTTTCTCTCCCTCTCCCTCACCCTCTCTCTCTCTCTCCTCTCTCTCTCTCTCTCCTCTTCTCTCTCTCTCTCTCTCCCTCTCTCGCTCGCTCGCTCGCTCGCACCTTCTCGCAGTTTTTTCCCTTTACTATTTACTTTCTGTAAATCACTTTCTTTTTCGGCGGTGTTTTTGATATAATGATGTTATATCGCACAATGATTTTGTTTCTTGGTTTTGTTTGATTTTTTTCCCCTTTCTTTTTCTGTCACACTTTTCCCCTTCTCCTTCCCTCTGTCTTTGTCTTTTGTTCTCTTTCTGTCTGTCTGTGTTACATCGGCTGTCTATGAGAATTATGGTCTGCGTGTGTAAGTGTAGATCCCTTCCGACCCCTCCCCCTCCCCCTCTCATCCCCACCATAGACGAAAAGACTGGATGTAAAACAAAGTATCAAGGCACTGTTGTGTCTCTATCGTCGAACAAATAAATATGCTGTTGTTCTTTTGCTTTTGTTTTCTCTTCTCTCTCACTCTCTTTCTCCACCCCACTCGTTTTCGTTCCTTATCTCTGCTCTCCCCTTCCCTCCCCCCCCCCTCTCTCTCTCTCTCTCTCTCTCTCTCTCCTCTCTCTGTGTCCTTAATTCAATTACGCAATACAGACTCCCGGGAGAGTTTTGAGGATTTGTGTATGAATGTGCATCATTCCACTTGTTCTGTTCGTTCTTGTCCTCTCTGTCAGCCACCCTCCAAGCCACTTCATCCTCCTCTCTCTCTCTCTCTTTCCTCTCTCTCTCTGTCTCTCTCTCTCTCTCTCTCTGTCTCTCTCTCTCATGGAATCCCTCTCTTTGTCCATTTATTTAACAGTATGTTTGAGATTTCGGCTTAATTTAAATACCAAACACCTTAGTGAAGAATGCATGTTTATTTCATAGAACATTCTGCATTCTGCGTTCTGTTTGTATATATATATATCTGTCGTTGTCTCTGTTTCTGTCTGTCTGTTTCTGTCACTGTCTCTCAGACTCAGTCTCTGTCTCTCTTTGTCTCTGTCTGTCTGTCTCTATGTCTGTCTGTCTGTCTGTCTCTCTGTCTCCCCTCTCCCTCTCTGTCTGTCTCTGTCAGTCTGCCTTTCTGTCTGTCAGTCTGCTTGTCTGTCTCTGTCTCTGTCTCTGTCTGTCTGTCTGTCTGTCTGTCTGTCTCTCTCTCTCTCTCTCTCTCTCTCTCTCTCTCTCTCTCTCTCTCTCTTCCCCTGACTTCTTACGTTGTTTTGTCTGATACGCAAAGACATGACTGTGTGCTTGCATATCCGCACG
>CM060314.1:61040960-61045960 GCA_030674185.1 Monoplex corrugatus | reverse complement strand
CTGTTCCCTCAAAGTCTTTTTTTCTTTCCCCAAACCAAGGGAAGAAAGGTGAACACACAAGCTGATAGCAGTAGAAGTGCACAAGATTCAGAAGTCTTTCTTCCCCTTGTGGAACCATCTGCCAAGCTCTGGTACCACAGGGACAATCTTTCCCTTTCGTCTGTGTCCAGTAGAGTGCTTTATTCTCTGTCCGTGGCTCGTCAGCTTTGGTTCCTTCCAGCGAGTTAAATGCAGGATCCTCGGTTTGCCTGATGTGGAGGACTAGCGTGTCCAGTGGATCAGACAGCAGTATTGGTGGAGTTTTTTTATTTAGTCATCGTACTGGAGGAGATTGATCTTTATGCTCATCAGTACCCCCCCCCCTCTCCTCTCCATTGCTGCGTCACATTAATGGCCACGGAGGTTGGCACACTGTTTACGACGCGATGATTACGAGGAGGATGAGGATAACCATCATGCTGTGGAGTTCCTTCTAGGATTGGGACTGCATGAATGCCTGTACTCTACGCTTAGTATCATGACATATCCTGGCGTCCCACCAGGCATAGGAGATACAGACACCTGCGGGTTTGGTTAGAAGACTTGAACAACGCCCTCAATGGCGCATCCACGAAGTAGATGAGATTAGATTGTGCGGTCTCAGTCTTCCCATTGAGCCCATAGCATGCTCAACCCTGGGTAGGTGCCGGTTCGGGTCAAAAATAAAATCCACAATGATTTTGAAGGGACTGATACAGATTCGAACCCACAGGCTTACAATCGGTACACCATTGTTCTAACCACCACTGGTTGTAATGGTGGATGTCTGTCCACTGTCTTCGCTGTCATTGATGTCACCTGTAATGATGAAGACTCTTCTCTCTGCTGAGAATTCTGCCTGACGGGAGAGTTGACTCGAGGCGATCTGTGAGCGTGAGTGTTACCCTGGTAATGGTGGAACGCTTGCTGTGTTGTGAAAGATGGTACCATTACTTGTGAATTGTACCACCAATAGGTAGTGACAGTGGTGTCGGTATGAATCTTCTGCCAATTATGACAGACTTATTATTATCATCATTATCATCATCATCATCATCATCATATTATTATTATTATTATTATTATTATTATTAGTATGTTTTGTTGTTTATTATTATTATTATTATTTGTTATCATTATTATTATCATCATCATCATTATCATTATTATTGTTATCCAATTGTTATTAATGCAGTCTCTCCCAGGAATTAGTTCAGGTAAACTTTTGATGATTTATCATGGTCACATCATTTTTTTTAACAAAATGGGCTTAAATGGGCATCCCCTCCCGTCCCCATTCATTGGGGTGGAGAAGTAGAAAGTTTGATAGGCGAAAAAAAAAAAAAAAAAAACCAAAACAAAACAAAACCCCACCAGGACCTTCAAACGTAAAGTCAAAACATTTTACAGCTTAGGGATAGTAGCATCACATCCCATCGGACCTGTCTTACAGCTAGTCTGAAGACATCATAAGAGGATATTCGTTTGGTCATTAGCACTCAGATTCACCCCTTCCCTGTTTTTGGTTTTACTACACCGATTATCAAATAATAATAATGATAATAATAAATAAATAATGAACAGATAGATAAACAAAAGAAAGAAAATAATCGCAACGGTACATGAGCATGAGCTAATCTAATATAAATTTACTGCAAGTGTGAGTTATTATGAAAAAAAAAAAAAAATGCAGACAGTCTGGTGGTTTATTTTGAGTCAGAGCATGTAAAAATAAACTGAAAAATAAAGACATTGAAAAATAAATGTATAGATTAATTAATTAATTCCTGCAATGACTTTGTGAGGATTGATAGGATTCAAACGTTCAGCCTTCCAATCGTTAGTGCATCGCGCTAACCACATCACCACGGTGTTTGATACAGCTGAAGATTTCATTAATGCCTTGCCTGCATTTTTTAGCCTTCTTGCTTTTGACCCCCACCCACCCCCTGACCCCGTCCACCCTCCTCTTCCGGGATCGCCATTTTTTTCGTTCATGCACGATGTATTAACAAAATCACCGGTTATACGACTCTGTAAGCTTTGCATAATGTTGCTCTGTAATTAATATCGTGTTAATGTATCATCATATTTTGATTGATTAAGCTTATTCAAACCAGATACAGAGATTCCATGAACAGTATTATTGACAGTGTGTGACTTCAGGAATCGGTAGGGGGGTAGGATTACTGAGTGGATCAGGAATACAGTGGGTGAGGAGAAGATAGATGAAAGAGGGTAGCAGACCAGTTGCACAGAAGTTGCCTGATTTTTTTAGCAAGATCATATCTATAGGGAGACTTGGGGTTTACATTCTCTTCTTCTTCTTCTTCTTCTTCTTCTTCTTCTTCTTCTTCTTTCTTCTTCTTCTTCTTCTTCTTCTTCTTCTTCTTCTCCTTCTTCTTCTTCTTCTTCTTCTTCTTCTTCTTCTCTTCTTCTTTTTCTTCTTCTTCTCTTCTTCTTCTTCTTCTCTTCTTCTTCTTCCTTCTTCTTCTTCTTCTTCTTCTTCTTCTTCTTCTTCTTCTTTTTCTTCTTCTTCTTCCCCCTCCTCCTTCTCCGCCTCCTTGTTGCACTTTGGGACAACAGACTTTCGTTTTCAAATTCAGAGAATGCATGTGTATTGTGCATGTATTCATTCTTGATGTCTGCATAATAATAGATCTTTCGTGGTTTGAATGCCAGTCTCTGTTGTACAGCTGACGCTTTGCACACATATAAAAGCACCCATGGAAACGGGAGATCTCCCTTTAGCTATATCCTGAAAGATCAAATGTATAGTTTCAAAATGCTGAGAGCGATGGAGGTAGGGGGGGGGGGAGAAGGCAGTGGGAGCAAGCCACAGAGAGAGACAAAGAGACGGAGTGACAGACACATAGAGTAAAGAGAGAGAGAGAAGAGAAGAGAGAGAGAGACAGAGACAAAAGAGAGAGAGAGACACACAGAGAGAGACACAGAGACAGAGGCAGACAGACAGACAGACAGAGGCAGAGATGGAGACAAAGAGACGAAGAGAGAGAGAGAGAGAGAGTGTGTGTGTGTTGTGTGTATGTGTGTGTATGGTGTGTGTTGTGTGTGCTGTGTGCGTGTGCGTGTGTGTGTGTGTGTGTGTGTGTGTGTGTGTGTGTGTGTGTGTGTGTGTGTGTGTGTGTGTGTGTGTGTGATCGCGCGTGTGTGTGCATGTGAGTCATGCAGAGGCCATATCACACAACATCCACCTCTCTTGCTCAAATCTTTGATTCGTGACTCATGACAAGTTGTATTACATAAAACAAATTACACAGCTATGCTCTCAAAATGATATTGCACCCACTCGCGCACGCACACACATAGACACACATAGACACACACAGACACACACAGACACACACAGACACACACACGACACACACACGCACACACACAGACACACACACACACACACACACACACGCACACACACAGACACACACGCACGCACAGCACACACAACACAAATAACAAATGCACACAATAACAAATACACACACAGACAACCTCTGTCTCTCTCTCACTCTCTCTCTCTCTCCTCTCTCTCTCTCTCTCTCTCTCTCTCTCTCTCTCTCTCTCTCTCTTCTCGCTCCTCTCTCCTTTGCTCTCGCTTCTCTCTTCTCTCTCTCTCTCTCTCTCTCTCTCTTTCTCTCTCTCTCTCTCTCTCACTGTCTTCTCTTCTCTCTCTCTCTCTCTCTCTCTCTCTCTCCTCTCTCTCCTCTCTCTCTCTCTCTCTCTCTGTCACTCACTATTTCTCCATACACATACTGACCTCCACTGACTCTCTTCTCGGCTTTACCGATCAGTGGACCGTTGAGCAGGTCAGATAAACTGATCTCTTTCTCCTATCCCCATGTAACAACCAGCATCCGCCACCAAAACAGGTTAATTAATTTAATCACAGCGAAGATGACCAGCAAGACAGGCTTGCCAACCATATTGAGTTTCAGTTTCAATTTCTGAAGATGACGTCTCCGCGCTCGGAATGATTCCCATTTGCACTAACATCACAGTTGCCATGTGACGGAGAAGATCCGGAATGATCACGGCGCAAGCCTTAAGCCTGCAGATAAACTAATGAGCTGGCCAGGTCCTGAGATCCTACCTAGATAGTTATATAGCTCTGGGGTCGTAAAGAAGTGAGGTGGCAGAGACCTCAACTTTTTTCCGGGGCCAGCACCACGAGGGCGGCGCCCATCCCCTCTCCCTTGCTTCAATTTTATATTCATATTCACATTATTTTTACCAAGACTTCAGAAAGGCAAGAAGGCTAATTGGTCTTCAAGGGGTGGTACCTGGGAAATCAACCTATCTCCCCAGTGTTTTTTTACCAAGGCAGCCGAGCAATGCAATGCTCTTCGCGATTTTCAACTACAGTGGGATCTTTAACGTGCACAGCCGGGAGGCACACGGGTCCTACTCATTTTTTCATCCCCTCCCGAAGGACTAGACGTTCAGTTCGATTTTCCGGTCAAACTGAGGAGAAAAATCGAGGCCTCTACGGGGAGCGAACCCTGGAACCACGAGTGTAGTTATTGGCAGACGAACGTCTGAACCATTCTGCCACTCTTACTTTCTATTTTGAGGGGATATACAGGGAACAGGAGAGAGCGACAGAGGCACTAGGGGAAAAAAGGAATGAGATCTTCTTTGCCATGGCCTGGTACCTTTCATCGGGTCCGTTACTGCGAAGTATGTAGTGTCGTTTGGCAAAGTCTTGCTTTGTGTCACACGACACTACCCCCCCCCCCCCCACCCACCCACCCTTCCTCGCGTTCATAGAGCACTATGCTCGCGTTAGCTTTATCCATTATCTGGGTACCCTGATTCCCGTCCTTCAGCAGTCCAGGGGAAGGGAGCTAAATACAAGATGATAGCTGTTGGAAACGGAGACAGAAAGCGTGTAAGTCTCTTTTTCCTCTTGGGAGCTATCTACTGTGGGCTCTGACACCATAGATTTTATGCCCAATGTCCCC
>CM060314.1:61003460-61035960 GCA_030674185.1 Monoplex corrugatus | reverse complement strand
TACCCAAAGACAAAATTACTCTTTATATGTCGAATGTACTTTGATTAAAACGATACCGTACTTGTATGGTTGCCTTCCGGCTCCCTGTAAAGGAACGGTGTCAGTACAATTCAAGTCAGTCTATCACATTGCTGTCTGCAACACTACAGATGTTGTATTTTTTTGTTTTAGTCTTCCCTACGATCATTCCTCACTGCATCTAAAGATTTTATTCTTTTTTTGTTATTTTTGTTTTTTGATGCAGTAAATCACGTAAAGCTAACTTGATTCAAGTTGAGTAAGTTTCATGTTCACTATGGCGAAATCATTTTTCTTCCTAGAAAATATATTTCCACGTGTAAATTTTTTGTTTTTGTTTTGTTTTCTTAGCAGAAGTTGTATAAAGAACTTCAGAGAGAATGGTTATGTCTGTTTGTGGTTAGGTCTGTTAGTAAAGCTTTGATGAATAATATTCAGTCATTCATTTTTAATGTATAGTATAATACATTTAATACATAGATTTGGAGCACCTGGTCACAACAGGAAAGCTGGAGGGAAAGAGAGCACCGGGTAGACCCAGGGAGAAAATGCTGGATGGACTTGCAGAGTGGCTGGGGACGAGGAGGGTGGGGGAGATGCTAGGGGCAACGAGAGATAGAGACAGATGGAGGTCCATGATCGCCAACGCAGGGCACCTGATGATGCTGATGATGATAATACATTTGGTTCTGTGAAACTTAAAATAGTCAGCAACAACAATACAACTAATTGGAACAGTAGTAGTTATAATCGTAGTAGTAGAAGTAGTAGTTAGTGGCAGTAGTAAAAGTAGTAGTAATAGTAGTGGTAGTAGTCATAGTAGTAGTTTAGTAGTACTAGAAATAATAATAAATGCAGAAGTGTAGGTAGTTGTAGTAGCAGTTGATTAGTAGTAGTAGTAGTAACAGCAGCAGCAATCGTGAAATAAAACGAAATAACATACAAACAAAAAAGATGAAAATCAAAATAGGTTTACCTATATATATATAGGTAAAATATTCTGATGTGTTTGTGTAGCATATCGTAGTCAGTGACTAAAGTCCCCTTGAGGAAGGGTGTACCGCCGAAATTTGTGAATTTTTACATTGATTTGTTGCCTTTTCTGTGCACATGCTGCTTGAATTATATATATAACTTATATTATATATATATATATTATGTGTGTGTGTGTGTGTGTGTGTATGTATATGCATATAGACAGACAGATAGATAGACAGACAGACAGACAGACAGACAGACAGATAGATAGATAGATAGATAGACTGAAAGACAGACGGAAAGACAGACGGAAAGACAGACGGAAAGATAGATAAACAGACATATAGATAGACTGATTATAACATAGGCAAATATATTGTCTCCTCTGTCACCTTCAAAAGCAGCTTTGACAGAAAGGAGAAGACTGAAGCTATAATTAATTCCCACGCATACACCTGTTTGCCCATCCGTCTGTTTACCCACTATTGTACAACTTTCAGACACCACCATCAAAAATCCCTACGTCTTGTTGACATGCTCTCTGGAGGGTCCTCCCCATCCACACAAGAGAGAGAGAGAGAGAGAGAGAGAGAGAGAGAGAGAGAGAGAGAGAGAGAGAGAGAGAGAGAGAGAGAGTTCAGACTTCAGATTTCAGAATTTTTATGCAAGAAAGGTCATAATAGTCCCTACTGAAGGGATGCTTGTAAGTATAAGGAAATAATCAGATTGCATATTATACAGGATTAACAATCAACAACAAAATGAAATTCACAATACGATAAAACAGTTTCCCTGATTTTAGCTGCTGTAAGCAGGAACAAACCAAAAGTCTTAATATATATAATCGAAACGAGTTGAACACATTAACAAACACAGTTTAAACATATTTGGGCATCTATAATATAATTTGAGGGATAAACCTTGAACGGATTTCATCTAAAACAGTAAAAGTGGACAACACAGGACGAAATATATTTCGTCTTCTTCAGCTTGCATACATAAGGGACAGTACTCATCAGACTGTCTGTGTTGTTTGTATCTCAATTGATGCGCTTTCAAATTTGATAAACCAAGTCTATATTTTGCTATTATTTTTTTGTTTTTTTTGTTTTCCAAATTAATATCCAGATCAAGGACTTTGACATTTCGATAGTATACAGCCTGTTACAGCCCCGAATGTCGAGAGGTAAGCTCCAGTTCATAACGGTGAAGTGCTTAGAGAAAAACAACACGGATAAACGAATGCAACGCACTCCAAATGAAACTGTGCACCTGCACTGATATCCAACATGTTGTACCATTTTTATACAGTTCCATTCATGTCGAGAACACTTTGAAATAAGAGAGAGAGAGAGAGTGAGAGAGACAGACAGAGACAGAGACAGACTCAGAGACAGACAGACAGACAGAGAGAGACAGAAAGAGAGAGAGAGAGAGAGAGAGAAGACAGAGAGAGAGAGACAGAGAGAGAGAAACAGAGAGAGAGAGAGACAGAGAGAGAGGACTTTGACATTTCGATACTGTATAACCTGTTACAGCCCCGAATATCAAGGACACAATCCCGTTCAAAACAGTAAGGTGCTTAGGGTAAACAACACAAATAAACGGATGCAGTGCGATCCACCAGGTAGACTCCAGGGAGAAAATAATGGACGGACTTGCAGGGTGGCTGAAGACAGAGAGGGTGGGAGATGTACTTGCAGCAGCGACAGGGGACAGATTCGTGTGGAGGACCATGATCGCCAACGCTATGTGCCAGTCCAACTGAAACTGTGCACCTGCACTGATATTTAACATACTATACTGTGTGTGTGTGTGTGTGTGTGTGTGTGTGTGTGTGTGTGTGTGTGTGTGTGTGTGTGTGTGTGCGTGGTGTGTGTGTGTGTGTGTGTGTGTGTGTTGTGTGTGTTTAATTTATATTATATATGTGTATATATATATATATATATAATAAAATTTCCATTCTGTAGAGAACGCTTGAATGAGAGAGAAAGAAGAGAGAGAGAGAGAGAGAAAGAAGAGAGAGAGAAGAGAAAGATATAGAGACAGACAGACAGACAGACAACAGACAAACAGCCTGCAGACAGGTGGACAAATAGTCAGATAGACAGGAGAGACAGACAGACAGACAGCAGGCAGGCAGACAGATAGACAGACAGACAAACAGACAAATAGACAGAAAGAGGGGGTGGTGGTGGTTCTTGAAAGAGAGTGCATTAGCCATACTTGGCAGCCGACGCATACATCGGAACACAAGATCATCAGTGACTGAGACAGTCCACGAACATTGGAGCCATCTATTCACACAGCAACGAGCTTTCGACCGTTGTTACCAGAATGCCACTCACGATCGGGAACTCACCTCAGGTCAACCCCTAGCCCGCCCTTCAAGGCAGAACAGAACAGAACAGAATAGGATAGAAACGACAAGGTCTTGACCATTACCGGACGACACACACTAACGACAGCGACAACACGGTCGATCAACAACCGCTAGCTCGCTTTCTCATTATCGTTTCCTCATAGACCAAGACCAGCTATTGTCCTGCGTCAGGGGGCAAAATGGGGTTCCTGAATTTAACGCACCAGAAGGAACCAAAGCAAACGAGCCACAGACAGATAAAGCCCCCCCACTCCCACCCCCACCCCCGTTTTTGCTCTGTTCCCCCTCTACCACCACCTCCACCCTCTCTTCTCTTCCATTCCTCGTCCAAAGAGAGGGAAGGGGGAAGATTATCCGTGCAGTACCAAAGGCTGTCAGATGGTTCCCCGGAAACAGAGCCTTGCAGGCGCTCTGCACGTCCATCGCTGTCAGCTTGTATTTGGCTTTCTTCCTTTTGGATTGGGGGAATAACAGGAAACAGCACAGAGAGATAATGGATAAGCCAACACTGGAAAGTCCGCCGAGGTCCAACTTGGCGAGGGGGTGGGTAGTTATTCCGGTGTGACAGACTACTGAAATTCGCCCAAAGTGATGGCATCAGGGATCACAGGGATCAGTATCGTTTTCGGAGAGTCCTACCTTATCGTTCCCCTCCCCCCCCCCATTCCACCCCCCCCCCCCCCAGCGCCTCAATCCCCATCACCCTGTCCTCCACTTTTCTTTTTCATGTTGTTATCCCTTCGACAAAGATTAGCAGCCTGACTTGATAAGCTGGTCGCTGGACAAACTGGCTGTAACGGCGAACTGCTCTGATTCATTTAATTAACGCAGTTTAGCGTCAGCGTTATAACTGCTGGGTGTAGGAGGCTGGCTGGGTGTTTCACTAATCAGACGGCCCACAGGTCAGTAAGTGCAGAAGAAGGATCAGTGGAGGGTCAGGGTATCTCTCTGTCTCTGTCTGTTGTCTGTCTCTCTGTCTCTCTCTGTCTCTCTCTCTCTCTCTCGTCTCTCTCTCTCTCTCCTCTCTCTTCTCCTCTCTCTCTCTTCCCTCGTCTCTCTCTCCTCTCTCTCCTCTCCTCGTCTCTCTCCTCCTCTCTCTGCTCTCTCTCCTCTCTCTCTCCTCTCTCTCTCTCTCTCTCTCTCCTCTCTCTCTCTCTCTCTCTGTATCTTCTCTCTCTCTGTATGTGTGAGTGGTGTTCGTTCGTTCTTTGATTTAACGTCTTTTCACTAGGAATGATTTTAGGGGGAAAAAAGCAGTAGGAACTCGGAGAATGAGTGGGAAGGGGGGGGGGGGGGGGGCAGACAAAGTATGAGAAATGTTGTAAAAGAAAAGAGGCAAGGGTGTGTGTATGTTTGTGTATGTGTTGTTTTGTGTGTGTGTGTTTGTGTGTGTGTGTGTTTGTGTGTGTGCGCGCGCGCACGCGTGTATGGCTGTGTTGTGTGTGTGCGAGTATGTGTGTGTGTGTGCGTGCGCGCGTGTATGTGTATATATATTGTGTGTGTGTGTGTGTGTGTGCGTGTGTGTGGTGTGTGTGTGTGACACTGGTGTGTGGGCGTATCCGTGTGCTTCGCAATCTGTAATCCAGTCTCTTCCGAGTCAAGAGTTTAAAGCTTCAGGCGCAAAAAAAATAAAATAAAAAAATTTAAAAAGTGATGTTACGTGACTCGGCCTTTGCATTAATCTCTCATATTCCGTCTTTTCGTTACATTCCTTCCCCAAAAAGACCGTTAAAAACGCACCAGGCGATGGAATCAAGGATCTAATTTCTTTTATACCCAGTTCCTGCTCCCTCCTGTTTTCATGTATGCCCCTCCCCCCCCCCCCCCCGTCCCTAACAAAGAAGTTAGCAGCTGACTTTCTACCTTTCTCTTTCTCTGTTAGTTTGCTCATATATTATTGCAACCCAGAACATTCCAGAAAATCTGGCAATGGTGATAGTTTATGTTTAAGAGTTTTCGGGAGAAGATGTCACAAGTTGAAATGTATTTTTGACACACGCTTATCACAAAAATGGGTGATGTGTGAACAGTATGTGTGTGTGTGTGTGTGTGTGTGTGTGTGTGTGTTGTGTGTGTGTGTGTGTGTGGTCTGTGTGTGGTGTGTGTCTGTGTCTGTGTCTGTGTGTGTCTGTGTCTGTGTTTGTGTGTGTGTCTGTGTGTATGTGTGTGTATCTCTGTGTGTGTTTCTGTCAGTCTCTGTGAGAGAGAGAGGAGGGAGAGAGACAGACAGACTGAGAGACAGAGAGAGAGACAAACATCAGACAGACAGAGAGAGAGAGACAGAGACGAGAGAGACAGAGAGAAAGAGAGAGAGAGAGACACAGAGAGAGGACGATGGCTTGGGTCAGGGGTTACACGCCCTACTCACGTCCTGTCTTCTCCATCCCAGTATTTGGTTACTGCTGTTGGTCATTGCTTCGGTGCTTTCTGGTAGATTCACACACACACACACCACACACACACACACACACACACACACACACACACACACACACACACACACACACAACACACACACACACACACATACACACACACACACACTCACTCACTCACTCATTCTCTCCTCTCTTTCTCTCTCTTTCTCTCTCTCCTCTCCCCCCCCCTCTCTCTCTCTTTCCCCCCTCTCTCTCTTTCTCAGGCGCGCGATCCTTCTGTCTGTCTTGTCCCTTCTCCTGTCAGTTCTGTCGCCTATCCTCCCTTCCGCCCTATGTATGCACACGTTTTAAAACCTCGCCGGGCTCTTTACAGACAGCGTTGTTGACAGTGGTGCACTGGCACCAGTGAGTAACGCAGAGAAGACAAGGGTCCACAGAAGTGGGCAGGAAAGTGGTTCCAGAGAGCGGTCGGGAGGTGGGGTGGTAGGTGGTAGGTAATGGTGAGTGGTTGTTGTTTGGGCTTGAATCATCGATTTCGATAGGAAAATTGGGACGTGCGTGATGGGTGGAGATGGGACGGGGGGTTATAATATAGAATGGCAGACTGGAGGGGGGGAGGTGCTGGCGGGGGGATTGGGATGGGGGGGGGTGTAAGAAAAGAAAGGGGAAAAAGGAAAAAAAAAAGGGAAAAAAAGAAAAAAGAAAGAAAAAAAGGCAGAGACGGAAACCTCACAAAAGTTTGTTTCTTTTTTTTTTCTTTCCTCCAACTGGGTAGGGGTGGTGATTTGGGCTGGAATCTTTTTTTTTTTCCTCTTCAGGTTGGGGTCTGCTGAGTACATGTGGTTTCAGAATTGGGGCGTATGTCGAGTGACCTCGGTCACTTTTGTGTCTGCCGCTTATGTTCCTTCTTCACAGATTGACGTCAAGCTTCGCTAGAGATTGCTCTGGTGGCCGTCATCCACGTGACATGATGTTGCCTTAAAAATAAAAATAAATAAATAAATAAATAAAATACATAGATAAGTAAATTGATTAACCAATATAAATAATAGTAAACAGAAAAGCATACCAGAATTGACGCCATTTTTGGTGCACTACAGGCAGCTTTGGTAGCCGACCGCATGTTACATTATTTTTTTTTTTTTTTAAAGAAAAACGAATAAATGATGTAAATTATCACATGTTTAATAAAGTACAATAGTACAGTACCAATTGACACGGTACGGTCATATTCGCGAGTGTAATGTCTTCGTAGACATCAGTTGAAACTTTCAGCGAGACCAGTTTGTTTATAGGTGGAATTTAACACCAGGGATTGTGTTACTTTCATACAATTTGACACCACACGTTGTGTTACTTTCATACAATTTGACACCACACGTTGTGTTACTTTCATACAATTTGACACCACCACACTTGTGTTACTTTCATACAATTTGACACCACACATTGTGTTACTTTCATACAATTTGACACCACACATTGTGTTACTTTCAATGAACTGAAGATAGTAAAAATGATACATCTAAAAAAATTGAAATTATATAAAACAGTTGAACAATGAGCACAAATGCTTGCGTCTGAAGGCAGGGAAGTGTGTGTGTGTGTGGGAGGGGGAGGGAAGGAAGGGGGAGGAGACCCGAGCCCATAATTCTGCGAGAACTATAATATTTTATTTTCCCCATTTTCTTTCATCCATTTGTTTTCTTCTTATTATTATTATTATTCATCACATGAGTTGGGTCCCTAAGGCAGGCTGTAGCCACACATACACGCGGAGACTATCGCAGCAATGTTCTGGAATTGCCAAACAACTCTTTTCAAATAGTTCCGGCCTGACGGCTGCAGGCCCAGACATTATGTCACCAGCTCGTTCAAACATCTGCCTGCCCCATTGCCACTGCCGGCTAACCCTGGCATTCCCTCACTCTATCCACTAATCGCCTGCAGGAAGCTGGTAGATAGGGCGATGAAATAAAAAGAGGACAAAAATAAGGTCTGGTCAATGCTGCTGATGTGAATCGGTCTCCAGGGCTTGGGTTGTTTTGGACGATTGCGCAATACAATGTTTGGAGCTATAGAATACCTTCCCGCGAAACACCCTCGTCGGCTGTATGTGTATTCAAACAGACCTGGCTTTGTCAATAGCCTTCTATAAGCTCTGGCTCCCTGTTCGGTCCGACAATCCGTGTCAAGGTTGAGGGTTTTAGAATTGCAAGCTCTCCCTGCCACTGGTGGCATTCGTGTTTGCAGTGGATGTTAATGACTTTGGACCAAGCCAGGCTTTTCTTCGGTGACTGGCTTTCTTTAAAAACCGCGGAAAACCTGGAAGTAGTACACTTGTTTTCAGAACAGGAGAATTGATGACGGGGCTTTGTTTTGGTCACAAAGAGTTTGGCACCCGTGTTGACACGGCCTCACTTGTACCCTCCCTTCCAGCGTGGGCCTTTGGTTTCCTTTGCTTTGGTTTGGTTTGATTTGGTTTGGTTTGGCTTAGTGTGAGTCCGAGTGGCGTGGATCAAAGATAAACATATCAGCGGTAATTGTCCGGGTCGTGTGACGCCTTGATTGTGCCTGTCGTTTTCTCTTCTGGTCATTACCGCTGGCGTCACACGGGATGATTGCGTAAACGGAACACAAAGTTCGATCACTCCGCATCGTTTCCTGCCAGAGTAGTTTCCCATCGTTTTTTTTTTTTTTTCCGACGACCTCTTAAAACAAGGAAATGAAGTAAATTTAATCAACCCGTCGCGTTGATTTTTTTTTTATCTGTCTGTGTTTTCTTTGCTCTGTCTCTGTCCTGTTGTCTGTCTGCTCCTGTCTGTCTGTCTGTCTGTCTCTGTCTTCTGTTCTCTGTCTCTGTCTGTCTGTCTGTCTCTCTGTCTTCTCTCTGTCCCTCTCTCTCTCCTCTCTTTTCTCTCTGAGTGCCCTGTCTGTCTCTCTCTTCCCTTCTCTCTTCCTCTCTCTCTCTCGTCTCTCTCCTCTCTCTCCCTTCTCTCTCCTCTCTCTCTCTCTCTCTCTCTCTCTCTCTCTCTCTCCCTCCTCTTTCGATTTCTATTTTCTGTTTTTGTATTAAATTCAGCGTACTTTTGTTGTATTCTATTTTCTGTTGTCGTGATTGATATGCGTCGATTAGCAATGATAGATACGTAAACCAGTCTCTGTATCGATAGAGTGTGTATGGTGATGTAATTGGTTAAACCTTATTTCATTTCCTCTACATCGCAGTCATAAAACATAAATTACTATTAATTATGATGAGGGCATCGCGAAGAAGCAGAACGTTTTTGATGGCGCCAGAAAAAGCAAGGAGGGAGGGCTTGGCATCTTCTCTGACTGGCACGAGTAAAGGAATTCATGAGTAAAAGAATTCGTGATATCCATCGTTTCTGAGAAATCACAAGGTCTGGAAGCACTCTTCCTGTTAAGACAATAATGATTTTGAATCTTTTGCGTTTGTGGTGACACTCCTCCGATGAATATGTTCAAACTGAATCATTAGTCTGTAGACTATGGCATAAGAGCGGTTGCAGTGAGTCAATTAAAGAGCTGTATATATATGGCAAATGGTAATAAATCGAATAATGATGCGCTCGCGAGCGAACGTATATGTAGTAGTCTACTTACCATGTCACCCATTTTGATTGTGCTACGCAGTTCAGCGCTGAGGCAGATGTTGTTGTTGTTGGTGGTGGTGGTGTTGTTGTTGGTGTGTTGTTGTTGTTGTTGTTATTTCTGTTTACTGCCCAGCTGACAGCGTAGAGTCATATCAGGGCTGTGACCGTTTCAAAACATACAAAACTTCAACAGGGGACAAAAAAGAAAAGAAAAGAAAATCAAATACTTATATCAATGCATTCACGCACATAATCTAAGGGGACGCCCCTGGCGTTTTGGCATTGACCTCTCCGTGCAGTTTATCACACACTGGATTTTAAAACAGAAAGTTGAACATAAACTTAAACATAACAAAAGACAATAAGATATATATATGTTTAAAGGGCTTCAGTTGCCTAAAATTGCTTCTGCATATCTCATTTCCCTTGAATCAAAAATGGGCTTGATACATGTATCCAATTATCAATCATAAAGTAAAGTACGGAACACTTTATTGAACACATACAGATGAATGGGCCAGCAAGGCAGAAAAGATAGCAAGAAATGACAGAAAGCAAAGGAACAAGTCAGAAACAAAGAGAGTGAAAAAAAAAAGAAGAAAGAAAATAAAAAGAGGAATTTTCTGGCATATAATTTCCAGAAAGCGGGGATACTATTTATACTGAAAGAGCCCTCCGGCTTCCCTACGGAGAGGATGCAGATATTTTAAAGGGGGAGGGGGGGGGAGAAGGGGTGGGGATAAAGGGGGGGGGAGGTTGCCTAAACTATGTTGACTTTGTATGACAAAGGCTGGCACGTTTCGTGAATAAATAAAGCGTCAGTGAACACGAAGAAATCCATGGCGGTTGTTGTTGCAGATACTTTGACGTGGCCTTGTCCCGCAAGTGTCTAACTTAATTGTATATCTTTCATCTGCCATTGCCCTGCCCACCCCCACCCCCACCCCCGCTCCCGCCTCACTACATACACCCCCCCACCCCCCCACGGTTGTCCAGTCAGAAAGAGAAATAGCCTGCTGGGTAATTGACATCCATTCAGTTGACCGTTGGAAAACTGAGGCAGGCAGGCCACTGACCATCAGCAAAGAACACTGATTGGTGATTGCTCATAGATAGTGAGTGAAAAATTAACATGATTATTAGGACTTAACACTGATTGGTGATTGCACGTAGGTAGTGAGTGAAAAATTAACATGATTATTAGGACTTAACACTGATTGGTGATTGCACGTAGATAGTGAGTGAAACATTAACATGATTGTTAGGACTTAAAATCATTTTGACTTTTCTGTAAAAGGCGGCAAGTCAGCCGCTGTTATTGGAAAAAAAAAAAAAAAAACACGCGTTTCTTTGACATTTTGTTTTAATTTATTTCATTTATTTATTGTTTGTGTAGTTTTGTTTTGTTTTGTTTTGTTTTATTCTATTTCATGGATTGATTGATTGATGATTGATTGAGTGAGTGAGTGGTGAGTGATGATTTTAACAGTGAACATGGTTTTTAACTGCTGTCTTTTATCTTAACGGGTTGTCTTTTTTTTTTTTTTTTTGGTGGTGTTAGCCCTGATATGGCTCTAGCAGTCGGCTGGGCTTAAGCAGTATGAAACTGAACTGAACTGAACTGAACTGAACTGAACTGAACTGAACTGAACTGAATTATTTATTCATGTACTGATTTATTCGCTGATAGCGTTGCGATTTTTAGGGATGCATTTATGCACGATGTTTTTTGCCCAT
Organism: Monoplex corrugatus; assembly: GCA_030674185.1. Taxonomy (NCBI): domain Eukaryota; kingdom Metazoa; phylum Mollusca; class Gastropoda; order Littorinimorpha; family Ranellidae; genus Monoplex; species Monoplex corrugatus. The sequence continues at coordinate 61,024,849 of CM060314.1, read as the reverse complement.
ACTAGTCCGAGCGACATGTTTCTTTCTGCAACAGTCGGCATACTCCATCATCGGTATTTCCATGTTTCCATAAGCCATCAAATACTGACATGACTTTACAGGATATTGAATGCGAATATTGATGTTCTGGTGCATACATACAAAACAAAAAAGGGATTTAGGCCACTGCTAGGTCTGCACACTTGTCGATCTGGGAGATGGGAAAAAAAAAAAAATCCATTCTTTACCTACTAAGGGTTGGGGGGGGGGGGGGGGGTCGAGGTAACCAGAAGGACCGAACCCCAGACCTTTCGATTGGAAGTCACGATGTTTACCACATGACTACCACGCCTGTCGGGCTTTGTTTTTTTTTTTATTTATTTTATTTTTTTAAATTACAAGGCCACCCCTGTGACAGATATTTGAAAACAAAAGACGACCAAAAAACAACAAAACAAAAAAAACAAAAAAAATTGGAGTTGGAGTGGGATGGGAATGAAATGAGGGTAGAAGGTTGGCTAAATCATATTGACTTCTCATGAAAAAAGTGTGTGTGTGTGTGTGTGTGTGTGTGAGTGTGTGTGTGTGTGTGGTGTGTGTGGTGTGTGTGGAGGGAAGTGTGTGTGTAGTGTGTGTGTGTGGTTGTGTGTGTGTGTGTATGTGTGTGTGAGTGTGTTGACTTTTATGAAAAATTCTCTCTCTCTCTCTCTCTCTCTCTCTCTCTCTCTCTCATTCTCTTCCCATATATATATATATATATATATATATATATATATATATATATATAATATATATATATATATAAGCATGTCACGGAGGTGAAAAGGGGGGGGGGGGGGCAGAGGAAAAAACGGAGTAAGAGGACAGAAAATGTGTAAAAGGAAGTGGTAAGTGTGTGTGTGTGTGTGTGTCTGTGTGTCTGTGTCTGTTGTGTCTGTGTGTGAGTTTGTAAGCTAAGTGTATCGTTTGTTCCGTCGTCTACTTGCATCTTTTGTTCACTGTCCTCTCTGCCCACATTATCGAATCATACCCCGCAGTCAGCTAGGTTGCAGGACAAAATACCATAGGATTATTGACAGCATTTAATTGACCACCGGCCCGTTTGTCAGACGTTCACTTGACTATTGGGCAGTTGACATCCATTGTTTGTTTCTTTTTGTGCCCTCGATATTGTTCGTTAGTTGACTTTACTTGATTGCACTCGAGTGAAGTTGACACCACTTGAACTCGGCGCAATCCGAAAGAGGGCACATCGCTAAAAAGCGTCCTGCTGAAAAGCGCGTATCTTGCACGTTAAGAAGAAAAGCGTTCCACATGCCAGTAAGCACGCTCTCTCTCTCTCTTTTCTCTCTTCCTCTCTCTCTCTCTCTCTCTCTCTCTCTCTTCTCTCTCTCTCTGTCTGTCTCTTGTCTCTCTCTCTCTCTCTCTGTGTCTCTCTCTACATCTATATTCTTATCTTTTTATTATGTGTATGTTGTGTGTGATATGTGTGTGTGTGGTGGGGGGGGGGGTTATTGTATATATGTGTATATGTATACATATATAATTATATATATATATATATATATATATATATATATGTATACATATACATCTATATACACATACATACATACATGCATATATACATAAATTCATACATACATACATACATAAGCATATACATGTGTGTTGTATGTGTGTGTGTGTGTGTGTGTGTGTGTGTGTGTGTGTGTGTGTGTGTGTGTGTGTGTGTGTGTGTGTGTGTTAGTTTTGCTCTAATAATGGTTGAAGCTGTCTGTCTTGACCTTAACCTGAGCTGGGTTGCGACCAGTGAGACCAGAAAGGTGTCTGAACCTGATGAATGATGATGATGATGATGATGATGATGATGATGGCCGATTCTGCATTTACAGGCTTTATAACAGACATCTCCGCCAATTCGCATAGTAAAAAAAAAAAAAGGCATCATAGAATTTTCTGGCGTACTAGAGAGAGACAGAGAACTAAAGAGAGAGTGAGAGAGAGAGAGAGAGAAGAGAGAGAGAGAGAGAGAGAGAGAGAGAGAGAGAGAGAGAGAGAGAGAGAGAGAGAGAGAGAATCACTGAAATGTCGCTGTTGAAACTATCTTTTACACGATATATTATATCTACTGTATTTTATTTACTGTCCCACGTAGTGTTGCATTTTATTATGTTGAAATATCATACATCATATTGCAATGTGCGGAGACAAAATAAATTTGGACAAAAAAATGAAAGGAAACGAACAAACAAATATCGATTTGTTAAGAACTCATACAACATCTATAGTGAGCAGATGAATAGTAATGTACTTCAAGTAAGCGTCCTTCAATAGTCTAAATAACATTAATCATGCGATATCGCTTTGTAAATCATAGATGTAGCTTGTATCTGAGTTGTGCTATGACTTGAAGTTGCCTTTGAAAAAAAAAAACATCACGTATCTCAAATATTGTTCATTCCTATAAACAAGAAATCCCGAGGATGCTGGATGGGACCTAGAGCATCAGTGCGTCACCACTCTCCGGACTGCCACCTCCCAAGCTCCCGATCCCACTTGATAGCCATATCATCAGTTTCATTTTCAGTTTCTAAGATGACTTCTCCGCGCTCGGAACGAGTTCCATATGCACTAACGTCACTGGTGCCATGTGTATGGTGACCGTGGCACATGCCTTAAGCCTGCACATAAATCCATGAGCTGGCCAGTTCTTGAGGCCCTACCTAGACTATGTTTTACCTAGTCTATATTCCATATTGAAATTTTATTAGCCTACCACTGGAATAATCTTGGTCACATTGTAAATGACATGTGTTAAATCATCAAGCAAAGGGGGGGGGGGGGCCTGTCCCTGCGCTGTATGACCCGTTTCGGACCCAGTCATCAGTGACCTTGTTTACAAACCGAATGGCAAGATGGGGAGATGACAAACCACGGATCACTGTAATACAACGCGCACCAACCAGGCCACCAGCAACCGGAACAAGAGAGAATGAATGGAAAAACCCTCTCTTGCCATTTTCTTGGCCTTCACCTCTCTCTCTGTCTCTCGTCTTTGTCTCTCTCTCTCTCTCTCTCTGTCTCTCTCTCTCTCTCTGGTCTCTCTCTCTGTCTCTCTCTCTCTGTCTCTCTGTCTCTCTCTCTCTCTCTGTCTGTCTCTCTCTCTCTCTCTTTTTCTCCTCTCCTCTGTCTCTCTCTCTGTCATCTCTCTGTCTCTCTCTCTCTTCTGTCTCTCTCTCAACTCTTCTCTGTTTCTCCTGTGTAGTCTTGTCTCCTGCTCTCTCTCTCTCTATCTTCTTTCTATTGGCACCCGCCAGCAAGCTCGCAAGCTGCCAGTTCTGTTCTGCTTCCGTATACAACCTTCTAAAGATAGAATAATCGGTCAAGCGAAGCCTCATTAATACCATTTCTTAAACCTATCTGTCTTCTTGTCATTGCCCAGGATCATACACATTCTGAAAGTAAGAATGACGTGGCAGTATTCTTTCACTTTTTAAAGACGCTTGCACGTTCGATAGTCTAATATGTCGTTAACCGCGGATGCCGTGCATTTGAAAGATCCAAGGAACCATGCAGAGCTAACCGCGCATGTAAACCCTTTCTTGCAGGTTGACTTCTAAACCTAATTTATGTAATCTGTATGTTGGCTGGGTTTTTGTTTCGTTCTTGTTCTTGAAGTTGTTTGTTTGTTTGTTTGTTTGTTTGTTTGTTTGTTTGTTTGTTTGTTTGTTTGTTTGTTTTAAAGTACACGATCTTCTTGCTGAAGTGTTTTACCAGAGAAAGTAATTTTTTTTCACGAAACGTGGACACTCTTTTGTTGCCATTTCTCTCTCTCTCTCTCTCTCTCTCTCTCTCTCTCTCTCTCTCTCTCTCTCTCTCTCTCTCTCTCTCTCCTCTCTCTCTTCTCTCTCTCTCTTCTCTCTCTCTCTCTCTCACTCTCTCTCTCTTGCTCTCTCTCTCTTTCTCTCTCTCTTCTCTCTCTCTTTCTCTCTCTCTTCTCTCTCTTTCTCTCACTCTCTCTGTATCTCTCTCTTTCTCTCTTTCTCGCTCTCTCTCTCTCTCTCTTTTATGTATGCGCGCGCGCGCCCGCATTCTCCCCACGGAACCTGTCTGTCGTCTTTTCCGAAAGAGGGAGCACCAAGAACGCCAGTTAAGGTCTGATGGGAGGGAGGGGGAGGAAAGAGGGAGAGAAAATATACTGTCCGAACTGAACAACGGACAGCCCTCCCCCACTGTGCTAATTGCAGAAAGTGAAAGGGACCTACAAAACCTTGTGAATATGATAGAAATAGACATAAAAAATAAGACGTTGGAGCTGAATAGCAAGAAGACTGAAGTCATGGTAATCAGTAAAAAAAAAAAATTTTTAAAATTCCCACACGCTTACCTCCCGCGCCCGTTAGGTATCCATCTCTTTTCGATTTTCAAGAGAACATGGACAGTGTCAGTCTGTTTATACATTAGAGCCGACGTATTAACCCTCTGACTCCCGCACCCTATCCACCAACTGCAAAAACTTAACCCCTTTGACTCCCTGACCCTATCCACCAGCTTCCTGCAGGAAGCCGTTGGATAGGGCGAGGCAGTCAAAGGGTTGTTTTTGCTTTGCTTAGCATGGTTGACAAAGCAGGATGCTGGTGGACAGGGTGCGGGAATCAAAGGGTTAAGTGGATGACTACTGGAGAGACGATTACCCGTGGCGTATTATTGCTGATGATAATATCATGCAGTTACTTGCTAGTCTTTATGCGTAAATGTATGTAGATAGTATAGTTTTCAGCTCTTCGGTTTGTTTTAATTTAGTATTGTTCCCTAGCTGATAAATTGTACAAGTGGAATGTTTTTAGTTTGCTTTATTCCTCGGTCCCTATTAGTTTGTCAGTGTATAAGTGTTGGTGTTTTAGTGTGTCATTCCGTCTGTGTGTGTGTGTGTTGTGTGTGTCTGTGTGTGTCTGTGTGTGTGTCTGTGTGTCTGTCTGTCTGGCTGTATGTTGTTGTATGTATGTATGTATGTATGTATGTATGTATGTTTTTGTATGTGTATGTATATGTATGTACGTATGTATGCATGCATGTATGTATATCTGTCTGTCTGTCTGTCTCTCTCTCTCTCGCTCGCTGTTTCTCTCTCTCTCTTCTCTCTCTTGCTCTCAGTCAGTCTGTCTCTGTTTCTCTCTCTCTTTCTCTCTCTCTCTCTCTCTCTCTCTCTTTCTCCCTTTTCTTCCTCCCCTCCCTCTCCTCTATCTCTCTCTCTATCTCTCTCTCTCTCTCCCTCTCTGTCTGTTTGTCTACGTCTGTCTGTCGCTCTCTCTCTCTCTCTCCCTCCCCTCTTTCTCCCTTTTCTCCCCCCTCTCTCTGTGTCTCTCTTTCTCCCAGTTTATCTCCTTCTCTCCCCGCCTCTCTCTGTCGCTGTCTCTCTCTCTCTCTCTCTCTCTCTCTTCTCTCTCTCTCTCTCTCTCTCTCTCTCTGTCTGTCTTTACGCCTGCCTCTCCTGTCTCTTTCTGTAATGTTGTGTCAGTGTCTGTTCTTACTCCATTGGAAGTTTGATCATGCTGTGTTCCTGTAAAGGGCAACTATATGCTTTTGACATGGGGCGTTTGCGCCATGCAAGCCAAATGATAATGGTGACCACGACGAGACGACGAAATAATGATGATGGGTTGATGGTGATAGTGGTGATGGTGATGGTGGTGGTGGTGATAATGATGATGATAATGGTAATGATGACGACGACGAATCATCACTATCATCATCATCGTCGTCGTCGTCGTTGTCGTCGTCGTCGTTGTCATCACCGTCACCATCTGTTTGATTAGTTCATTAGCATACGTCGGTCTATGTGTTCAGTAAACCTTTTTTTTTTTTCTTTTTTTTTTAAAATGTACCTGTTTCACTGCCCGTCAAAGGTATTTGGCTCTGTTGCCTAGAAGTTGTAGGATGTCGCAATCATGTTTTTAGGATTATGATAGTTTGTTTGTTTGTTTGTTTGTTTGTATGTTTGTTTGTTTTAACCTTTAGATGTAATTCATACATCATTTTTGTCTTGTTGCCTGTCGCTGTCGACAGAGAGAGACGATGGTTTTTGGACTTTAGCTAAGATTTAAGAGGGTGTTTTTCTGTCTCTGTTCTTCGTAAAAGATAATGCACGTGGTGTTCTTGGCTTATTAAACAACAAAAAAACCCCATCAACAACAGATCTCTTTAATTAATGAAATACAAACTGACTGAGCCAAGTCATAAATAGCGTCTTTTTTCTTCTATATGTATATATTTGCCGTGTGTTACATAGGGATTTGTCCGCTGCTCCCACCGTACCCACGTTGTAAGTAGCTTCATTATAAGAGACAGGGCGAGGTATGGATAAGGTTAACGAACCTGTATGGGTCTTAACTGTTTTAATCCATAATATGATGGGCACGATGGTCATGTTTGGAAGACACTGGGCTTCCAGTCTTGGAGGAGAGGGGCGTGTCTGAATTCGATCCTGCCAGAATTTGTCATTTTTCTAGCTTACGGGCGAATCACTATACATAACTTGTCATTATTTTAGCTGAGTAATGAACCACAAGACCGAATTTGTCATTACTTTTAGCTTATAGGTGAAATACTAGACATAATTTGTCATTATCTTAACTTATGAGCAAACAACTAGACATAATATGTCATTATTTTAGCTTACTGGCGAACACTAGACGGAATTTATCATTGTTTTAGCTTTTGGGCAAACCACTAGACGGAAGTTGTCATTATTTTATTTTCCTCAGGACCTGGCCAGCTCATGGGTTTATGCGCAGGCTTAAGGCTTGTGCCATGATCACCATACACATAGCACCTGTGACGAGCAAACCACTAGACACAATTTGTCATTAATTTAGCTTACGGGCGAACCACTAGACGGCAGTTGTCATTATTTTATTTTCCTCAGGACCTGGCCAGCTCATGGGTTTATGCGCAGGCTTAAGGCTTGTGCCATGATCACCATACACATAGCACCTGTGACGTTAGTGCGTATGGAATTCGTTCCGAGCGCGGAAACGTCATCTTGAGAAACTGAAACTGAAACTGTCATTATTTTAGCTTATCGGGCCAAACCACTAGACAGTATTTTGTGATTTCCCAGCTTAGGGTGAATCGCAGAATATAAGTTGTCATTATTTAGCTTTATGGCGAAACACTAGACAAATTTGTGATATTATCCAGCTTACGGGGAACAGCTAAACACAATTTGTCATTATTTTGTTTTTAGGCGAACCACTGGGACAGCAATGTGTCTTATGTTAGCTTTATGGCAACCAACTAGACGGATGTTGTCATTATTTTAGCTTTATGGCAAACCATCTTGACAGAAATGTCTCACTATTTTAGCTTTATGGCAAACCACTAGACAAAATTCTCATATTTTAGCTTATGGGAACCACTAGACAGAATGTTGTCATTATTTTAGCTTTATGGCGAACCACTAGACAGAATGTGTCATTATTTAGTTTTATCGGCGAACCACTAACAGAAGTTGTCATTATTTTAGTTTTATGGCGAAACCACTAGACAGAATGTGTCATTATTTTAGCTTTATGGCAAACCACTAGACAGAATGTGTCATTATTTTAGCTTTATGGCGAACCACTAGACAGAATGTGTCACTTATTTTAGCTTTATGGCAAACCACTAGACAGAATGTGTCATTATTTTAGCTTTATGGCAAACCACTAGACAGAATGTTCATTATTTTAGCTTTATGGCGAAACCACTAGACAGAATGTGTCATTATTTTAGCTTTATAGCGAACCACTAGACAGAATGTGTCATTGTTTTAGCTTTATGGCAAACCACTAGAAAGAATGTGTCATTATTTTAGCTTTATGTCGGACCACTAGACAGAATGTGTCATTATTTTAGCTTTATAGCAAACCACTAGACAGAACGTCTCACTATTTTAGCTGACGGCGAAGCACTTGGTACATTGTTTTTTTTTCAATTTACGGTCGAATCACTAGACATAATTTGTCATTCTTTTTGGCTTATGGGCAAACCACCAGACAGAAATATTTCAGCTGACGCTGAGCGCAGCTGGATGTTGCAACTGGATAGTACAACTGAGAATTGGCAACACAAAAGCAGAAATGTCAACGGAGGTGGCGTGTATGGATAGAATGTCAGTAAGTTGCGTGCTTCAAGGACAGCTTTTTCTGCCAGCGTATGATTTTCCTACCCCACACACACACACACACACACACACACACACACACACACACACACACCACACACACACACACAAACACACACACACACACACACACACCCCCACACAACACACACACACACACAACACACACACACCACACAACAACACCAACATACACACACACACACACAAACACACACACATAAATATATTGCTTCTAATCTACATGTATATATATATATATATATATATTCTTCTAATTACATTATATATATATATATATATATATAAATATAAAATATATATATATAGATTAGCAACGGCAGATATGGAAGTAGCCTGTGTTTGATATTATATATATAGCGTTGGAAAGTAGTAAAAGTTTCATTATATTTCATTGTATTTCATTTTTCCGTTGCTCTTTCAGTCTTAATAGTTCCCCACCTTCCGGAAATTCTATGCTAGAAAGTTTTTTTTTTTACTGTCACTCTCTTTGTTTCTGCTTTGTTCCTTTTCTTTCTGTCATTTCTTCCTATCATTTTGTGCCGGCCTACTGGTTCATTCACCTGAATGTGTCTGATAAACTCTCACGTACTTTCTCTTAGGATTCATGAGTGGGTAAATGTATTGAATGCATTTTTTGGCTCTAGGGAAATATGATATGTGGAGGCAATTTAGGTCCGTTTTTAAATATGGTTTAGTATCTTAGTTACAATGAAATTTGTATTTTGGTATGTTTTCTAAATTCTCTGTGTGATTTAAAATGGATAGAATGGTCAACGCCAGGGGCATCTGCTTAGATTATGTGTGCGAATGCATTGATATGTGTACTTAATTTTCTTTTTCCTGTTTTTTTTTTCTCCTGTTGAAGTATTGTGTATGTTTTGAATTTGGTTATAGCCCTGCTATGGCTCTGCGCAGTCGGCTGGGCTTTAGCAAAAATAGTGTATAATTTTATCAGTAGCAGGTGAACCTTTTATGTCGTTTAATATGTGCCCCTATTGTCCCGTACCCTCCGTTCCCCTTATCCGTGTGGTGTCAGGAGATGGAAGGTGAGTGATTGACCAGAAGTGAGGCATTGTTCCTCTGGGTCCCATCCAGCATCCTCAGCTGTTTCTGGTTCACTTTTTATATGTGCCCCTGTCAGAAATAGCCAGCAGAATCGGCCAAGCCAAAACAGCATTCAAGAAGACGAAAAGCGTTCTTACCAGCAAATGCCTATCAATCATCATCAGGAAGAGAGTTCTTGAATGTTATGTAGAACGGATAATGTTATATGGTTGTGAGGTGTAGACAGTCAACAAGCAAAGTCAGCACAAGATTGAGGCAGCCGAGATGTGGTTTCTAAGAAGAATGTTGAGAGTTCCATGGACACAAAGAAAACAAACGAGGCAGTCTTGATGGAGGCAGACACAAGCAGATCATTCATAAGGAAGAATAGGAAAAGACAAGCAACATTTATAGGCCATTTTTTGAGGAAAGGGAATTGGAGCACCCGGTCACAACAGGAAAGTTGGAGGGAAAGAGAGCACCAGGTAGACCCAGGGAGAAAATATGGACGCACTTGCAGAATGGCTGAAGACAGAGAGGGTGGAAGATGTGCTTGTGGCAACAAGGGACAGAAACATATTAGGGTCATGATAACCAACGACATGTGGCAAGACACTTGATGAGGATGATGTGCCCCTTCTTGCTCCGTATCCTCATCTCTCTGTCGTTTCATCTTTTATCTTGCTGTTTTTTGTCGCTTATTTTATGTTTTTTGTTCTTTCATTGTTGTTGAATATTTATTGTAACTGTGTAATGCTTATCATATATTTTTCTTTTTATTGTTGTTGACTATTTAATATAGATGTATAATTTAATGTTATATTATTCAGTATTATATGCGATTTAATGATAGTTTTATCGCGGTATGTCAATGTTTGTTTGTACTTAATGCTATAGGGCCTACGCACAAGTGGTATGTTTTGATATTCAGTAATTTAACGTTTAGACGTCTTAGTCCCTTATGAGGCAATGTTGGCTAAAATAAATGAATAAAGAAAGAAAGAATGAAGAAAGAAAGAAAGAAAAGAAAAAGAAAGAAAGAAAGACAGAAAGAAAGAAAAAGAAAGAAAGAACGAAAGAAAGAAAGAAAGAAAGAAAGAAAGAAAGAAAGCAAGAAGGAAAAAGAAATATAGCAAAACAAAAACCAAGCATAGCGCTTATCCATCACAACTTGGAATTAGAAATGTGGATCTCTTTGTTTTCCTGTTTTTTTCTTTTCTTTTGTTTTCTTTCTTTTTTCTGTTTTTTTCTCTCCTCTTTTTCTTTTTCATTTTTCTTCTTTTTTTTTTCTTCCTCCGCCTTCTCCTCTTCCTCCTTCTCCTCTTCTTCTTCTTTTCTATGTCTGTCTCAGCCTGTCTGTCTCTCTGTCTCCCTCTCCCTCTTTCCCTCTCTCCCATACCTATCGTTTTCAGCACTACTGATATTCCAGTTTTGTTTTATGTATCATGTTGATGTCTTTATCTTTTATTTTAATTTGTATTAATGTAGGTTCTCCTTGAATATCATAACGTATTTGTATTAGTGTAGATCCTCCATACCTGAAAATGCCAGTACCCTGGTAAATATGAATTTGTTCTTATTCTTGTTGGGTTTTTGTTTGTTCTTGTTCTTCCTCTTGTTCTTGTTCTTAATATTCTTCATCGCCTTCTTCTTCTTCTTCTTCTTCTTCTTCTTCTTCTTTACCACCTCCTCCTTCTTCTCCTCCTTTTTCATCTTCTTCTTTTTCTTCTCCCCCCCCCCTCCCTCCTTCTACTTCTACTTCTTCGTCTTCGTCGTCGTCTTCTTCTCTTTTCTTCTCTTCTCTTCTCTTCTCTCCTCTCCTCTCCTCTCTCTCTCTCCTCTCTCTCTCCTCTCTCTCTCCTCTCCTCTCTCTCTTTCTCTCTCTCTCTTTCTCTCTCTCTCTCTTTTCTGTCTGCCTGTCTGTCTGTCTCTCTGTGTCTGCATGTGTTCTCTCTATTTGTGTCTGCCTGTCTGTGTCTGTGTGTCCGTCTGTCTCTCTGTCTGTCTGTCTGTCTGTCTGTCTGTCTCTCTCTCTCTCTCTCTCTCTCTCTCTCTCTCTCTCTCTCTCTCTCCTCTCAGGCCTAATTAATCATACAGTGTAGCGTATGTGGGCTTAATGGAGGAGAAGGGCCCCAGGTGTCCCGTTTTTATGACCCATCTCTCAGGCCTCTTGAGGAGCGTCCGTGTCAGTGATAGCTCCCTGTCGGTTTGTTCCATAGATTGCTGTTATTCTCGTCATCATTAGTATTATTGCTATTGTTGTATTTGATGTGTTCTTTCTGCTGTTAATATTATTATTATTATTATTATTACTAGTAGTAGTAGTTGTAGTCTTGGTGTTATTATTATTATTATTATTATTAGCAGTAGTAGTAGTAGTTGTTGTTGTTGTTGTAGTAGTGTGATTATTATTAGTATTATTGTTAATATTGGTAGTGTTAGTATTAGTAATGAGTTGATATCGCGCCAGCAGGCAGCAAAAGTGTGTGTGGTGTTTTTACAGTGATTTTATCGAGGTTCTATTTGATTTTATGCATTGAATTTTATATCAGTTTGTTCCTTTTGAATCTCGATGTGTGGTGATGTAGATACTTTTTAGGAATTTTGAGTGTTTTACCAGATACTCTGACTTTGGAGTTTTAGATACCTACTTTTCATCATTTTGGTTCAGCCGCACGGGTCTGACATTTTATCTGTGAACTGTGTTTACATTTTTGGCCTATTGTGTTGGCCCCAACACTACAGCTCCTAAACCTTAGTCGACTGTCGTTTGTGCATGAACAATTCTCCTGTTGCTTGAAGTTTGCCGTATGCGCATATGCATAGACTGCACTGAATTTTCTTCTTGTCTCTCTGAATCAAGTGTATCGTGAACTGACCAACCCACACACCAACCCACAAATATCTTCCTTTTCCGACTGGCTTGCAACAATGGACGCGTCCCGCATTAGAAAAATTGGACTGTCACTTCTTAAACACAGCAAGTGCTATCTCGGTGGAGACGGTTCCCTACGCATACGCAAGTTGGGGCTGTGTTGTAAGCCCCGCACTGCGCGATCCTGTCGTGCTGGACGTCTCCACCGTCTCTGGCACAACCTGCCTCCAGCTGAACCAGTCTCCCCTCCACTGCCCCTGCCCTCGACCTTGCTGCTGCAGACCTCGCCTTCTCCTCTGTCATCTTCACCTTCACCTTCTGTCCTGATGGTGCCGCCTTCACTTTCTCTCCCGCTGGTGCCGCCTTCGTCTTCTGTCTCGTCGATGCCGCCTTTGTCTTCTGTCTCGTCGATGCCGCCTTCATCTTCTGTCTCGTCGATGCCGCCTTCATCTTCAGTCCTGCTGGTGTCGCCTTCATCTTCTATCCCGCTGGTGCCGCCTTCATCTTCTGTCTCGTCGATACTGCCTTCGTCTTCTGTCCCGCTGGGCTGCCTTCATCTTCTGTCCCGTCGGTACTGCCTTCATCTTCTGTCCCGCTGGTGCTGCCTTCATCTTCTGTCCCGCTGGTGCTGCCTTCATCTTCTGTCTCGTCGGTACCGACTTCATCTCCACCTCTGCCACCGCCATGTGACTGTGATAAATTGAAATTATGTCTGTTTAATGCTCAGTCAGTGTGCAAAGACGGCAAAGCCGATGTCATTGCTGACTTCATCACAGACGAGCATATTGACATTGTATTTATCTCCGAAACTTGGCTTAACCCCCTTGGTCACGAACCCATACATGCGAGTCTCACTCCGAGTGGGTATAGGCTTGCTTCTTTCCATCGCCCATCCCGAGGTGGTGGTATCGCCATCCTCTACAACGACTCACTCCATTCCCGCCTATCTTTCTCGCAGTCTCTGCCTTTCTCCCATCCTTCTTTTGAGCACGTTGAAGTATCCTTCCAATCCACCCCTCACCCCATCACCTTCTCCTGTGTCTATCGACCTCCACCTAGCTCTGCCAATAAGCTCACCACATCCATGTTTCTCTCTGACTTTGACCAACTACTTGACTACTACTGCCTCTTACCTGGAAATCTCATCATTCTAGGTGACATCAATGTCCACTATGACAACACTCACCGTTATGACACAAGACATATCATCAACTCTCTGTCCAATCACAATATGACACAACATATTTCTGAACCAACCCATAAATAAGGTCACATTCTTGACTGGATCATTTCTCGTGATCACCACAATTCAGCTGCTGACAACTGCCTAGTTCTTTCTACCCATCTAACTTCAGCCCTTCCATCTGACCACTCTGCAATTATCTGTTCTCTTGACATTTCTCCTCCTTCCCGTACCACGCGCACAGTGACTCGACGCAATCTCAAATCTATTGACCTCTCCATATTTTCATCTGATGCCTCCCGCCTCCTTTCTCAAAAGTCACACAACCTTGCCGATGAATTCTATACTACTCTCCACCATCTTCTGGACACTCATGCTCCAGCCACAACTCGTCTTTTACCTGACCGCCCCCCTACCCCCTGGTTCACTCATGAGATTGCCTGTGCAAAACGTGCCCGCCGCAGATCAGAGCGCCGCTGGCGCAAATCCAAACTCACTGTACATAGGCAACTTTTCCAAGCCTCTAAAACAAAAGTATCCACCCTCATTGCATCTGCAAAAACAAACTATTTCCAAACCAAAATCCTGAATGCCTCTTCTTCAAGAGAACTCTTTACAACCATGAATCATCTCCTTGGCACACGAAAAGATTTACCTCTCCCAACAAAACACACAAATGAAGAACTCCCATCTGTATTCTCCAAGTATTTCACCACCAAAATACAAACTCTTCGTGACAGGCTTGACAGGACACCCTGTCAACCATGCCCACCTGACCCTTCCTTCTCTGGCACACCTCTTACTACTTTTACCCCAGTCTCACAAGAAGAAATTCTCAACACAATCAGATCCATGTCGTTCAAAACCTGCGAACTGGATCCTCTTCCAGGTTCTCTCTACTCTGACTGTCTCCCTACTCTCCTCCCATTCATCACTGACATCATCAACACTTCTCTTCAAACTGGAACTGTCCCAGATTCTTTCAAGTCTGCTATTGTTCACCCTCTCCTCAAGAAATACAATTTAGACCCAAATGAACTGAAAAATTACCGGCCTATCTCTAATCTCTCTTTCTTGTCAAAACTGCTTGAAAAAGTTGTCCTCAACCAGCTGAACTCTCACCTGTCTGCCAACAATCTTCTCAATCCTTTCCAGTCAGCCTACCGCCAGTGCCATAGCACTGAAACTGCCCTGCTACACATTCTCAACAATCTCCTCCTTGCAACTGATACTGGCAAAGTCTCTCTCCTCACACTCCTTGATCTGTCTGCAGCCTTTGATACCATTGATCATGGTATTCTCCTTTCTAGACTTCATCATACTTTTGGCATCTCTGACATTGCTCTCTCCTTTTTCACTTCATATCTGTCAAACAGAAAACAAACTGTTCTCATTAATGGCACTTACTCTCAACCTGCATGCCTGACCTGTGGTGTTCCACAAGGATCTGTCCTTGGCCCTGTTCTTTTCACTCTTTACACCTCCCCCCTGTCCACCATCATCAACTCCCACTCTATAAAACACCACTTCTATGCTGATGACACCCAACTTCTAGACAGTGACACACCAGACAATATACAGCGCCTCTTGACTCGCACCACTGAGTGTTACTCGGACATTAAGAACTGGATGACATTCAATAAACTTCAGCTTAATGACGACAAGACAGAAGCTATCCTCATTGGCACCCGTCAGAAACTTTCTCAGCTGCCTCCTCTTTCTCTCCCATTATGTAACACATCAGTCCCAATTTCTGATTCAGCTAAAAACCTTGGTGTCTGCATTGACTCTACCCTCTCCATGAACAACTTTGTTTCTCAAACTGCCAGATCTTGCTACTTTCACCTCCATCGTATAAGCTTGATCAGGAAGTATCTCTCTGTGGAAACAACTGCAAAACTCGTTCTCTCCTTCATAATGTCTCGCATTGACTATTGCAATTCACTCCTGTCTGGTCTTCCTGCCTCCACCATTCACATCCTACAGCGCATTCAAAACAATGCTGCACGCCTTGTACTCAAACAGAAAAAAGCTGACCACATATCTCCTCTCCTGGCACAACTTCACTGGCTCCCTGTATCAAAGCGCATACAGTACAAACTAGACACCATGTGCTACAAAAGCCTCAATAACGCAGCCCCCCATTACCTGTCAAGCCTACTTGAGATCTATGTTCCCTCACGTACCCTCCGCTCTGCCTCCGATCCTCTGACTTTTCGCTTTCCACGCACCAAGCTCAATACCTATGGTCCACGAGCCTTCTCTGTTTCTGGTCCACTTTCCTGTTGTTGTATTTTTGTTGTTTTCGGTGTTGTTGTCATCGCTCTTGGTAGTGGCGTTGTTGTTGGTAGTGATTTTGTTGTCGTCATCGTCGTTGTCGTCATCGTCGTCGTCGTCGTCGTCGTCGTCTTCGTCATAGTTACAGTCAGTCACTTTCGTAAATGAATTTAAACTGGAGTAAGCTGAACTAAAACCAAATTGCTTTGCAAAGCAAAATTCTCCTCCAAACACTAAAGAAACAAACAAATAAAATCAGTAAATGAATAAGCTGGATTTGGTTGCACAATAAACAAATCGGATTCTGGCTGCAAAAACTCAAACAAATCATCTTTTGGCTGTGTATGCTTCATCTGTATGCATGAATGGATGGTCGTAAGCATTCGTTTCAAGTGAATAAACTTCTGTTTAGAGCAAATAAATCAGACCACGGACACTCGAGATCCAATCGAAGCAAACGTCAAACGGACTGCTCGGAAAAGGGAAATAATTCCAGGTTTGCCAGCGAAAGGGGGAATAATTCCAATCTCGTCCTGGCAGTGTCCGTCATTCATCATCTGAGTAAACGACATTTAATGGTTCCCCAGTTAAGCGTGAAAATTCTCGGCCAACATGCCAACGTACTTGCATATGAAAGTGCTAATTCTTCTTCTTCTTCTTGTTCTTCTTCTTCTTCTTTGTTGTTGTTCTTCTTCTTCTTCTTCTTCTTCTTCTTCTTCTTCTTCTTCTTCTTCTTTTCGTCTTCTTCTTTTCGTCTTCTTCTTTTTCGTCTTCTTCTTTCTGCATTCTCTCTCTCTCTCTCTCTCTCTCTCTCTCTCTCTCTCTCTCTCTCTCTCTCTCTCTCTCTCTCTCTCTCCCTCTCCCTCCCTCTCCCCTTCCTGTCATTCTGTCTGACTGTCTGTCTCTCTCCCTCTCTCTCTGTCTGTTTGCCTGTCTGTCTCTCTGTCTGCCTCTCTCTCTCCCTCTCCCTTTTCCTCCCCCCTTCCTGTCTGTCTGTCTGTCTGTCTTTCTATCTGTCTGTCTGTCTGTCTCTCTCTCTCTTTTTTCTCCCCTCCCTCTCTGTCTGTCTCTGTCTGTCAGTCTGCCCTCTCTCTCTCTCCCTCTCTCTCTCTCTCTCTCTCTCTCTCTCTCTCCCTCTCTCTCTCTCTCTACCTGGTAGTCGAGTGAATTAACCTACGATTCCAGTTATAAGGTCCTGGGTTCGATCCGCCTGAAAGATACCTCCATTTGGTGGGTAAAAGGTAAGAGATTTTTTCGATCTCCCGGGTCAAGATGTGTGTAGACATAGCGGTGTTTAAACCCCCTTGGAGAATATAATTATGTATGCATACTATCAAATCTCCTCGTTAAAAGTCCTGTAAGTTATGGTAGTGGCTGGCTTATGGAAACATGTAAACACCCCGGCAAGCAAGGAATGGCAAGTTTGAGAAATGGATTTTAGGGTAGGAATTTCTACTCTTGGCAAATAAGGCATCAGCATTATCATCATTCTCTGTCTCTGTCTGTCTGTCTGTCTGTGTCTCTCTCTGTCTCTGTCTCTGTCTGTGTTTCTGTCTCTGTCTCTGTCTGTCTGTCTGTATGTATGTATGTAGTCTGTCTGTCTGTCTGTCTCTCTCTCTCTCTCTCTCTCTCTGTCTCTCTCTCTCTCTCTCTGTCACTCTCTCTCTCTCTCTGTCTCTCTCTCTCTCTGTCTCTCTCTCTCTCTCCCCCCCCTCTCTCTCTCTTGCTCTCCGCTACAGTCGGTACCACCATTCCTTTTTACTTTCTTTACATAGTTTGTTTTGGCTTGAGAGATTATTCGCCCGATCTGTCCCAGATGCAATGATGTGTGCGTGTGTATGCGTGCTTGTGAGAACTCAGAACACTTTTATTTGCAATGAGAACTTAATATTGGGCTATAAAACACAGATAGTGTGTGTGTGTGTGTGTGAGTGTGTGTGTGTGTGTGTGTGTGTGTGTGTGTGTGTGCGTGCGTGCGTGTGTGTGTGTGTGTGTGTGTGTTGTGTGTGTGTGTGTGTGTGTGTGTGTGTGTGTGTTTATTTGTTTCTGTTTCATATGAATAACCTAGAGAATTACACTCACTACGATCATTTCAAATCACCAGAAAAAAGGGGAGAACGATGATATGTGTTACCAGATTATTTGTTTTCTTTTACAAACCCATCAACCTTGATATTCACCTCCTCCCGCGCGCTTGAATATTTTGGAATGAGAATATATATCGTGTGAATGGTGTATATAACATCAAGGGGGGTCGATGGGACAGTTATAGCCGCAAACCTCTCCTTTGAATAGAAAATAGACATATTGCTGTGATTCTGGCGCGGTTGAATTGGGGTTACCAGCGGACAAAACAGTTTAATAAAACGACGTCAACTTAATATGTTAAGATGAGTCACCAGATTTGTATTCTGTGCAATTTTTTTTAAGCCTGTATAATAGCAGGGTTTTGTACTTTTGTTTACGTGACAGCTTTGTTGCCGTGCTAAATCGACATGTGAAGTTTTTTGTTTTTTGTTTTTGTTTTTGTTTTATGTTGTTGTTGTTTTTTTTTAACCTTAGTTTTGGCTCACTGGCAATTTGGAATGTTTATCTGTCGTTTATAGTTTTTAGGAAGTTGTTTCGTTTTGACCGAAGCAAGACTGTGTGTACGCAGTCTTATGTGCATCTATATTTATGACTCTCAGCGAACAAAGAAAGTATGTCACAGAAAAGGAAGGAGCTGAAAGAAGAACACAACAGAAGAGAAAGAAAAAAAAAAGTCTGACAGATAGAAGGAAAGAAAGAAAGAAGAAGAGAAAGAAAGAATGTGACTAATTATGGATGGGTTTCTACAGACAAGTCTGCAAGCAAATAGAGAAGTATGCGGGTAGATAAACGGGTACAATTAGACGCAGACAGACAGACAGACAGACAGAATAAAACAAACAATCAAACACTACTGGCAGAAGGAGACAAACAGACAAATGAACTGAAAGACACACAAACCGGCATACATCCAGAACCATTAAGCCTTGTTTGAGATTTCTATTCGCCCAAAACGAAAAAAGCATGACCCATTTATATCTGATCTTTATTATCATGTAGTTAGGATCACCACCCTAATCAACTCTAACCACACCCCACTGCTAAAGAAAAACCTCTCCCAAACCACATTGCTGTCAATATACAATCATCCATTATCCAACAAGCCAGTGCAAATTATGACAACGAGCCAACTTAGAGATTCAGGACCAAAACCATACAATGAATTTCTGCCAATGGATCTAATTAGCAAAATATTGTAGGAATTGTTCTTATCTCATAATACGTTCAGCCTGAAAGGATGAAAGAATGTAAGTCCAGAGAGTTGAGTCACTTGCTCCAAGTTATCCATGCATTGTTCCTCATGTCCTTGTAGGCACCAACTCATTTTGGACAGACTCAAAACGTGAATTCCATGTTCAGAAAATCGTGATGGTATGACTGGATAATTGCGATAAGGATCCACGTATATTATATACATTGCTGGTCTGGATGATCAGCAGGCACTCAAAACCAGTTAGTGATAAAGAGAATTTCGTGCCGAACGTACTGAGCTTTTTGTTATTTCTTTGATTCTTTTAACACACTTCTATCTGATTTTTTTAAAAATCCCAATGTGGAGGTGTGGCCCGTGGGAAGAATAGGTAAAAAAAGCAGAGACAAGCAAAAAGGAGGAAGGTTGGAGAGTGAAGGTGGATGGGAGAGAGACAATTTTGTTGAAAAAGAATCCCCCCCCCCCATCTTCCTATAGGAACCTGTGTGCTCTTCTCATACAAGGGTTTTGTCCAAAGGGGATTTGTGTCTTGTTTTTAAGTCTGTTCACTTTAAAGCTGCCGTGAAGGGACGGATTATAATTGTTGGGCAAAACACGCCTCTGGGCTTTCTCGTCTTGATTGGATATAACGCAGAAGTGCACTCTTGTTTCGTAAGGCTGCGGGAGTTTTGGTGTGATGGTGAGGTGTGGTGATGGTGGTGGTGATGGTGGTGGTGATGGTGATGGTGGTGGTGCATTGTTGAATTATTTGGTGAATAGGCTTCATTTTTTTAGGTTCTTCTCGCTATGTTTGTAGGTATTCTTTTATTGAAGCATAGACAGAGACATGTTAAACAAGCCAAGAGAGATATATAAATAGATGAAAAGAATGGCAGACAACAGATGAACAAGTAGAGGGAGAGAGGGTTGTGGTGGATGAGGAATAGTGGGGCATTTGAACAAAGGCATATTCAGACAGAGACACATAGATTCACTGCAGAGTGATTATTTTTAATTTGCCATATTTTTAAACTTAGAATGCTTGACTCGTTTGTCTCTGGCTTGAGTCATAATGTTGTTAGGAGTCCCACCTAACACACCAATCTCGTCTAAACCGAGAGCCTGTAGAACACATTGAAACACTCATCCCTGAAAAGTCACAGCACATTATTCTCAGCAAACCAACTTATAAGTCCAGGACCAAAATCACACAAAGTATTTCATCCAGTGGATCTGATTAGTAAAACAGCTTTAAGCAATGTACTTACCTCATAATACGTTCAGTCTGGAAGGATGAGACGTTGGAAATCCAGAGCTTTGGTTGATTTGCTTGTTCCAAGCCTTCCATGCGCTGTGGCTTAAGACTTTACAGGCAGCGACCCACTTTGGACAGACAAAAAAACGTGAATTCCATGTTAACAATATGGAGATGGTGTGATAGGATAATTTTTGCCAGAGCCACATGCGTTTCATACATTGTTGGCCTGTATAATGTCTTATGTCTCATTGGTATCAGTGACAGAATTTAGTGCCAAATGTTCTAAGTTTTATGTTATTACTTTCTGACTCCTAGTAGTGTTCAGGAGGTGTAGGAAGAATAGGAAAAAGACAGAGACAAGCAGAAAGAAGGAAAGTTGGACAATGGAGATGGATGGGAGAGAGACCATGCATTGAAAACTATTCCCTTCTCCAATAGGAACATGCTTGCTCTTTTCATACAGATAATTCTGGCCAAAGGGGATTTGCGTCTTGTTTTTAATTCTTTTCATTTTAAAGCTGCCATGAAGGGACAGATTATAATTGTTGGGCAAAACACGCCTGTGGGCTTTCTTGTCTTGATTGGATGAAGTCTAGAAGAGCACTTTTGTTTCATCAGGCTGGGGGAACTTACTTGTGGGGTCTTGATGGTGGTGGTGTATTGATGAATGGTTAAGTGAATGTGGGAGGGGTTGTTTTTGTTTTGTTTATAGGTGTTCTTTTATACAGGCATAGGCAATGACGTGTGAAGCAAGCCAAGACAAAGATAAATAGATGAAAAGGATGACAGACAACAGATGAACCAGTAGAGGGAGAGACAGGGAGGGGGGGTGAGGAAGAGGGGCATTTGAGCAGAGGCATATCCAGACATAGACACATAGATTCACCAAAGAGTGATCATTTTTAATTTGCCATAATTTTTAACTTAGAATACTTGACTCATCTGTTTCTGGATTGAGTCATAATGTTATTAGAAGTCCCACGAAACACACCAATGTCCTCTAAACCAGAGAGTCTATAAAATACACATAAACACTCATCCCTGAAAAGTCACAGCACATTATTCTCAGCAGACCAACTTGTAAGTCCAGGACCAAAATCACACAAAGAATTTTAGCCAGCGGATTTGATTAGTAAAACAGCTTTAAGCAATGTACTTACCTCATAATACGTTCAGTCTGGAAGGATGAAACGTTGTAAATCCAGAGCTTTGGTTGATTTGCTTGTTCCAAGCCTTCCATGCGCTGTGCCGTATGTCTTTACAGGCAGCAACCCACTTTGGATAGATACAAATCGTGAATTCCAT
>CM060314.1:60990960-60998460 GCA_030674185.1 Monoplex corrugatus | reverse complement strand
CTCTCTCTCGCTCTCACCTCTCTCTCTCTCTCTCTCTGTCTCTGTCTCACAAACACACACACACACACACTCACCCTCTCTCTCTCTTTCTCTCTCTCTCTCTGTCACACACACACACACACACACACACACACACACACACACACACACACACACACACACACACACACACACACACACACACACACAGAGTCCAAATGGGATTTTCGATCATATCGACTCATCCCACACTCTCCTTCCAATTTTGATTTATTCGCTGGCCATAGCATGCTTTGTGTTTGTTGTCGCTGTATAATTAGTTTAGGCCCAGCTACTGGTCTCTGCGTGGCCAGCGTTTTCTATTGATGATTTTGCTCTGTCCTCCCCTGTCTCTGTTTCTCTCTATGTCTCTTTGTCCCTGTCTGTCTATCTCTCCCTCTGTTTTGTCAGCCTCTTTCTGTCTCTCTCCGTCTCCCTCGCTGTCTCCCTCTGTCTCTTTTGTCTGTCTTTCTACCTGTCTCTGTCTGTCTGTCTGTCTGTCTGTTGTATGTCTGTCTCTCTCTCTCTCTCACAGTCTCTGTCTCTTTGTCTTTCTGTCTTTCTGTCTGTCTTTCGTCTTTCTCTCTCTCTCTCTCTGTTCTCTCTCTCTGTCTCTCTCTTCTCTCTACTATCTATCTATCTATCTATCTATCTATCTGTCTGTCTTCTATCTATTTATCTATGTCTGTCTGTATATGTATCTATCTATCTATGGGTCTGTCTGTCTATCTATCTGTTTGTCCGTCTATCTATCTGTCTATTTGGCTGGCTGTCTATATGTCTGTCTGTCTTCTGTCTGTCTGTCTTGGAGGATTGATTTTTTATTATGATATCTGAATTTGTTCTGTTTTTCATTTGTTTCAGATTAAACCTTGCATTGCATCGCCTGAAAGCAGCAACAAGGAATTGAGGAACAAAGTGAGGGATAAATTGTTATGTCATTTGTGTTTGTCTGTGGTGGTGGTGGTGGGCTGAGAGCGAGAGCAGAGAGAGAGAGAGAGAGAGAGAGAGGAGGGAGGAGAGAATAACTAGTTACAGACTAAGTACAAGCAAGGTTACATCATGAAAAGAGGAAAATTTGCCAGTTATAATGTCACTGTGCAGCATACAAACAAACGTGCAGGCACACTACTTATGGATGCATGACATACGAACACAGAGACAATCCCCACCCCCACCCCCCCTCCCCAAACGAAACGAACAAGAGATTTGTTTCCATTGTATGTCACTATGCTATTAAGATTCGCTCAAACCCTCTGATTAGCCTACAGAAGACGCTTAATTCTCCATCCCCCCAAAAAACCAGATACAAATTGTGATCATCATTTTATCACTAATGTTTGTTAAGATTCACTCAAAGTCCCTTAACCTAATTAGCCTAAAGAACATGCTTAATTCTCCACCCCCACCCCCACCCCGAAACCAGTACAAATGATAACCCAATATCACTATGTTGTTAAGATTCACTCAAAGTCCCTTAACCTAATTAACCTACAAAACACGCGTAATTCTCCATCCCCACCCCCAGACCAATACAAATGATTATCCTATATCAATGTGTTATTAAGACTGCCCAAACTCTCTTAACCTAGTTAACATATAGAACACGCTTAATTCTCCCCATTCCCCTTAAACCAGTGCAGATGATCACTGGTAAGTCAACGTGAAAGTCTTAAACGAAAAAATCATTTGATAGGTTTCTGCCTGTAGGACTATTTACGACAGCAGACAATCTTTGCAAGCGTTATAAGATGTCAAGTCTGGAGGGATGAGACGTAGTAATTCCACAGACTTGATTATTCACTTTCTCCTGCTTCCAAGTCCTTGAAGGCATATATTATTAGTTAGTAGCGTTGGAGAGACAGAACGTGAATTTTGAGTTAACGAAATCTGAAAGTGTGACAGGATAATTTTGTTAATGAGCTGCATGCGTTTCATACTTTTTCTTTTTTTTTCTTCTATTTTTGGCATGGATAATCAGCAAGCCCTTGGCAGCAATTAGTGACAGAAGGAATTTTGTTCCAGTTGCTCTGATCCTTTTTAACAGGAGAAGGGGAAGAGAATTTTTTTTTTGGGGGGGGGAGGGGGGAGGGGAATCAAGAGGGAAGGAAAAGAGGAGTGCTTTGAGGGGAAGGAGAGAAAAGAAAAGACAAAACGAAAAGTTGCTTCCGTTTTCCCCTCTGAGCGTGTGTGTGTGTGTGTGTGTGTGTGTGTGTGTGTGTGTGTGTGTGTGTGTGTGTGTGTGTGTGTGTGTGTGTGTGTGTGTGTGTGTGTGTGTGTGTGTGTGTGTGTGTGTGTGTGTGTTTTCACGGGGATTTCGGTTTTACTTCTTATTCTTATATTTTTGGGTTTTTTGTTCCCTTGGTCTTGAAGCTGCCACGAAAGGATGGCTTATAATTACATAGTAAAACAAGCCTCTAGGCTTTCTTGTCTTGATTGGAGATAGGACAGTAGTAACTCGTGTAGTGTTGTCTGAGAGAGCTGACTTGCAGGCTTGATTGTTGTTGGTTGTGGTGGTAGTAGTAGTAGTAGTAGCATGCTGCTTGTGAAAGTATAGGAATGCATTTTATCTTTGTGTGTGTCTGTGTCTGTGTGTCTGTGTCTGTTTCGTTGTTGTCTTGGTTTTGCTTAATGTCATTGTTTCCTTTTCATCACATATCTAGAGAGACAGACACACGGAGGGAAGTAGAGAGACAAAGTGGCAAATGGGCAAATGGATAGATAAAGATAAACGAGAGAGAGAGAGAGAGAGAGAGAGAGAGAGAGAGAGAGAGAGAGAGAGAGAGAGAAGAGAGAAAGAGAGAGGCATAGAGACAGAACCACTCTATCTAGCCTTATTTCCGGTAATCTTCCCTTCAAAATTTATAAGTTTAAAATCCCTCTGTTAAAATCATATCAGCAATCCTGTCTCAAATACACCCCCTGCATTTCATCGCCCATGGAACATACCTCGCCATGTATCCTTAGAGCACAAAATTCCCATCACGCTAACGTGGAGGCCCTGACCCAAATCATACAATAAATTGCTGCCTGTAGGTCTAATTGGCAAAGCAGCTTCCAGGACCATGCTTACCATACAATACGTTCAAGTCTGAAGTTAAGGGGGTGGGGGGGGAGTGAAGTCTTACTGGTAATTCTACAGATTTGATTGAGTCACTTCAAGCCATTCTTGAGCCATACCGAAGTCTTTGAAGGGACGAAAGCTGCTTTGCACAGACGCACAACGTGAATATCGCGCCTTCAGGTTTTGACAGGATGATTCTTAGCACTGTGTCATAATCATACAGTTCTTACAGGCCTGGTCCAGGTAATGAGACAGTCTGGAGTTTATCAGCTTCAAGGTAGTTGTAGAGGGGATATCAGTCCAGTAGCTCTTAGTGATTTTTGTTGTTGTTGCTTTTTTTTTTTTTTATTTGTTTGATTGTTTTTGAAGTGCGAGTGTCAACGAATGATAGTGACGTTGATAGTTGGGAAGATATGTAGTGTTTTCAAAGGTTTTCTTCTTTTCGCACTGGGAGAGTTTTGTGCTCTTCTGACAAAGAATTTTCTTCCAAAGGGATTTCTGTTTTCGTTTTGGTTGCTTTTTCACAACATTCAAGCAGCCTTGAAGGGGTGTGTTGTAATGACAGGGTAAACTGCACGTCTTTTCTATTTTCTGTTAGTTCCTTGTTTGTGTTCAAGCATGCGTGAAGGAGTGTATCATAATGACAGGGTAAAATGTGCGTCTAGGCTTTCTTTGTCCTCATTGGATGGAGTTGAGACGTGCACTATAGTTGTGTGGATAATAGAGGGTTGACTTGCGAAGTTTTGGTGGTGGTGCTGATGGAAGTGATTGGGTGTTGTTGTTATGTTTGTCTGAGTGTTGTTTTGCTTGTATTTGTTCTTTTTATCAAGCACAGAGACAGACAGACAGACATAACGAAAGAAAAAAGACAGACTCATGAGCTGTAGGCAGGCAGTGGTATAAGCAATTGAAGTGGGAAGAGAAGGAGAGAGAGGAGGAGAGGAGAGAGAGAGAGAGGAGAGAGAGAGAGAGAGAGTGAGAGAGATGAGGAGAGAGAGAGAGAGAGAGAGTGAGAGAGAGAGATGAGTAGGAGAGAGAGAGTAGAGAGAGAGGAGAGAGAGAGTGAGGAGAGAGAGGAGTGAGAGAGAGAAGAGAGAGTGAGGAGAGAGAGAGAGTGAGAGAGAGGAGAGAGGAGGAGAGAGAGGAGAGAGGAGAGGAGGAGCGAGAGAGAGAGAAGAGAGAGAGAGAGCAAGAAGAGAGAGAGTAAGAGAGAGAGTGAGGAAGACAGATGAGAGAGAGTGAGAAGCGAGAGAGAGGGAGACGGAGGTGAGGGGTGAGGGAAAACGAGAGAGAGTGAGGAGAGTGAGAGAGATGAGAGAGAGAGAGAAGAGAGAGAGAAAACAAGCATAGAGACAGAACCACACTATCTTGCCTTACTCCCAGGAATCTTTCCTTCAAAATGTATAAATCTGAAATCCCTCTGATGTTAGTTATCATGTTAAAATCATATCAGCAATCCTGTCTCATATGCATCCTCTGCACTTTAATCGCCCATAGAACATACCTCACCATGCATCTTTAGAGCACAATTCACATCACGCTAACGTGGAGGTCCTGACCCAAATCTACAATAAATTGCTGCCTGTAGGTGTAATTAGCAAAGCAGCTTCCAGGACCATGCTTACCGTACAACATACGTTCAAGTCTGGAGCTGGGGGAGGGATGAAATCTTAGTAGTAATTTTACAGATTTGATTGAACCACCCTTTCACCACAAGTTTCCCAAGGCACATAAGCTGTTCAGCACAGACCGTACAAAGTGAATTTTTGCGCCTTTAGGCAATCGTGACGTTATGACAGGATAATTCTTAGCACGGGGTTATAATTATATGGTCCTTAAAAATTTGGTCTGGGTAATGAGACAACCAGGAGCTTCTCGTGTCCTGGTTAGTTATAGAGGAATATCGTTCCATCAGTTCGTTTTTTTTAATTAAAATTATTTTGTGTGTGTTTTTTTTTTTTCAGGGGGTGAGGGTGTCGAGGGATGGTGGTGGTATAGGTGGTTAGAGAAAAAGGAAGATATGCAATGTTTTCAAAGGTTTTCTTCTTTTCGCACTGGGAGAGTTTTGTGCTCTTCTGACAAAGAATTTTCTTCCAAAGGGGATTTCTGTTTTATTTTTGGTTGCTTTTTTGTGTTCAAGCAGCCATGAAGGGGTGTATTGTAATGACAGGGTAAACTGCACGTCTTTCTTATTTTCTGTTAGTTCCTTGTTTGTGTTCAAGCATGCGTGAAGGAGTGTATCATAATGACAGGGTAAAATGTGCGTCTAGGCTTTCTTCGTCCTCATCAGATGGAGTGGAGACGTGCACTATTGTTGTGTGGATAATAGAGGGTTGACTTGCGAAGTTTTGGTGGTGGTGCTGATGGAGTGATTGGATGTTGTTTTATGTTTGTCTGAGTTTGTTTTGCTTGTATTTGTTCTTTTTATAAAGCACAGAGACAGAAGACAGACACATGGAAAGAAAAAGACAACATACTGACTGTAGGCAGGCAAAGGAAGGAAGGAGGGAAGAGAGAGAGAGACAGAGACAGAGAGAGAGAGAGAAGAAGAAGAAGAACGAACGAACGAACGAACGAACGAATGAATGAGTGAATGAATGAATGAATGAATGTTTTCTGTGTACGTTTTCCCCATACAGGTCACCAAATTCTTCGAAGCAGTTAGTTACACAGTAATTTGTTCTCGCAGCTCCATGCTTTTTTTATATTATTATTATGTAGAGGTAGAGGTGGGAAATAAGATAAAATAATTAGGATTGTTGTAGATGGAGTAAACAGAAAAAAACAAAAAAGAATGAAGAGGAAGAGGATTATTGTCTGTTTGTTATTGTTTTTGTCTTTTTAAGAATAAAAAAGGTGCTCCCCTCATCTCCTGGGAAAGCTGTTGCTCATTCTCTCACAAAGAGTTTTCTCAAAGATGTTTCTTTTCTGGTTTTTAATTATGTTTTTTTTTCCCCTGTAAAATACCGTGAAGGGACGGATTATAACTGCAGGGTAAAACGCGACACTAGGCTTTCTTGTCTGGTTTGGATGTAAGAGCAGATGTGCACTCGTGTAGTTTTGTGTAAAAAGACAGTTGACTCACCGGATGTCCTATTGTTATTGCTTTTAGTCGGTGATGTTGTTGTTGTGGTCGTTGCTTCTGCTTGTGTTCTTGCTGCCTTAGTATTTTTCACGAGACACTCAAATAAGAAACGACCATTGAATAAATACATAGACAGATAAATAAACTAGATAAAGTACAGTGCTTTCCTCCTGATTTTTTTTTCTAATTCTTCTATAAGAAAAGACAAAGACAACAAACAAAACATCAAAACAGATCCAAAACAAGTGCGATTGCCCGCGCCCAAGCAAACAGGAACCAGAAGAACAAGAAAACCAATGTAAGCGCGTATTTAACAAAACAAGACAAACAACGCAAATTTTCGGCCAACCGGCCTTTGTCAAGCGCGAACGCACGGTCACAAACAGATCACAAACACCAAACAATGGATAATAAAAACAGGACTAAAAACTTCCCTGCCGCCTCGTCCAGTGGATAAAAAGGGGACCAAATCAAAACAGAATTTCAGTTGCACGAAATAACTTCACGAAAACAAATATGGCAACACAAAGTTTGTTTTGTTTTTTGTTTTGTTTGTTTTGTTTTCCCAATCAGTGTGGTTTTGAGTGAATTTGCTCAATGTGCCTTATGGTTAAGTTGTCAGTAATTGGAAGGTAAGGCTTAATGAGACGGCCATAGCATGCACATTGATGAAGTACACCCCTGTGATTTATGTGCATATAATGTTCAGTATTATAACTTCTTCTCCCTTTCTTTTCCTCCCTCTTCCTCCCTCTGTCTCTGCTCTCTCAGTCTCTGTCTCTGTCTTGCTGCCTCTCTCTCCGTCTCTGTCTCCTCCGTCTGTCTGTCTCTGTCTCTGTCTCTCTCTCAGTCTCTGTCTCTCTCTCTGTTCTCTCTCTGTCTCTGTCTGCCCGCCTGTCTGTCTGTCTCTGTCTCTCTTCTCTCTCTCTCTCTTCTCTGTCTCTCTCTGTCTCTTCTCTCTTATATATCTCTCTTCTTCTCTTCGTGTTCTCCTCTGTTTTGTGTGTGTGTGTGTGTGTGTGTGTGTGTGTGTGTGTGTGTGTGTGTGTGTGTGTGTGTGAAAAGAAAGTAGGTACACAATCACAAACAGGGTTAGACTAGAGGCCGAGAGCATATGAGTGAGGTATGTTATATATTTTTTTGAGTTTGTTCAAGGGGGATTCATTCCACTTTGGGCATTTCCATATGTACTCAATCCAAATTGCCAGCAATTGTCTGGCACACTCCCTGAGCTTGTGCAAGAGGAGGAGTGGGGATGGGGATGGTAGGGACACAAGTAACCTATGAAACTCTTAAACAGGCACCACCAGAATGATGGAACCATTCAGATGGC
>CM060314.1:60983460-60985960 GCA_030674185.1 Monoplex corrugatus | reverse complement strand
ACAAAAAACAAACAAAAAACGAAAATACAATGAGAAATTGTAGGTAATATAATAACAAGCTACAAAACAAGAAAAAATGTATGTCTTTTTATGTTAAATACGCGTTCTGGTTGAATTTTGGTGGTTTGTTTTTTGTTTTTTGTGTGTGTTTTTTTTTTCAGGTTCCTGTTTGAGTTGCAGTGTTGAGTGTGTTCAAAATGGGGGGGGGGGGAAATGGGAGGGAGGAGGGGGTGTCATGGGTGTTAGTTGGGTGGTTTGTATGTGTGGTGGTGGTCAGCGATGGTCAGTGCACTTTACTGATTTATTCAGACAATACAGAAGATATCGGGATGTAAGAACGCTGGTTGTCGTTGATTTCATGCATATCACTGAGTGATTTTAAACAGAAAGGGAGGATACAGGTGCAGGAATGCTGAAGGGGGATAGTGGTATAATCATATTCAGTCTTGTTAATGAGGGAACGAAATGATAACAGGAAGAGGGGAGAGGAAAAACACACAAATACAGTAAACTAAGCAGAACTGACTATTTGACAGTAAACTAACTAAACACACCTGTTGACAACAAATAATACATCATTTGCCATTTGGACCTTTCACAGGTTGACAAAGTGGTCGTATAGTATTTTGTTGATTCAGGTAGATCCTAAGTCGTGTTTTTGTTGTTGTTTTTTTCAGAAACTACAATATTGCATTTTATCTGTGTTGTGTGTGTGTGTGTGTGTGTGTGTGTGTGTGTGTGTGTGTGTGTGTGTGTGTGTGTGTGTGTGTGTGTTTAAGACAGAGGGATGGACAGACAGATGGAAAGACAGACAGACAGACAGATAGATAGATTGATAGATGGATGATTGATTGATTAGATAGATAAATGGAAAGTGTGAGAGAGGGGGGAGAGAGCTAGAGAGATACAGACAGACAGACAGCTGTAGCGTTCCCCGTAGTATTTATATCTTTTTTTCTTTTTGTTTGTTAGTTTGGTTGGCTTTTCTACAGTAATCCGTGCTTAACGTAATGTATCAACACAATATTGGAAAGGAAGAGAGAGAGAGAGAGAGAGAGAGAGAGAGAGAGAGAGAGAGAGAGGAGAGAGAGAGAGAAGAGAGAGAGAGAGAGAGAGAGAGATTTAAGAAGACCTAGATATAGAATAAAGGATTAAGCAAATGTCAAACCTGGTCAAGGGCAAAATATACGATGAAAGAAAAGTTAATACAAGAAAAAAGAAAACTTTGTTTACCAGATTTAATTTCCTCTCTGCCTCAGGTGGGCACAGCATATTGCAAGGGACGTCGTCGATTCCTGGTATTTTATGGTTCGCCTCTGTCGGTGTGAGTTCTTATGCCACTGTTTCCATCTGACCTTTGTTCTGTCTGTAGACATGGCCAATCTCCGCCTGCGGTGTGTTGTTTTGATATTATGATTGGCTGGCTTGTTGAGAATGTCACGAAAGGTCAGTACAGGAAAAAAACAGAGGAGGTTAACGAGAGGAGCGTTTTAGAAAACTTTTAGGTGCATTTTTTGTGTATGTGTGGGTTGATAAGGATGTATGTATATGGGTGGTATGGATGGCTGCATGGGAAATGAAGATTGACCAGAATAATGTCAACTTCGGGTGTATTTTGGTGTATGTGGGTTGATAGTTGTAGAGGGTTAGTGTGCAGATAATTGAGGGGGGACGTTGAACTGTGCAAAGGTGGGGGGGGGGGGGCGAGTATGTGATACTGTGTATGCGTGAACATCCAAATGTACTCTCATGTTTATGGGTATTTTGTGCAACTCTCTCTTTCTCTTTCTCTCTCTCTCTCTCTCTCTCTCTCTCTCTCTCTCTCTCTCTCTCTCACTCTCTCCCTCTCTTACTCTCTTCTCTCTCTGTCTCTGTGGGTGTGCGTACGTGTGTGTATGC
This sequence comes from Monoplex corrugatus, assembly GCA_030674185.1. Lineage (NCBI taxonomy): Eukaryota > Metazoa > Mollusca > Gastropoda > Littorinimorpha > Ranellidae > Monoplex > Monoplex corrugatus. The sequence continues at coordinate 60,984,061 of CM060314.1, read as the reverse complement.
ATGTATACATCTGTTTGTGTGTGTATGTCTGTGTGTGTGTGTGTGTGTGTGTGTGTGTGTGTTCCCGTGCAGCCATCCACACTCAATTCTTGTTGTGTATGCATTTGGCTCCACCCTCATTGCCTCAACCCACGGATGGACTGAAATCAAAAGTAGGCTTACGGGTTATTTTTGTATATCTTTATTGTTCTGTTTGAAAATAGTACTTGCACTCGATCACTGGATGCAAGAACAAAATATGGGACAAAATCAGGGTTAAAGAACTTTGTTGGAGGAATAACTTAGCTACAGATCAGGTGCTAAGGTTTGGAAATGAAGAAAAAGAAGGGAAAAAAATCAAATTACGTGCTTTGCCAGTTTCAATTTCCTGTGCACCTCTGGGGGCCGGCCCTAGGGGGTCGTTGACTCCAGACAGTTTATGGTCTGCATCTATGGGTCAGTTCCTGTGACGTCGGTGTTTCCATCAGACCCACGCTTTTTGGTCTTCACACGTTGCCAGTCTCTCTCCTTGCAGTTGATAGTTTTGATGTTTTGACCAATTTCCCCCCCCCCCCCCCCCCCGCTGTCCTGAACATGACTCTAGAGGACTCGGGGGTTGGGG
>CM060314.1:60973460-60978460 GCA_030674185.1 Monoplex corrugatus | reverse complement strand
TAGCAGCAATAGTAGTAGTAGTGGTAGTAGTAGTAGTAGTAGTAGTAGTAGTAGTAGTAACGCTAGTGACTTTCTCTGTGCTCTTCTTCCTCTTCCGGGTTGATATAATATAATGTATGGTGTTATTATGTCCATCACAGGCAGGTTACGCGTAATGGAGGCGATCCATTTACAGGCTGAGATGAGATCGTGATTGTCCTTGAGGGCATTTTGTGTTCCGTAAGGAGTGCATGAAGTGTGATAGGCTTGAGAGTAGGCAGAGATTCGTGTGTGTGTACGATTGGGGCGTGGGGGTGGGGTGGTGGTGAAGAGCGCGCGCGCGCGTGTGTGTGTGTATGTGTGTTTGCGTGTGTGTGTGTGTGTGTGTGTGTATTTGTGTGTGTGTGTGTGCGTGTGTGTTTGTGTGTGTGTGTGCGTGTGCGTGTGCGTGTGTGCGCATGCACGCACATTAGGATTTTTTGTTTTATGATTGAGACTTCTTGCCTTGTAGAACAGCAACATAATGATCAAATGAAAGTAAGCGTGTGCAAGAGAGAGAGAGAGAGAGAGAGAGAGAGAGAGAGAGAGAGAGAGAGAGAGAGAGAGAGAGAGAGAGAGGGATTTTCCACATTTTCAGATCGGGATCTAGAGACTGCTTTCACAATGTCGAAGCCTATGGCTAATCAACAGAGACAGAGAGATAGAGACAGTGACAGTGACAGTGAGAGACAGACAGACAGACAGACAGACAGACAGGCAGGCAGGCAGGCAGAAACATAGAAACAGAGACAAGGGCAATGAAACAGAGAGAGAGAGAGACAGAGGGAGAGAGAGACAGAGAGAGAGAGAGAAACTGAAACTGAAAATGGTTTATTGCCATTGACATTTTTGTCCTTGTGGCAAGGAGCATAAAACAAAGTCATTTAAGTTTTACGGCGACGTTTTCGTGAAATAAAAATTTATAGATATGGTCATGGCTGACATTACATCCATTTAAATTTTTTCCTAATGATGAAGAAAAAATTGAAGGAAAAAAGTTGAACAAAAAGTTTAAAAAAACAGTTGACCACCCGACGTAATTAGTCATATAAGTAAGAGGAAGACCCAAATCCGGCAAATAAACATAAGAACAGTATAAAGTGATATCTTCACTGGAGATAAACTTACATTAATTTATTGCTGTGTTGTTTTCTTTCTGCGACTTTCCCAAGCAAGGGCAATAAATTTAGCGAGGGATTTTTGATATTTTTCATCTTCAGTCATGAGTATTCTGGTAATGACCCTTTGACTTGAAATGTCCTTATCAAAAAAGATAATGCATTTTTGTTGTATATTTTCATATGACTTGCAAACAAACGAAAAATGCATTTCATGTGTGTGTGTGTTTGCTTGAGAGAGAGAGAGAGAGAGAGAGAGAGAAAGAGAGAGGGAGACAGACAGACAGACAGACAAACAAACAGACAGACAGAGCAGTCACAGAGGAAGACTGAAAAGAGAGACAGAGACAGACAGAGAGACAGACAGACAGACAGACAGACATCAGAGCAGTCTCAAACGAAGAAGGGGGCCGGGAAGGAAGGGAGGGCATCTTCCTCTTGAATTAAAAGCAAAAAGCCAAGCCGTGTCTTTCCACACTTCAACCGGCCCTTACATCAACAAACAACTGGCTTCAAACTGTGACCCGAGGCTCCAACAAAACACCAATACGAAACTCTATTGAAGCACATCCTTCAGTGGACGAGTCCCACTCGTAGGGAACTTCTTGAGAACAAAAAAAAAAAAAAAAACTCCAAGAGGAGAAAACAAGTGCGTGCGTGCGTGAGTGTGTGCGTGCGTGCGTGCGTGAGTGAGTGTGTGCGTGCGTGTGTGTGTGTGTGTGTCCAGAGAGGATGTAACCATCTGCCCTCTCTTTTTCTGCCTGTGGCCCAAATCAAAAACTGGTCGCGGGACGTGCTCAGACAGGACGTATGCCTTTTGGGACTTCCTTTTTCAGCCCTATTCTAAAACGATTTAAAAAAAAAAAAAACAGTCTCCCTTAAAAAGGAGACTGTTTCATATTGACCGGAGGGGTGTGTGTGTGTGTATGTGTGTGTGTGTGTGTGTATATGCGTGTGTTTGTGTGTGTGTGTGTGTGTGTGTGTGTGTGTGTATGCGTGTGTTTGTGTTTGTGTGTGTGTGTGTATGTGTGTGAGTGAGTGTTCCTCTTTGTGTTTGTAAGATTGTCTCAGCCGTTTTTTGTTGTTGTTTTGTTTGTTTTTGTTTTTAGTTGTTTTGTTTTTGTTTTGTTTTTTCTGGTGAGTCCGTACCCAGTTTGCGTCAGAAGTGCGGCTCGTCTAGGATTTACGAACACATAATGTTTTATACTGAAGGTGCGAAGGTCAAGGCTACAATGACCAAAAAAATTACAATAAAATATAATGAAAATAAAGTGAAATAAAACAAAAATTAAATAAAATTAAATAAAAAATAAGATAGAATAAAATAAAATACAATTAAAAAAAAAGAAATAGAAGCTTAACCAGCCATTTTCTTAGACGATTTGTAGACAACAATTTGTCTGGAACTTTTGAAATTAACATTGTTTTCAGCCTGGTATTGTCCTCCCTTTACGCCAAGTTTTAGTTTGTTCGAGGCTTTTTTTTCGAGATCACAATGACCTTCTAAATGACCAGGATAGGATTTTCCTGTAATAATTTTTGTACATAAAGGAAGGTCGTTGGAATGGGTTGATACTTCTCCTTGAATTGTCACCGTACGCTCCTTCTAGTAACCAAGTCGATAGTTGGATTGGGTTTGCTTTTCTTGTTAAATCATCGCTGTACACCCGTTAGCGAGACAGTCCATTGGTGGAATGGGTTGACATTTCTGCTTGAATTATCACTGTGGACACCCCGTTGGTGACAAAGGTCGATTTGTTGGAATGAGTTGACACTTATGGGTTGAATTATCGTTGTACACTAGTTAGTGACAAAGTCGATTGCTGGAATGGTTTGATACTTCTCGTTGTTGAAGTATCACTGAACGTTTGTAACAAAGTCGATTGTTGAAATGGGTTAACATGTAATAATAATAATAATAACAATAATAAAATGATAATAATAATGATAATAATAAATCCTTTACATAGCGCTATTCTCCTAACATAGGTAAGACTCACTGCGCTTTACATTACCTAGTTCACTTTTCCCAATCAGCCCTATGCCTAGTGGTCAATTATACTACCTCCCACTCCTAGCCCCCCCCCCCTCACGCACACACACACACACACACACACACACACTAGCACATCTATTGCAGGCAAGTACTAATATATACATTACTGAATCAGAAAGATCAAAAATCATGTTTCATTACTGATAGTATTTATCAAAAAGATAAGTTTTGAGGCCCGCCTTGAAAGAAGAGAGAGATGATGAACAGCGGAGAGAAAAAGGCAGATCGTTCCAGACAAGTGGGGCCTGGCAACGGAAGACTCGGTGTCCTATGGTTTTGTATTTTGATTTTGATTTTGCCAGAAGCTTCTGGTTGCTTGGCCGAGACTGTGTTCAGGCCTGTATGTTTTAAGCACAGAAGAAACCTTGAATTGTTCCTGTACACGCCGTTGATGGCATAGTCGATTTGTTGGAATCGGTTGACCTCACTGAATTATCACCGTAAAGCCGTTGGCGACAAAGTCAATTGTTGGAATGGATTGACACTTCTCATTGAATTATCACTGTACAGCCATTAGTGACAAATGGATTTTTGGAATGGATTGATGTTTTTGTTGAATTATCACTGACAAGTAGATTGATTCGAATGGGTTTTTGACCACGTTGAAAGATTATCCATATGCACCATAGTGACATAATCGATTGTGGAATGGCTTAATCTTTTCATTGAACTATCACGTACACGCCGTTGGCGACAAAGTGAGGTCCTTCACTGCACGAATCGTGACGTCACTGTTCAGGTTGTGCCTTTTGCACGTCATTGTATAAAAAAGGGCACTAAGCCTTTCTTTGTGCGTGAGCGTTGCGCGTGATTTCTGGGAACGGCGGTCTGGGGGATGTAGGAACTGCCTTTGTCCGCTTCTGAAGACTGTGATTTGATGTCTGGAATTTAGTGGTGGAAGGAATCTGTCGGTCTCATGTGATTATTGGCACTGTGTGAATTCGTACCTTGCCTCTTTTGCCTGCCGTGCTGGCCTGCATATTGGTAATGGTCTCATAGATTCTGGGTTTGGAAATATTACAAGAAACGATGAGTTGATATGGGAAGACGTGTTTTTTATCACAGGCACACCTATCCATCCACACACACACACAACACACACACACACACATACACACACAACACACACACACACACACACACACACACACACACACACACACACAACAAACAATCTACTTTTTAAGGGAGACTGACTTTAAAAAAAATCCTGAAACGATACTTTGTTTTGATCGTTTGCGTGCGAACGTGCGTGCGTGCGTGTGCGTGTATGATGGCAGGGGGGGGGGGTGTATGCATAGGTGAATGTATTCTCAGGATTGTTTTTGTGTGTCATTGTATTTTGTAGGCTATTTTTGTTTGTCTGTATGTTTATATGTTTTTTTATTTTGGCATACATATTCAAAGCCCATAGAATACAAACACCTGTGAAGCTTTGAACAATACGTTCATTGTGTGACAAAACAATGACATTACATAAGTAATGATTAATATTATGTATATATTCTCTTGCACTGAAAGAAATAAAGCATTCAAACGAGACAGAGAGAGAGAGACCAGAGAGAGAGAGAGAGAGAGAGACAGAGAGAGACAGAGAAGAGAGAGAGAGAGAGAAGAGAGAGAGAGAGAGAGAGAGAGAGAGAGAGAGAGAGAGAGAGAAGGCATGCTTATCAAAGGGTGTATTCAGAAAAGGATGTTTACCTATGACCTATACACTTTTTTACAAAAACGCGTAGCTTGTATTCAAACGTGATCTCGGGCTTGTTCAAAAAAACAGCCTTACGCCTATTAGATCCCCATCTTTATAA
>CM060314.1:60953460-60965960 GCA_030674185.1 Monoplex corrugatus | reverse complement strand
CCACCAGCTTGCTGCATTGTCAACCATGCTGGCAAAGCAAAAAACTTAACCCTTTGACTCCCTCACCCTATCCACCAGCTTCCTGCAGGACGCAATAACCTTTGACCTCCGCACCCTGACCACCAGCTTGTTGCATTGTCAACCATGCTAGCAAAGCAAACAAAATTAACCCTTTGACTCACCCTATCCACCAGCATCCTGCAGGATGCATTAACCCTCTGACTTCTGTACCCTGCCCACCAGTTTGTTGCATTGTCAACCACGTTAGCAAAGCAAAAACGTAACCCTTTGACTCCCTCACCCTATCCACCAGCTTCCTGCAGGACACGTTAACCCTTTGACTCCCGCACCCTGACTACCAGCATGCTGCATTGTCAACCATGCTGGCAAAGCAAAAAACTTAACCCTTTGACTCCTTCACCCTATCCACCAGCTTCCTGCAGGAGGCTGGTGGGTGGTGGATAGGATGAGGAAATCTCAAAGGGTTAAGTTTTTTGCAGTTGATGGATAGGGTGTGTGTGGGGGGGGGGGGGTTCAAATGGTTAAATCAGTTTGAATAATCTTTACGTGTAGACTGATTATGTATTCCAATAGCATGGATTAGAAATGTTGATTTCGTTACATCACATTTAATGATCCCTTAGTATGTGGTATGTTATCTTCCAACAGCATGAGATGGATTAGAAACGTATTTCTCAGTAAATCAAAATTGATAATGTTAAGTGACGTTTATGACTATCTTCTAATGACATATGTGATCAGTCAAAAACTTGTATAGCATTAAATCACATTTTATAATCGTTCAGTTTGTGCTGTGTCTTCCAATAGCATGTGATGGACAAGAAACGTGTCTTGAATTAAATCAAAATTGATTATGTCTGAGTTACGTATAGGTCTATGGGTTATAGATATTTTATAGCATTTAATCATATTCAATAATCGCATTTAATAATCTCTGAATCCGTGCTATGTATTTTTTCAATAGCAGGTGATGGATAGAAACATTTGTTGCATTAAGTCACTTTAATTTGAATCATCTCTCTACCAGTCGCCGTGGTGTAGAGATTAGCGCAACGGACTACCGACTGGAAGGTTGTGGGTTCAAACCTCCATCAGTACCTTCAAAAATTATTATGGGATTTTTCAGCTCTAGCCGGCTCCTACCTAGAGCTGGGCGTCCTATGGACTCATTGGGAAGACTGGAACCACAGAGTCGAGTCTCATCCACTGCACGGAAGCGTCGTTGAGGGTGTTGCTCAAATTTCCGACCAGCACCGCAGATGTCTGTATCTCTCAGGCCTGGTTGACGCCAGGATACTTTATGATTGTAAGCGTAGAGTACAGCTCTGTCAGGCAGTCTCAAACCTAGATGGAACTCCACAGCATCATGATTATCATTTTCATCGACATCACCATCATGGCATAGTAAAAATTGTGCCAGCTTCTGTGGCCATTAAAGTGGCGAGGGAAATGGGACCAAGAAATATATATCAATTCTGATTGTGTGTACTGTGATTTACCTTCCAGTAGCATGTAACTTGCACTGCATTAAATCAAAATAAAAATGTCTGTCTGAGTTACTTGTAAGCCTGTGCATCATACCATTGTTCTTCTTTAAATGACAGTACAAAAAAAGGGTTAATTTGATAATAAATAAGTGATGGGGTGGTGATGATGATGATGATGATGATGATGATGATGGTGATGATGATGAAATCATCTTTTAAAAAATAGCTAGCAATCAAACAAACAGATCAAAATACGCCCATACTACTCACATTTTTACTCCCACGCCCTCGAGCACTCTCTTTCTCTCTCTCTCTCTCTCTCTCTCTCTCTCTCTCTCTCTCTCTCTCTCTCTCTTCTTTCTTTCTCTTTCTTTCTTTCTCTCTCTCTGTCCTCTCTCTCATTCTCTCTCTCCCTTCCTCCCTCCCTCTCTCTCTTTCACACACACACACACACAGAGAGAGAGAGAGAGAGAGAGAGAGAGAGAGAGAGAGAGAGAAACGCGTCTGTCCTCACACACACACACACACACACACACACACACACACACACACACACACACACACACACACACACACACACACACACACACTCACTCACTCACTCACTCACTCACTCACTCACACAAACAAACAAACAAACAAACAAAAACACACACATATTCAGCGATATACAGAGAAGTTCCGTGAATATTATTACGCTGCTTCTTCTTGTTATTTTGCTTTAAAACTTAGAAGAAGGTTCAGAAAAAAAGAAGAAGTACACAACTCTCTTTTCAGTATCTAAGTACGTTAACTATCCTCTGAATGTCTAAGTTCATCGATGATTGCTCTGGCGAAGCATCCGTTTCGTTCCAACAAATCAGCCTTATTTGTGTATTGCTGGCATCGGTATTGAGTAGACATAATATTACAATTTTCCTCCTGTTTCTTGTGCTTAATTTAAAGGGCAATCTCATTTCTCTCATGGCTTATGTCTTCAACTATTGGGAACATTACGTCTTCTGGCCATTTTAACTTGTTGACAAATAAGCTGTATCCTTCTTGCTGCGTATAAAAATGTGAGGTAACCAGCGATCGTTGTCTTGTGCAAGTTTTATTCAGGGGCTTTATTGAATCAATGTATCAGAGCACACACGTACTTTTGTTTTGGGTAATTTCGTGTTTTATGTCATTGTCTATTGTTTGTTTCATTTCTGCTGTTCTTTATTTGTTTGTTTGAAAACCTGTATTTCTTTTTTTCTTTCTGTCTTTATTTCTTTTTTTCCTTGTTTTTTTTTTCTTTTTGGTTTGTTTGTTTCTTTCTTTCTTTTTCTTTCTTTCTTTCTTTTTCTTTCTTTCTTTGTGCCCGTCAGTCTTTCTGTCTGTCTTTCTTTTTGTTTCGCTTCTTTCTTCCATCGATTTCTTTCTTTTTTTTTTTTTCATTCTAATTCATGTGCTTATGTTTTGGGGGTATTTTTCAACTGTCTTTTTGTGTTTATGTTTAGGTCGAGAGCTGGTATAATTTTTGTTATACACTATCTCCCTCCCCCACCCCCCCCCCCCCTCTGTCTCTGTCTCTGTCTGTCTTCTGTTGTCTCCATCTGTCTGTCTCTCTGTCTGTCTCTCTGTCTCCCACTGTCTTTCTCTGTCTCTCTGTCTGTCTCTCTGTCTTTCTCTGTCTTTCTCTGTCTTTCTCTGTCTCTCTCTCGTCTCTCTGTCTCTCTTCTCTTTCTCTCTCTCTCTCCCTCTGTCTCCCCTTTCTTTCTCTCTGTAGGTTGCTGCAGTAAGTGCTGCCTTGTCTCCTTTGATCTGTATCCATCTCCTTCTTCTTCTTTTTCTTCTTCTTCTTCTTCTTCTTCTTCTTCTTCTTCTTCTTCTTCTTCTTCTTCTCTCTCCTCCTCCTCCTCCTCCTTCTCCTTCTCCTTCTTCTTCTTCTTCTTCTTCTTCTTTTCTTTTTCTTCTACTTCTTTTCATTCATTAATTATTGGAGGGCTTCCATCCACTCTCTATGTCAGTACATCAAGGCTTGTATGTGTTTGTCTGTCTGGCCGTGTGTCTTACTTATCGTCTCGGTAGTAGTAGTGGACTGCGGGCTTTCTGTCGATGCGCTCAGGGCATCACACACCTTGATGTTATCTTGCAGAATTGTCCATAGTGGCGGTCTTGATTTGATTTTGATTTTTTTTTGTTTTGTTTTTTTTGTTGATGGGTTGGGTGCAGTTGTTGCTGATTTTGTTACCTGATTGTTTGGATTGTTTGGTTATTGATCGATTGGTTTATTAGTTGATTGATTGATTGATTTGATTATGTTTTATTTATTTTTATCATAATGAATGTACCATTTGGAATTCCAGCGTGCTCTTTCCAAAGAGAATGTGTCGCCGCAGTACAGCGCCACCATTCCATTTTCTTTTTTCGAAATGCATGCGTTTCTGTTTATCTACGAAGGTGAATTGTCTTGCAGAATTTTGCCAGGAACTTTTTTCTTTTTTTTTTTCTTTTGGTTGCCGTGGGATCGTTAACGTGCGCTGAGTTCGTGCTGCACACGAGGCTTCTATTTGTCGTCTTATCCAGAAAGACTATATTTGACTGCATGCAGTGCATTCATCTGCGTTTATTTCTATTTGTTCGTGTGTTTTCTTTGTCTGTTTTTGTCTGTTTTCTCCTTTGTTTCACGGCAGACAGAGAGACAGAGACACAGAGAGAGCGAGAGACAGACAGACAGAGAGAGAGAGTGACAGACAGACAGACAGACAGACAGATGGACAGCAAAGAAAACAAACGAGACAGTCTTGATGGAGGCAGACACAAGTAGATCACTCATAAGGAAGATTAGGAAAAGACAAGCAACATTTATAGGCCATTTTATGAAGAAGGGGGGTTTGGAGCACCTGGTCACAACGGAAAAGCTGGAGAGAAAGAGAGCACCAGGTAGACCCAGGGAGAGAATGCTGGACGGACTTGCAGAGTGGCTGGGGATGAGGAGGGTGGGGGATATGCTGGAGGCAACGAGAGATAGAGATGGTTGGAAGTCCATGGTCGCCAACGCCATGCGGCAGGGCACCTGATGATGATGATGATGTGTTACATATGTAAAGGTAAAAGTAAACGATATACCATAAGAGTGGGATGGGATTGGGAGTGCCTATCTCCGCTCCTTGGCTGTTTCGTACGTGCATAGTGAGAAGATCGGGTGCTCATTCACTGCATGGAGATTGAGTCCGACTGCAGTGTTTTTTTGTTTGTTTCTTTCTTTCTTTTTGTCTTTCTTTCTTTCTTTTTGTCTGTTTTCTTTTTTTTTTACGGCCACATACATTTGACTGCATGCAGTGCATTCAACTGCGTTTATTTCCTATTTGTTTGTGTGTTTTCTTTGTCCGTTTTTGTCTGTTTTCTCCTTTGTTTCACGGCCACTTACATTTGACTGCATACAGTGCATTCAGCTTAATTTCTTTCCTTGTTCGGTTTCGATTCTTTTGTTGTTTGTTTGTTTGTTTGTTGTTGTTGTTGTTTGTTTTCAGAGGGTCTCCCTATGTCATGTTCTGTTGTATGCTTGTTTGTTTGTTTTGTATTGAGCCGCGCTGGAACTCCTTGAGTCAGAGTCAGACTGCTAAACAAGAGATCTAACTGTTTGAGACCTAGGTGTTGGTAAGTCCCACATCTCGACTTCAGTTCTGTTTGCAATATATAAACTGGCCTGTTTGTTGTCCATCTGTGCGTGCCCCGGTAGCTCAGTTGGTTTGAGTGTCGGATTCACATGCTATAAATGGTTGTGGGTTCGAATCCCCGGGGTGCGCTATATTGAAACTGGCCTTCTCACTGTCCTATCTTAACATCATTGTTGTTCTGGTGGTGTCGGTATAGAATTCGATAAGTCCCCTTTCCCCCCACTTCCCTGGAATGGTTACCGGTTATCCTCGTTCGCCATATCACCTGAGATGGGTGTCGACGTTAAAAATTGAACGTAATCAATCATTCAAGCTCATCTGTATGCCCCAAATCGGTCTGTTGGGCTCAAGCTGTGTTTCGTAGGCTTCGATGTTCCTTTTCCCCCATTTCAAGACTGCACCCAGGGCAAAAGGTTGGTGTGCAAAGTCAAACAGTCTGTCAGCATATTGCCGGCAGATTTGGGGTGAAGCACATATGGAAATTGTCCGCACGTGATGAATCCCCCTTGAACAAAGTCTGAACTCTGTTGTAGTACCTGTCTGTCTCCTGTCTGTCTGTCTGCCTTCTGTCTGTCTGTCTGTCTGTCTGTGTCTGTATGTGTGTCTCTGTCTGTCTTTCCCTTGTCTGTCTGTCTGTCTGTCTCTTCTCTCTCACCTCTCTCTCTTTCTCTCTCTCTCTCTCTCTCTCTCTCTCTCTCTCTCTCTCTCTTCTCTCTCTCTCGTAGCCAGTCAAGGTTGGCGATTTCCATGTTTTGAATGACAGCACGCGCGTGGGTGGCTATTTTACAAGCCTAGAGGCTACACGAAGCAGAAGACTTCGTAGCTCGTCAGAGTCGCGTCGGTGAGAAGAGCACACGAAAAGAAATGAATTCGACCTATAGGTTACACACACAAAACAACAACAACAACAACAACAACAAACAAACAACAAACCAGATAAATGCCTCAAGCGTAGACAGCCTGGAAAAAAAGCCCATCCCATGTGATTATATAACCTTGGCTAACCGATTCCTCAAGACGATGACATACCGAGCCATTCTTTTCACTATCTTAATTTTAAAAGTTCCGGTTATCCTGTTTCACCCCCACCTCCCTCCTCCAACCCCCACTTCCCCACCCACCCCCACCCACCCAATCTTGTGGCTGGCTACTTCAAGAAAGGCCCCACCGAGTTCTCCAGGAGTAAGCTTTTGTTAGTTGTAAACAGCGATAAGTTGGTGTTTGTGAGCGTAATCACGGCCCCCACCGGTACCCCGGACTTGACGTCTGTGTTTGCCGTTCTAGTGAAGCTTGAAGTTTGTTTCGTTTGCAGCAAGCTCCTATCTTAAATCTGGTGTGCCGTAATACTACTATACGAGTGTGGACAGAGGTAAGGCAAGGGGGGGCTGGTGGGGTGGCTGGGTTGTGAGGGAGGCGAGCGATCCCATTAGCCGTAGTCACAATGTTGACGGTGCAGATAGCAAGGGTAGATTAGCAAAGGGCGGGTGGATTGTTTAGACACGGGCAATGAGGCGAGGGGCAAGGAATCGGAGGCCGGCCACTGATAGCCCCCAATGTGGGGGAGGTAATGGAGCTGGCAGGCGGCTATTGATTGGCCGATCAATATTGGTGCTGGGGTGTTTGGGGAGCAAGGGGATCACAAGCACACGGAAGCCTAACACTCACTTCCTCTCTTCTGTTCCAGGGCTTCCCTCACCTCGTGTCACCGAGTCACCCCGCACCCCCCTTGAGGCCCGCAGATCGCCAGCACACCTGAGCTGAGCCGAGCCAGCCAAGGAAAGCATTCTAGCAGGGGTGTCTGTTTCGGATAGCACGTTTCGAGTGTGTGTGTGTGAGTGTGTGGTGTTCTGGGCGACGTTGGCAGACACATGGCAGGACTTTTTCGCGGACAGTGAGTGACAGAAGCCGCTACACGCAGCTGTGGAAATCAGCTTATAATACACAACTGCTGCCAGTTAGCATCAGTGCTTTCGGGTATCAACTTTTTTAAAAACAAAATTCTGTGGAAATCAGCATACTTACAACTGCTTCCAGCTAGCTACGGTCAGCGCTTTCTGGTATCAACTTTTTAAAGTCAAATTCTGTGGAAATCACCATACATACAACAGCTTCTAGCTAGGATCAGTACTTTCTGACATCAACTTTTTTTTGAAGTTTTGGTTCCTGTTTTCATGGATGTATTACGAGAACAGCTAAATGGCAGCGCTGTGAACAATCTGTGTTCGTAATTTACGTGTTGTCTTATTTCGTCTGCTGTTCTCAGTTAACCAGAGTGCTCTTGAACAACATGACTCACATCATGGCGTCTTCCAAGAACTTGTTCATACTGTTTGTGTGCGTGACACTAGTTTGGTTTGTCCACGGTCAAGATGATGACTTTTATAGGCTCGTCTACAACGTCACGGAAGAGCAAGATCCTGGGATTTTTGTGGGAAACACTGCTCTGGATACGGGCCTTTTCAACAGAGGCAGCCAAGATTTTCAGGATCTCCGTTTCGAGTTGTTCGATCAGGGCAACGATAAAGCGAAATACTTCTCTGTAGACGAACAGAACGGTGTGGTGAGGACTAAGCTGCGTATAGACAGAGAAAGCGTGTGTGGAAACAACATGGACTGCACCATGATCCTGGACATCGCTGTATATCGTAAAACCTCTCAGCAGGGCAGCTTTGACTTCTACAGGTCCATACAGATGGTGGTGCGAGTGGAGGACAAGAACGACAACGCCCCGGAGTTCCCGCAGAAAGTGGTGACGTTGGCTGTGCCTGAGAACATGCCCGCGCCGTACAAACTGTACACCAGCGTGGCCGCTGATCCTGACAGGGTGGGACCTAACTCCGACATCAGTTACGTCTTCGAAACCAGCTCTGACGTATTTGGTTTAGAAGTGGCTGAGAACGAGGAAAACGGTCTGAGCGACCTCATTGTCAAGGTCAACAAGATGCTGGACAGAGAGGCGGAGGATTCATATTACGTCAGAATCGTGGCCTCCGACAACGGATCCCCGAGGCAGTCAGGTTCTGTTCTGATCAACATTGCCGTAACGGACAGGAATGACAACGCCCCTGTCTTCATGTCTTCCAACTACAACCGTCGACGTGAACGAAAACTCTTCTATACGTGAGCCCATTTTGACCGTGTCCGCCGTTGACAGGGATATCAATGACAACGGGCAGGTCTTGTACAAACTGAGTTCCAGAGTCGGCCAGGAGATCAGAGACCACTTTCAAATCGGAGAATCAGACGGTAAGATTTTCCTCACACAGCCAGTGAATTATGAGACAGAGAAGAAGTTTGTGTTTTTGATAGAAGCCAGGGACAGAGGAGATCCTCCTCAATCTTCCACAGCTTTCATCGTCGTCAACATTGTCGATGTCAACGACAACGCCCCCGAGATCAGCTTGAACCTGTCCCCAGAAGGAACTGACATCCTGGAGCACGAACCAGCCGGCAAGTTTATGGGACATATTTCTGTGTCTGACCAGGACAGCGGTGTCCATGGCAGCGTGGTCTGTGAGATTGATGACCCCAACTTTCGACTGGATCCTTTCGAGGGTCAGCCTAATGTCTATAAGATCATTCTGGCTCATTCTCTTGATCACGAGGAAATGCCAGAACGGCAGGTGACGATAAGGTGTCGGGACGGTGACAAAAATCCTCTTCTTGCCACAAAATCTTTCAAGGTGAAAGTCGTTGATATCAATGACAATAGTCCACATTTCAGCAACCCGACTTTCACCGGCTACATCCCAGAGAATCAGCCTTTTGGCACCAACGTCATGATTCAGATGAACGCCGAAGTCACTGACCCCAGCAACGTGCTGAAGATCTTTGCTGAAGACCTAGACAGCGGCAAGTTCGGACGTGTGACCTACTCCATTCCTGTCAGCACCAACTTCACCATCGATCCTGTGACAGGCACGCTCAGCACTCGGGTCACTTTTGACCGAGAGGTGCAGGCGCAGTACACATTCCCTGTCGTGGCTGAAGATCAGGGTGACGAACCTCGATCTTCTACAGCCACTGTGGTCGTCAACATCGTTGACCAGAATGACCACCCACCTCACTTCAGCCAGCCCATCTTCTTCCTGGAGATCATGGAAAACATGCCTCCTGGTTCTACGTGCGGAAGGATCATAGCTCTTGACGAGGACGCTGGCGCCAACGCGCGCATGGTCTATGCCATAATACGAGACGAAGACAGCAGCCGCTATTTTTCTGTGGACGAAGCGACAGGGGACGTGACCACCAACCAGATGTTTGACCGCGAGGTGAGAGACTCTTACACGTTCTTCATGGAAGTGCAGAACCCCTCTGTGCCCTACTACAAAGACTCGGCTCAGGTCATGGTCAGTATACTGGACGACAACGACCACGTCCCCGTCATTACTAACCCATCCCCTGCCAACAGCACCATCACCGTGCCCAACAACACCACCGTGGGATCTCTGATCCTCCGGGTCAGAGCGGAGGACGGGGACGGAGCGGAGAACACGGTCTTTGAATACTCCATCGCCGGCAGCGACCGAAACAGCCTCTTCCAGGTCATCACGGTCACTGGAGAACTCATCCTGTCCAGGGAGATCCGCTACGAAGACGCCAGGACCCATCGGGTGTTGTTGGTCGTCAGCGACGGTGATTCCAACGCCAAGTCCGCCACGGCGACCTTGCTCATCAAGATCCCGTCAGAGGGACTGAAGCCAACTCCAAACCCCAACATCTTGAACGAGACCAACTTTATCATCATCGTCGTCATCGTGGTGGTGACCCTGCTGGTGGCTGTGTTGGTCGTCACGGTTATCTGCTGCATCTTTCGCAGGGATAAGAAAAGGAGAGCTGGTTGTCAGCAGCAGAGACAGGTGAGAGAGGCATCGTTGTTTTTGGTTGGTTGGCTAGTTGGTTGGTTGGTTGGTTGGTTGGTTGGTTGGTTGGTTGTGGTGGGTGGGTGTTTTGGGTGGTTGGATGGTTGGTCTGTTGGTTGATTGGATGGTTGGGTGATTGGATGGTTGGTTGATTGGTTGGAGGGTTGGTTGGTTGGTTGGTGGGCTGAGTGGTTGGTTGGTTGGTTGGTTGGTTTGGTTGGTTGGTGGGTTGATTGGTTGGAGGGTTGGTTGGTGGGCTGAGTGGTTGGTTGGTGGGCTGAGTGGTTGGTGAGGAGGGTGACAGGTTGGCCGGGTGTTTTTTGTTGTTGTTTGGTTGGTTGAATGGTTGTGGAGGGGGGGATGGTTGATTGGTTGTTGGGTTGGTAGGTTAGTTGGTTGGGTGGGTGATGGGTGGGTGGGTGGTTGGTTTGCTGGTTGGTTGGTTGGCTGGGTGGTTGGTTGGTTGGTGGGCCGAGTGGTTGGTTGGCTGGTTGTTGGTTGGTCTGTTGGTTGATTGGATGGTTGGTTGATTGGTTGGAGGGTTGGTTGGTGGGCTGAGTGGTTGGTTGAATGGTTGGTGGGGAGGGTGGTGGTTTGGTTGATTGGTTGTTGGGTTGGTAGGTTAGTTGGTTGGGTGGGTGGATGGGTGGTTGGTTGGTTGGTTGGTTGGCTGGCTGGTTGTTTGGTTGGCTGGGTGGTTGGTTGGTTGGTGGGCCGAGTGGTTGGTTGGCTGGTTGGTTGGTTGGTTGGTGGGCCGAGTGGTTGGTTGGCTGGTTGGTTGGTGAGGAGGGTGATAGGTTGGCTGAGTGTTTTTTGTTTGTTGGTTGGTTGGTTAGTGTGGGGGGGGGGGTTTGGGTTGTTGGTTAGTTGTGGTGTTGGTGTTGGTTGGTTGGCTTAGTTGGCTGGGTGGTTGGTTAGTTGGTTGGTTGTGGTTTGGTTGGCTGGATGGCTGGCTGGTTTGGCTGGTGGTTGTGTTTAGGTTGGTTGGTTGGCTGGGTGGGTGGTTGGTTTATTTGGTTGATTGGTTGGCTGGGTGGGTAGATGGGTGGTTAGTCGGCTGAGTGGTTGGCTGGTTGATTGGTTAATGGGGTAGGTGAATGGTGGGTTTATGGGGTTTTTTTTGTTGATTGGCTGGATGGTCTGTTTTGGGTTAGTCGGTGAGAGCTTTTGTTAGTTTGCTCTGTCTGGCTTTCATGTCAGTTAGGTTCGTTTGTTAGAGATGAGCATGGGCTGTGTTTGTCTGTTGTTGTTTTTTTTGTTGTTGTTGGTGTTTCTTTTGTCTGTTGTTGGTCGTTGCCTGTTTCGTTCCTCATTCTAACTATAATATGTTATTCAGTCCAAGAGGTTCTATGTACACACATCTTGTCTGTTTTGTTATTGTTGTTGTTGTTGTTGAGGATGATGTTGTTATGGTTGCTATTGTTGTTTCTCTTTTGTTTCTTGTAAAAAACAAATGTGTCGCTGCATCAAAATGCTTCTAATGTTTCAAAGCATTTTTCAAAACAGATCTTGGTATATTGTTTTTTATGTCATAGGTTCTGCTGTGAATGGAATTCATAACTGCGGTATTTTTAAGAGGGGTAACTCATGCATTGTAAAAAATAATTGGAAACCGAAACAGGGGACTCGTTTGATATTGACGGGAGATGTGTGTGTGTGTGTGTATGTGTGTTGTGTGTGTGTGTGTGTGTGTGTGTGTGTGTGTGTGTGTGTGTGTGTGTTGTGTGTGTGTGTGTGTGTGTGTGTGTGTCTGCCTGTCTGTCTGACAAACGTGTGAACAAGATTTCTCAACTCTTTATGGATGGATCTTTACCCGATTCTGGTCAAAGCTGTGGATGTTGAGGTGACGTGAATGAATTTGTCTGTACGGTAAAGCTCAAATGTCAAGGTCACATAGACCAAACAAATGCCTAATATCAGCACGCTTTGAAGAAGGTGTGTGAACAGCCCATTTTCAAGACATTTTCTGAACAATATTTGGGATCTTTTCTCACTAATACGAAAGTCTACCATTGTCCTCAATGGACGTGTCGTTTTAGTTTTTTTCTGCTATGCATGTAATGTTTATATAGGCCTAAAAAGGAAAAATGTTGAAATGGCTTGGCCGTCTAGTTTTAGAGTTTTTGTTGTTGTTGTTATTGTGATATTAACACCATTAGCTTTTGCTTTTATGATATGTATATTCAATGCCAGCGGAATCGGTCAAGCCAAAACAGCGTTCAAGAAGATGAAAAGCATCCTTTCCAAAAAATGCCTATTAGTTAACATCAGGAAGAGAGTTTTTGAATGTTATATAGAGCCGATAATGTTATAACGGTTGTGAGGCGTGGACAGTCAACAAGCAAAGCCAGAACAAAATTGAGGCAGCGGAGATGTGATTTCTAAGAAGAATGTTGAGAGTTCCATGGACAGTGAGGAAAACAAACGAGACAGTCTTGATGGACGCAGACACAAAAAGATCATTCATAAGGAAGGTTAGGAAA
>CM060314.1:60933460-60940960 GCA_030674185.1 Monoplex corrugatus | reverse complement strand
AAGTTTATACAAAGCTGCCCAGCAAAGAATCAGAAAATAGATCGTTTCATCCGAAAGGTCTCAAAACCGTGCAGTTTTTTTGTTTTTTTCAAAGATACGAAAAGTCTGCCTGTTACTTTGTGACATATTATTTTTGACATATGGAACTATCCAGTGGTAAAATGTGATCCGAAATGTGACAAAAAAAGTCTCTGTTGAGCTCTTTTCTGTATTCAAGATTTTTGTGAAGCGTTCCGATATTTTTTTTGTTTTTTTGTTTTTTGTTTTTTGGATACGTGTATGTTTTGCCCTCACTACACAGGCGGTATGTTGCTGCGCAGTCTGCATGTCCCATCTGCGGTGGGTTTGCGTGCGTGTGTATGTGTTTTCCATAAGCCACCGGACAGACATTTACCTTATAGGACATATAATGTACACTTGTGATGTTCTACATATATATACACACACGAAAGGGTTTTAAAAAAGCTAGCGGGCCTGCACACGTGTATCTTAACCTGGGAGGTCGGACAAATGTGACCTCCCACCACGAAATCAGTCTTAACTCGCTGTCAGTCGAGCAGCACTAGGAGCTGAAAAGGTGACTGAGGGTCTATCTGGGATGTTTTGATTTTTTCTCAGAATTGATTTCTGTAGACTATAATCTATCCCCCACAGAATTTTTTTCTTGAAAAAATATCATTAATCAATTTAAAATGGAATTTTAATGCACTGATCGCAGTAGAAAGAACGCAATTTCCTACCAAAAGTACCTATTTTTGTCTTATTATAAACCGTAACCTGTGCAGTACCCGCACATGTAATATACTGACGGAAAGCTCTTTGGTGCACCTTTCAGATAATGACAGCGAAATTAGAAACAGACTGGGTCAAAGCCACCAAATAAAGAAATTTTAAAAAAATGTGTAGGAGAGCACACAAAAACTTTTTGAGGCTGTTTTCTCAAAATGGCTCTCATACAACTTAATGACTTTAAAGACACATAACTTCTACATTTTTTTTTTTAGTACAAGCTTTATTCAAGTACCGAAATAATCAGCAGAATGTACACTTTCCAGTGATACGTATATCTCAAAATGCCCAAAAAGCTAGTTAAGACTGATTTTGTGGTGGGAGTTCACAAATGTTCACCCTTTTGCCCACCAGGCAGGAGGTATTCAGGAAGGATCGAACCCCAGTCCTTCCAATTGAAAGTCTGACATCTTGTCCACTTGATTACCGCGCCCGTCGTATGCAGGATTCGTGATTCGGTTTCATCATCATCATCATCATCATCATCATCATCACCATCATTATCACCATCATCATGTGCCCCGCCGCATGGCGTTGGCGATCATGGCCCTCCATACGAGTCTGTCCCTTGTCGCTGCAAGTACATCCCCCACCCTCTCTGTCCTCAGCCACCCTGCACGTCCGTCCAATATTTTCTCTCTGGATCTAACCTGGTGCTCTCTTTTCCTCTAGCTTTCCTGTTGTGACTAGGTTGCTCTAATTTCTCGTGCCTATAAAATGTCCTATAGAGTCGGTGTGTTGTTTTCTGTTCCAGGACCACATACACATGCAGCTGGATAGACCAGGAGGGGAGGATGCCCTGAGTGCCAGCAGTGGGGAGACAGGGACAGACAGTGGCAGAGGGGGCAGCGAGGATGAGGCGAACAGCCATAGGAGCTCCAACCTTGATACGGGTGAGCAATCTCTGTGGCAATGGAGCCTAGCAATACAATAGTACAGATTGAATACAGTTGTATTTTGCGCTGAAGTGACTTTTTTTTTTTCGTCAGAAAAGACTGAAGTCACTCCATTGTCCTGTACGGCTGTGTTCAGCTTGCAATAAAGTAGGCTGTATTTGATTCCACTTGCCTTTTACTGTTTTGTTTGTTTGTTTGTTTGTTGTTTTGTTCATCGTACGCGAGTGTGTGTCCCCATGTGTGTGTATGTATGTGTGAATATATGCGTGTGTGTTCGCCTTTGTGTGTGTGTGTGTGTGTGTGTGTGTGTGTGTGTGTGTGTGTGTGTGTGTGTGTGTGTGTGTGTGTGTGCCTCTGTGTGTGTGTGTGTGTGTATGTGTGTGTGTATGTATGTATGTGTGTGTGTATGTGTGTGTGTGTGTGTATGTGTTTATGTATGTGTGTGTGTGTATGTGTATGTGTATGTGCATGTATATGTATGTATGCATGTGTGTATGTGTGTGTGTGCCTCTGTGTGTGTGTGTGTGTGTGTGTGTGTGTGTGTGTATGTTTGTGCGTATGTGTTTGTGTGTGCGTGTGTGTAGGTGCATGTGAATATGGGCGTGTGCGTGTGTGCATGTGAATGTGCGTGCGCAAACAGTCAGAATATATGAAAATACATTACTAAACTAAAAACATGTCTGACATTATTTGGTGCAAAGTAACACACAGTTACAGCCTGTCTCTGTACATGCTAATAATTTCGTGTTCTTTTTTAACCACAGATGTCAGAGCTTATTGATCAAGGTATGCCGATATGAAATTCAAGACCTCGTTCCTGGAAGCATGTTCCAGAACTCGCGTGTGTGTCTTTTCATCTCACCTGATACCCATTCTCTATATTCCAGATCCTTAGCTATTGATTTTCCACACTGTATTAGGTCTGTCTTTACACAGATATATACATGTCTGTCTGAAACTCAGCAGACGGGAAAGTATCTATCTATACAGCCAGAAAATATCTTTTGTTCGCTTGTATAAGTTGGAGCAACGGCAGGACTGTATAAAGAGCCATGTGCCCGAGATGTCCGCTTCATTTCTAATCCTTGTAACAGCAGGCGTCACATCTCTCCAACGTTTTCTCAAGTAGTTCAACGCAGAAGAAACAACGCAACTTGGTAGGATGTTGGCTATTATTACCTCCTAATACTTCGTTAAATATAATGTGACCTTAACGGAAAATGCTAAGGCAAATCGACAGAAACATTTCAAATCAGGGCAGATTTGAACCATGGTGGGTAGAGCTAGTGTCTGGTGCGCGCGTTCCACCTGGCATCATCAACTTCATCAAGTGCCTTGCCACATGGCGTTGGCGATCATGGCCTTCCATCTGTCTCTATCCCTCGTTGCCTTAAGCACCACCTGGCATACGGACCTAAAAATAATTTTTAGGTCTGTGGCACTTTTCTGGGGCCGCAGTAGGGCTGAAGGCATATCACTGTCAGTTTGAGCTTGACCATACTATAACTGTAGGGCCTACCCATGTGCATGTGTGAATACGTGTGGAATCCTTACAGTAACCCACTCTGCAATAACAGGAGCACAGCGCGCACGCAGGGATGGAAATCTGTGAACCTGCCCTTCTCACCCGATCCGTCGGATCGGATGCCGGACCTTTAAGTTGAGCAAACATGAGCAATTTGCTGTAAAGTTCAGTCGACATTTATGCTAAATGATTGACGTTTTTCCTCTTTAATTAATTTTCTTTTATTTTCTTCTTCTTCTGCTGCAGATTCTCGCTCCTTCAACCCTGCCCATACTCAGGCTGGCACTGGTTACATCACCTTCACAGGCACAGGACGGCGGAAACCTCCATCCCTCTCCTCTCTCCCTGAAGAGCATCACCACCACTCACCCATCAGTGATCGCCTCCTCCATCCTCAGCAGAACTACTTCAGATCATCGTCGGAACAGCTGCCCACGTCGCACGGGTTGGGCTACCCCTCGGCTTTTCCAGGAACCACTCTTTCAATGCTGCCAGAGACAATAAAGACTGCGCTAGGGACACTAGGGACGGCTACCACAGCATGGAGAGGAAGGGAATGGACGGTCCGTTCCGGCTGAGGGAAACGTCAGGCCAGCAGCAGGCTGGACGGAGAACGTTCCAC
This sequence comes from Monoplex corrugatus, assembly GCA_030674185.1. Taxonomy (NCBI): domain Eukaryota; kingdom Metazoa; phylum Mollusca; class Gastropoda; order Littorinimorpha; family Ranellidae; genus Monoplex; species Monoplex corrugatus. The sequence continues at coordinate 60,937,128 of CM060314.1, read as the reverse complement.
ACGTTCGGCCCCCAGCACCAGAACCAGCAGACACACCCAGCCTGGAGAGAGCCAAGGGGCTGGATGGGGGCTGGAGGTCCACCACCTCCCCCACTAACCCTTACGCCAACACGGACGAGGACGAGATGACAACGACATCGGGCAGTTACACCTTGACCCCTGACGAACCCCCTTCTGACGCTGACGAGGTTCCTTTCCATCAGGTGCATGACATCATGGTCTGACACCCCTCCCCCCTCCCCACCTCACACACCCTACTGCTGTGTTCTGACATGGCTTCCTGTGTGTCACTGACTAGCTACTGTGGGACAAGTTCCAATCTTGATGGCTACCCCAGTCCACAGTAGTGGCAATATAATCATCCTTGAAATGAATAGAACCTTCTCAAAGATATGATCTTAAAAAAGGCCAGTTATGGAAAAAAACAAAATACAGCTCATGACAAGGGCTAGTTACGTAGGCAATAAATCACAGAAGAAGGTCAAGCTAGCCTAAAGAAGAAGGCCTGGAACAAAAGGTGTGTGTTGCAACTAACGAAGAAACCGTGTTGCTTTTTGATAAGGGATGAAGAGCAATAATTGTGCACCACCCATACATTGGTATGAGAGCTATACCTGATACACGGTGAATGTCCAAATCCACGACAAGGTGGTTGGACGGTCATGGAGAATTAAGTACACAATTGCTGTGGTGTACTATCATTGTGAACCAGAGAGTGTGACAGGAGGTAATATAATGCTCTCCGGAGGATGCTGGCCAGTTCCTTCACCAGACCAAAATATCCAGTGGCTCGAAATGCTATCTCAGAGAGTCTAGAGAGATGAAACAAAGAAACGCATGACATCGTGCTCCTGCTTGCCTGTGTGAAGGCACCTCGTTTGACTGATACCAGTGTGCGTTGTTGTTACTCTGAGCAATACCTTAGGGATTTCTCATTCAAATTCAAGCCCCAGATACTTAACACTTAACTCAAGGTGTGTGTACCTCCTGGCTTCAGAGCCGAACTGTGGGTGTGATCACCATTTTTTGAACTCTGGAATTCCACATGAGATTCATGAAAATACATTAAGAATCACAATGTTTGTTCACGGATACTAGAGGATCGGTGGACAACAGAACGGTCCAGATAATGTGGTTCTGGACGACGACTGTTCAGTAATTCCTGAATAGTAACAGTGTTCTCATCTCTCGTCACATCTTTCTGTATTGCTTCAGAAAAAAAAAAAAAACGCCAATGAATTAGAGGAAACTTCTTTTGATAGATCCTGTTCATATGCGTTGTTTTTTTTTTGACAAAGTAACATTTCACTACAGTCTGCTGTATGTGTGCTGGATTTGACGCATTCAATAGGTGTTATGCTTTGATGGGAGGTGTCTGCTCTTATCATAAATTCACTTCTAACGAAATGCAGTATTATATTTTTATAGCTGTAAATAATGGTGTAGACTAGTTCCGGTTTTTGGAGTAGACCAGCAAATCAAAGCTAGTATTTCAAAACCAGTCTCACACACACACACACACACACACACACACACACACACACACACACACACACACACACACACACACACACACACACACACACACACACACACACACACACACACACACAACGCAAACACACACACTAAAAAACATACTGCAAAGTGATGCAATGACATGCATATTTAAAATCCATTTCATACACATACAGGTGCATGAGACTGCTGAGGAAGTAGATATTCAAAATCCCATTGCCCTCTGATTCTCTATAAAGAGTTATTTCACTGCCATTGCCATTTTCTGTGGCAGATAGGGGAAAGGATTTGCTTGTACTTGTTGTTGTTTTTTTTTTGTCGATTTTGTATTGCTGCTCTGAAGTACCATCAGTTCACTGTGCTGTTTATTGATGCGATTTTTTTTCTGATGAGTGTGTGTGTGTGTATTGAAACTCACACCATTAGTATTTGGTGAAGCCATGAGAACAGTCTGAATCACACCAGTTGGAGATTCCCTGCAGTCTGAAGCTACCCTCACCATTCCAGCTACCACCACAAATCATTGCTCTGTTCGACTGTGCATCATTCATAGTAATACCATCATTATTTATATGTGCGAATGTGCTATCTTCAGACAAGTAAAGTGAATGATTTAGAAAAAATGGTACACCTTATGATCTCATGGTTAGCAACAACACATTTAGCTGCAACAATAATGATTAAGGTAAAGGGGAAAAATAATATGAAGAGCTGGCATTTAATCTCTTAACATTACATATAAAAATCTCTTTTCAAGACTTGTGTAGTATCAATCATATGTATTGCGAGCAAAGCGGTCTGCCAGAAACAAAAACGTGTACCGCCATATCCTTACCAGATGGACAATTTTTTCCAGTCACCACTCCACTATCTCCACCTTTATAGAAATACATTGTTAGAGTGGTAATTTAACACAGAGATCAAACTGCATTGGATCACTGCATGACAAATATTTTCAGCAGACCAGTTTTCACTGCATAGGTATATCGATCAGCTCTGATATACGAATTGCAGTGTGCTGGATTGGGCTGCAACTCTAGCTTCAGTGCACTGTCTTAACTACCAGGCATAGTGCCTGATTAAGGTGTTTAGACATGAGACCTTTTGAGTCAGCAACTGAAATATGAAGGTGTATAGTCTTAAGTCAGTGACTAAGATTTATAGAGATTATAGACTTTTAAGTCTGTGATTACGATTTGCAATGTAATCTTTTAAATCCGTGACAAAGATTTTTGGCGCAGACTTTCGAATCGGTGACTAAAATCTGCAGAATTAGTCTTTTTTTAAGTTAGTGATTAACTTTTTTAAAGACGCAGACTTTTAAATCAGTAACTAAATTGTTAAAGATGCAGACTTTTAAGTCAGTGACAAAGATTTTTAGAGATACAAACTTTTCAGCTAGTGAATAAGACTTTCAGAGATGCAGACTTTTCAGCTAGTGACTAAGAGTTTTAGAAATACAGACTTTTAAATTATTGCCTGAGATCTTGGAGATGCAGGCATTTATGTCAGTGACTAAGATTTGTAGCCATGTAGTCTTTCATGTCCGTGGCTAAGATTTCAAGAGATAGAAAACTGTTAAGTCACTAAGATTTCAAGAGATACAGACTTTTTAAGTCAGTGACTAAGATTTTGAGAGATGCAGACTTTTTTAAGTCAGTGACTAACATTTCCAGGAATTCTGACCTGCAGTCAGCGACTAAAAAATTTAAGGATGCAGACATTTATGTCTGTGACTAAAAGTTGCAGAGCTGCTTCTCAATTCAGGGACTAACATTTTTTTTTATTAGAGATGCTGACTTTTTAGTGATTGACTAAACTTTGTAGAAATAAGCCAGTGACTAAGATGTGTAAAGATACGGACTTTACAACTTCTAACCCAATATTGAGGGAAAAAAGCCTTCTCTGTTCTCAGACAGTGAAAACTATTGCCAAGCGCTTTCATTCATGTCTTTTGTCGCAAAATGCCAGACGTAGTAATCTACTGTGCGGTGCTGATCGGCACCAGCAGTGTTGTGCTGTATAGAAGCCGACTGCCTGTCATAGTACTAAAACTGATATTAAAATGATAAATGGCACTTCAACATACACATTTGGACCATCTACTACGTACTGTATGAGTACGTGTATGGTCACAATAAAAACTTATA
>CM060314.1:60915960-60928460 GCA_030674185.1 Monoplex corrugatus | reverse complement strand
TTGCATGACTATAAATGACTTGTCTGATTTTAATGAACTAGTTACTTAGATGCTGTTATGCTCAAGGAAACTGCTAGAAAGAATTCACCTGCCCCCCCCCCTCCCCCACTGGAACAAATCCATACTTTAGCTAGAAAAATACCATTCTCTTCCAAAAATATTCAATCAGTTACAGTTTGTCCTTGTAAGATCTGTTCATGCCATGTAAATAGGCCACGACTACTATGACTTGTATCTATGATGATGTATGAAATGTGTGTTTTGAACAATGCATGATCTTCTTTGACGTCAGTAAAAGACTGAAATGGAATAGTTCCACTGTGCGTGATTATGTTCATGTGTATATGCGTGTGTTTAAGTGGCTCTCTGTCTCTGTCTCACTCTGTCTTTCTCTCTGTCTCTGTGTCTACCTGTCTGTCTGTCTGTCTGTCTGCCTGTCTGCCTGTCTGTCTGTCTGTCTGTCTCTCTCTCTCTCTCTCTCTCTGTCCCCCTCTCTCTGACCTATCTGTCTTTGTCTATCTGTCTGTCTGTCTGTCTGTCTGTCTCTCTCTCTCTCTCTCTGCGCTCTCTTTCTGTCTCTCTGTCTCTGTCTCTCTCTCTCTCTCTCTCTCTCTCTCTCTACGCGCGTGCGCTCTCTCTCTCTCTTTCCCTCCCTCCCTCCTCTCTCTCTCTCTCTCTCTCTCTCCCCCCCTTCCCTTTCAATTTTATGCTATGAACGCATAGATCGATGGTCCATTACACACCAGGAGAAGTTGTCGACGTGGATCGAACCCAGGAGCTTCCATATTTCGTTTACGCATTTGACTACCGCGTCCATAGCATGCATTTGAAAATGGATAATACATGTGATCTCAACGTCAGTTACATAATCTTCTTCTTCTTCTTTCATTTCTTTCATCTGCCGCTGGTGCCCTTCGGCGTCGCGGGGAGACACAGACGTCTGTCTGCAGCAAGGCGGGAGGCTTGATAGAGTGACAGGTCATGGGCTCGCAGGGTGTCAGCCACGGAGTCGCTCCATCGTCTCCGTGGTCTACCTCTGGCTTTCCAGCCAGTGTATCTGGTGGTGTATGCCCGTAGGGCCGGTTGGTCGGGCGGCATTCTGGTGAGGTGACCAAACCACCTGATCCTTTGTTGTTCGACATGGTGGAGAATTGGTGTTAGTCCGACCATGTTTCTGATCACCTCATTCTTGATCTTGTCGCGTCTGGTCTTGTTGACAGCTTTTCTCAGGCAGCGCATTTCACATGTGACCAATTTTCTCTCTAAGGCTTTTGTTAGGGCCCATGTCTGACACTGGTATGTGAGTGTTGGAACGAAGATGGCGTTGATGAGTTTTGCCTTGGTGCTCATTGGGATGCTGGGATGTTTCAGAAGGGGGGCGAGTTGGTAACTGATTGCGTTCGCTTTCTGGCATCTTGTTTCTATCTCTCTGTCCAATTTTCCATCTTCAGTGAAGAGGCTGCCAAGGTATTTAAATTCTTTGGTCTGTTTCAGCTGGGTGCCGTTGATGTTGATGTCCAGCTTTCCTGGATTTCTGCTGACAGACATAACTTCTGTTTTGTTGATACTGATCTTCATATCATACTTCTCGCAGCTTGTGTTGAGTTGGTCTGTGTGTTCTTGAAGAGCTGCTTTGTTCTGATTCATCAAGGACTGGTCGTCAGCAAATAATAGTTCGTTCAGGGCCTCCAGATCTGGATTGGCTTCCTTTGTAATCTGGTCCATGTAGATCACGAAGAGAAGGGGAGAGAGTACGCAGCCTTGCCTGACCCCTGATGTAACCGGGAACCAGTCCGATGTTCCACTGGCTGTTCGGACTGCGCTCCTACTGTTGGCATAGATTGCTCTGATGTTATCAAGCAACTGCCCCTTCACGTCGTACTGCTCCAGGATCTTCCAGAGCTTGTCTCTGTTGACTCGGTCAAAAGCTTTTTCTTGATCAACGAATACTGTATGCAGGTCTTGGTTGTATTCGATGGCTCTTTCACACAGCTGTCGGAGTGCGAAAATGGCATCTGTGCACCCTCTTCCTTTCCGAAAGCCAAACTGGGCATTGCTCAGTAGGTGTTCTGCTTTGGCTCTTGTGCGCTGTTCCAGAATCTTTGCATACATTTTCCTACATGGCTGAGAAGTGAAATGCCTCTGTATGTGCTGCAGTCTTTCTTGCTGCCCTTCTTCTTCCAAATTGGCACCACTATTGCATTTTGCCAGTCCATTGGTACTTTCCTCTCTTCCCATGCTTTCTGGAAGATGATGGTGAGCCACTTAACTCCCGTTTCTCCGCATGCAAGGATGGCTTCAGTTGTTATGCCATCATTGCCTGCTGCTTTGCCCTTTGGGCTGGTCTTAATTGCTTTTCGTGTTTCTGCTTCAAGGATTTGGGGCTCTAACTGGTCTTTATAGCGTGGTGAGAACTGGGAGCTGGAAGCCTGGACTCCAGATGGGTTTAAAAGGTCTTTAAAATAGTCTTCCCATCTTTTCAGAATTTCCTCTTCTTTGTGTAGTGCCTCTCCATTTGCATCATTCACTACTGTTGTTGGGTTGAATGGCTCATCTCTTACTCTCATCGTCTTCACACTTTTGAAAAATTCTCTTGGGGAGTTCTTGCAAATTTCACTTAACTTCTCTCCATAGGTCGCCCAAGATTTTTCTTTGGAGGCTTTCACAACACGTTTACTATGTCTTCTTGCGATTCTGTACTTGACGTAGTCCTCTTCTATCTTGGTCTTGACCCAAGCTTTATATAGCTGCTTCTTTTTCTTGATGGCTTCCTTCACCTCTTGGTTCCACCAGGCTGTAGCTTTCCTGTTTTTACCTCTACATTTCTTTGTCCCGCAAACTTCCCTTAAGGTGTTCAAGAGAGCTGGCTTGAAGGTGTCCCAGGCTTGTTCCACGATGAGGGGGGTTGTATCAATGGGGTCAAGTTTCACCTTGATAGCACTTTCAATCTGTTCTTGCACTTCTTTCTCTGCCAGTTTGAGGAGGTTGATCTTTTCAGGCTGGTTCTTCCTAGCAGTTGTTATTTTCTCCTTCTGAGTACTGGAGGCCAGAATGACAGGCCTGTGGTCAGTGTCAAGGTTGGCATTGGGGATGGCTTTTGAGTCTTTGATGGCGTAACGTGTTCTAGATCTTGCAAGTATGAAGTCGATTTGAGACGAGATGCTGAGGTCGTTCCATTTGTACCAGGTGTAAATTTGGGAGGCTCGATGTTGGAAAAAGGTGTTGGTGATGATCAGATCATGCTCTGCACATAGTTCCAGCACGTGGTTCCCGTTGTAATTGCAAGGTGTTCTGTGGTCACTGTGGGGTCCAAGATGTTTTGTCCACGGGTTTCTTCTCTCACCAACTCTGCCGTTGAAATCCCCCATGACATACAGGTCCTCTTTGTCAGGGGTGCTGTTGATGAGGTCGGAGAGCTCTTGATAGAATGAGTCTTTCTCCTCTTCTGAGTACGAATCGTTACACGGTGCATATGCTTGGATATAGTAGACGATTTTGTTGGACTTTCTTACACCGATTTTAATCAATCTTTCTGATATGTATTCTGTACTCATGAGATTTTTTCTTTTAGTTACATAATATATGTGATAAACTAAAATGCGCCAGGAAGTGCGTTCATTCACTCTCATGGTCATACTGAACTGTAAACATACTTGAAATGATACCACTCATGACATTTCATTTTGCGTAAGTCGTTTCAACTGAATGCAAGAAGGGAGATTAGAAATGCATATGGTGAAAATATAGTATTCTGGGATTGATCCCCCTGGTCCCACTCGCTTCCCTCATCAACCTCCTTCACTGGAGGACCATTCAAGATAGTTTGGGTGTAGCGTTTCAAACAAGACAAAGAAGAAACATCGTGTATGTGTATTTTTTTTTCTGCCTTATCATCTTCGCCTCTCCTGTCACTACACCTCACACCATTCATGTCGTAGTTTTCCAACACCACTTTCGATCCAAACAAACTGAGGTCACTATGACAGAAGGACAAATATGACTTTGAACTTGACGTGGCGTTAGCCCTGGTACGGCTCGAGTAGTCGGCTGGGCTACAAGCAATATGAACTTGACAGAAAGACATGATGGGCCACAGATTCTGGGACATGTTTCTTTTCTTTCCATACTATGATTAAGATAGGATTATGGATACGGTGCCACGATGGTTAAAATGGGGATGATTGTGACGATGCTCCGAAGTTCCAATTCGCACTGTGACTGCATGTTAGGGATGGTACAGTACCCTCACTTTCATAATCTATTCAGAAATACTTTGGTGTTGGTCAGGATATTTGAACAACACCCTCAGTGATGCCATCACAAAGAGGATGGGACTCGACTGTGTGGCTCCAGCCTTCCCAACGTACCTATAGCAAGGTTAACTCTGGGTGGAAGGTGGTCAGGTTGAAACAGCCTACAATTACCATTATTGGGCATCGAATATTAGTTAGTACTGTGTTGTGCAAACCACGTTGACTGACTGGTATGGCCCTGAAGCAGGAACACATGTTATGTTCTACGTAGAACTCGTCATACCTGTTGCCTGGTATAGCAACAGGAGGGAGGCATCCACACATAATGCATAGCAAGCCACCCAAACTAAAGGTTACAGGTACTCTACAAAGTGTAGAGAAAAATAACCCAAACAACCCACCCAGCAACTAGTTAATGTAAAAGAAAGAAACTGGAAGAAAACTCTCAGGAAAATGTATTTCCTTAGAAGAAAAAATATCAGGGAAAATGTATTTCCTTGGAAGAAAAAATATCAGGAAAATGTCCCTCCTTGGAAGCAAAAATGTATTTCTTTAATCTCGAAAAGCTGTCGTGTGAAGCTTGTTTTTAGAGGTTGTTTTTTTGTTTGTTTGTTTGTTTGTTTTTTCGCCATGCTCTGTCCGTTGCAATTTCACAAAACCAGTCATGTTTCGCTTTCTAAGATTTTACTTTACCTGAGTGTTGACAAGAAGCATTTTGACCTCAGTCTTTATCTTTTCTGCGCATAGTTTTCCATTAGAATAAGAAGCATTTTCTCTGATGCTTTCTTATTCTAAACTATTTTTCTGCTTACAACACAGTAGAGAGAGAGAGAGATAGATTAGCAATTCTCTTCTCACGGAACAGACTGACTTTCAAAAAGCGTTTCTGGCTGTTAAAAAAGCAACAATAAACAAACCAAGGAGGTGGGAGGAAAAGAAAAGAAAAAACAAACAAACAAGGAAAACTCAGAATGATTAGCAAAAACTCTTAGACAATTATACCCTCACCAAACTTGCATAACACATCTGATTAAAGACATTGGTTAAATTAAAATAACAGACGAAATAGGAAACAAAACACTAAGACAATTATATACCCTCTCAAAACTTGCATAACAATCTGATTAAAAGACTGGTTAGACTAAGATAACAGACGAAACAGGAATGTACTTTTGTTTTGAAATATGCACTCACTCTCTATGCCTGCCTGACCAAGCTTGCTCTCAGAGAGAGAGATCAATATGAATTCAGGGTATCGCCATATCTATTTCACAGTCTGAAGCATACATACTCTATCGCTCACACACACAGAGACACAGACAGACACACAGACACACAGACACACAGACACACACAGACACACACACACACACACACACACACACACACACACACACACACACACACACACACACACACACACACACACTTGATCACCAGATACCCAGAAATAACATAGTAGCAAGTCCACATCCAACCTATAAGACTGAACAGGCAGATTGCAGAAACCACGAGAAGTCAGGTAATTTCCTGACGACAGGCCAAGTCTGGTCAGTGCAGAGAGAGAGAGAGAGATAGAGAGAGAGAGAGGAGAGAGAAAGAGAGAGAGAGAGAGAGAGAGAGAGAGAGACAGAGACAGAGACAGAAAGACAGTGAGACAGAGAGAGAGAAAGAAAGAAAGACAGACAGACAGAGACAGACAGACAGACAGACAGACAGAGACACAGAGAGAGGCAGAGATAGAGATAGAGAGAGGGACAGACAGACAGAGACAGACAGAGAGAAACAAGCAGACAGACAGAGACACACAGAGAGACAGACAGGCAAATCGACAGAAAGACAGACAGACCGACAGAGACAGGGACAGAAAGAGAGAGAGAGGAGAGACAACAGACGACAGACAGACAGACAGACACAGAGACATAGAGGGACAGAGAGAGACAGAAGGAGAGTCATAAATCGAAATCAGGACAAATGGTTTCTCAGTTTGTGCCGTTCACGATTATAAGCAAGGTTAAGGCCAGTAAACCCACGTCAGACATAACGGTAACTAGATAATTAACAAAACAAAGAAAGGCAAGTAAACAGTCACCCAAACAATCAAACACCAAAAAAAAATCATAAAAACAAAACAAGAACAAGAAAAAAAAAAAACGAAGAAAGAAAGAGAGACAGAAACATATGCATCATTTTATGAGACAGACTGATTGACAGCCAGACAGACCAAAAAAGCCAGACAGCATAACATCCTTTGAACAGAAAAAGAAAACACACCATGTATGAAGCGTGCAGACTTGTAAACACCTGTACTGTGTATTTTCTTATGCCTCTGTATACATGGTCTTTCTTTCAATATTTTCATCAACGCATGATTTACGTTGACAAGGGCCTCCTATTCTTAAGTCTCTGACGACCTCCTCATCATGATCATTATTAATATTGAATACCGATTCCAGCTGCCAATTCAAGAAATTGCAATATTCAGAATAAAAAAAAAAGGTACTATAGAAGATATGCTTATTAAACGATGGCACATATTGAAATAAAAAAGAAATAATAACAGGCTGCAGTGAGATTGAAACCCTCACCTTACCAAATATTGTATTTGTGTGGTTCAGCTCTTTCAATCTAAATCTTCTCATTTCTCATCACCTGGACCGTTTTCCTCTCAGCGTCATGGGCCGTTTCAAAACGTACCTCAGTACTTACACACACACAGCGGCCATAGGCGTAAAAGCCCGTCTGTGTATCTGAGTGCACAATGGAGCTGCAGCCCACAAACGAAAAGCAAAGACGACCATCGTTAACTTCGTCTAAAATGAGTTGCAGATTTTATAAACTGAACTGGCTAAAACAGTTTGTTTCTCGCGTAGTTGTGCTGCCGTTTTCTTTTTGTCTCAAGGGATACTGGGGAATATTTTAAGTATGAATCAGCATGCGCCCATTTTTTTCGGTGTAATACATATGTAATACTCTTCCACTTGGAGAAACAGCTGGACGTAAAGGGTCTGTACCTCAAAATCAGGAGAAGTGCCACACGATGGTTACCTGGCTGAACCTGTCACATGGTTATTTCCCTTTTAACATATCACATTTATTTCTTTTATTTCATTTTGTTTGTTTGTTTTTATTGCGAGTTCGTCGGTTAATCATATTGCTAATTTATTTGTGTTTCTGTGTTTCATTATTTACTTTGTTTTAGTTTTTTTCATTGTGAGTTCGTCAACTAATCATGATGCTAATCTATTGTGTGTTTGTATGTTTCTCATTTCTTTCGTTTTAGAATTATTTGTTTTGATTGTGAGTTCGCCCACTAATCATGCTGCTAATTTATTTTTTTGATTCTGTGTTTCTTATCGTGATGGTGAGATAACCATTATGGTGGATTGTATTATAACTAAAACAAAAAAGTTTTAAAAAAACCAACAAGAACGAAAATGAAAAGAAAAAACAGAAAACAAACAAACAAACACACAATCGATTGAACTGCACATACAGACTTTCGTATTAGAGATTGTCTCTCTTCTGCTTGTGTTTTTTTCTAGCTATCAGAGTGAAATTAACTAAACGTAAGTTGCTCTTTTGGCCCCTAGGCTTATGTATGTCATTTGAAATATGTCATCTGGTCTGTCTCTTCATGTTTGCTTGTCTCCTTCTCTCTCTCTCTCTCTCTCTCTCTCTCTCTCTCTCTCTCTCTCTCTCCCCTCTCTCTCTCCCTCTCTCCATGCTTTATTGCTCTGTCTGTCCATGTCTCTCTCTCTGTCTCTGTGTCTCTCTGTCTCTGTCTCTCTCTCACTCTCTCTCTCTCACTCTCTTCCCACTCTCTCTCTCTCTCTCTCTCTCTCTCTCTCTCTCCATGCTTTATTTCTCTGTCTGTCCATGTCTCTCTCTCTGTTTCTCTCTCTGTTTTTCTCTCTCTGTGTTTCTCTCTCTCTGTGTGTTTCTCTCTCTCTCTCTCTCTCTCTCTCTCTCTCTCTCTCTCTTCTCTTTGTCTTTCTTTATCTCTCTGTGTCTCTCTCTCTGTGTCTCTCTGTCTCTCTGTGTCTCTCTCTGCTTCTCTGTCTGTCTCTCTCTCTGTCTCTGTCTCTCTCTCTCTCTGTCTCTCTGTCTCTCTGTCTCTGTCTCTCTCAATTCTGTCTCATGCCCCTTCCATTCAATGTCAGCTATACGTTATGTTTCACGTAGATGTGTATATGTCTGTATTTTTAAACATATAGACACAACGAATCATGAAAAATAATTGAAAGATCAAAATATGTCTTTAGCTTGTTAGTTTTTAGTTTCAGCTGTTTCGTCTCTCTGTTCTTTCAGTTTGATTCTTTTTGTTTTTGTTTTTTGTTTTCCAAGACAACTCAGTTGATTGCTTTCGTTTTTTTTGTTTTTTGTTTTTGTTTTTGTTTTTGTTTTTTGTTTGTTTTGTTTTGCTTTGTTTTGTTTCTTTGTTTGTTTTCTTTCCTTCCTTCGTTTGATCTTTTAGTCCGTCAATCCCTTTTCTGTCTGTTCTTTTCCTTCCTATTTCTTTTTTTTATTCGCTTTCTTTCTTTTTATGTCTCTCTTCTTCCTACTGTCTGTCTTTCCGATTTTTCAGGTATGATTGATTGATTGATTTGATTCAGTTTTACGTCAGCACCCACCTCAGGTGATATGGCCGACGGGGATAACCATCCCAGGAAAATGGGGGCAATGGGGGACTTATCTAATCCTATACTGACACCACCAGAACAACAATGATGCTAAGATGGGACAGTGAGAAGGCCAGATTTAATGTAGCGCACCCAGGATTCGAACCCACAACCATTAGCATGTGAATCCGACGCTCAAACCAACTGAGCTACAGAGGCCCGCTTTTCAGGTATTCTGTCATCTTATCTTTTTATATTTTTCTTGTCTTCATGGTAATTTCCTTTGTGTCCCCCCCTCCCCCCCCCCTCCCCCCATCTTTCTTTTTTCCTATCATTTGCATACGCACAATGTCCAGTCTGGTTCTGTTTACATCAGTATCTAAGATGTCTCGTCCATTTTTATCTTCCATTTCCATGTTATAATACAGTAGGTTTTTTTGCCATGTACTGTTCATGCTGTTGAGTTGAGCTCTGAGAGAGAGAGGGAGAGACAGACAGACAGACAGAGAGACAGACAGGCAGGCAGGTAGACAGACAGACAGACAGAGGCAGGGAGACAAAGAAACAAAGAGAGAGAGAGAGACAAAGAGACAGACAGACAGACAGACAGAGACAGAGGGAGAGAGACAAAGGCAGTCAGACAGAAAGAGAGAAACAATGACAGAGGAGGAAAGAGAGAGAGAGGGGGAGGGGAAGAGAAAGAAAGAGAGACAGAGACAGAGATACAGTGAAAGATAGAGATAGACACAGACACAGACAAAGAGAAAAGGAAAGAGAGAGAGAGACAGACAGACAGACAGACGGACAAGCAGACAGACAGACGGACAGAGACAGAGACAGAGATACAGTGAAAGATAGAGATAGACACAGACACAGAGAGAGAGAGAGAAAGAGAGACAGACAGACGGACAAGCAGACAGACAGACGGACAGACAGGCAGGCAGACAGACAAACATAAATCAGAACGTTTAATGTACATCGGCCTCGATACAATAGTCAACAATGGGGTGGGGGGAGGGAAGTAAGGCTTTTTGTGATTCATACAATTTTTTTTTCAAATGCATATGATTATGTCAATGAAAAGCAAAACTTTCAAAGCTTACCTCAGTTTATATTTTATCAATGTAACAGGCAACAAATCCTTCGTTTGCGGACCGGATATATCATTAAACGAACAAAGATAGCAATTCGTACTTGACTATCAACAAGCTTAATTAATCAATGCATTAAATCGCAACCAGTTGATATAAAAGAATCATTCAATTCCTCGATCTGCTGGTCAATCATTCTGTCTCTCCGTGTTGTCAATCGAGAAAGAGAGAGAGAGAGAGAGAGAGAGAGAGAGAGAGAGAGAGAGAGAGAGAAAGAAAGAGAGAGAGAAAGAAAGAGAGAGAGAGAAAAAGAAGAGAGAGAGAGAAGAAAGAGAGTAAGAAGAAAGAGAGAGAGACACACAGACGGAGAGACACAGAGACAGAAAGACAGACAGACAGAGAGAGAGAGAGAGACAAACAGGGACAGAGAGAAAGAGAGACAGAGACAGTGACAGATACAAGTAGAGGGAGAGAGAGAGAGAGCGAGGGAAAGGGAAGCAGAGGGAAGGGGAAGGAGAGAGAAGGATGGGTGGATGAATTGCAAGCATTTCAGAGATGTAAGGAGTCGAGGTTTGTCTGCTCAATTGACAGGTGGTAAGGAACACCTTTTACTCCTAGTCCCGTGCTGGTCTCTGCCTTCGGCTCAGACAGAGAAAGAGACAATGGATTTTGAGTGGAGAGGAGTGGGGTGGGGTGGGGTGGAAGGGGGAAGAGGAAGAGTGAGAGACAGAGGGAGAGGAGGTAAGATGTCTGGGAGATTAAATTGAAAGAATTAGAGTTTTGTCTGCTTGAGTCACAGATGGGTGTAAGGGGGTGAGGGTGGGCGGATGAAAGAATTTATGATCTTCAAAGGATTGGGGGAAAAGCTTAGTAATCAGTCTACATGCGATTTTTTAAGTTACATGTTGTTTTCATCTCTGTCTCTGTCCTGTCTGTCTGTCTATATCTCTTTCTGTCTGTCTGTCTGTCTGTGTCTCAGTCTGTCTGTCTGAATGTCTGTCTATATGTGTGTGTGTCTCTCTCTCTCTTTCTCTCTCTCTCTCTTACTCGCTCGCTCGCTCTCGCTCTCTCTCTCTCTCACTCTCTCTCTCACTCTCTCTCTCACTCTCTCCCTCCCTCCCTCCCTATCTCTCTCTCTCTTTCTCTCCTTCTCTCTCCCTCTCTCTAATAATAATAATAATATTATAATATACAATATTTTATATAGCGCAAAATCTTGATAAAATCAAATCTAAGCGCTAAAACAGACACACACGCACGCACGCACACACACCACGCACGCACGCACACACACACACACACACACACACACACACACACACACACACACTCACACGCACACGCACACGGCTATAAATGGGGAGAAAGAATAAAAGCAATGGAAAATTATAGAGAGCATATTATATACAATTATATATTACAATGTGATTCCCCTCCGAGTGGAGACAGGCTGCAGAGGGGATTGAGTGAGATCAGGATTTTATGCAGAGGAGAAAAGGTGAGTTTTGAGAGCGGACTTGAAGGAGACAAAAGTAGGTTGCTGACGGACTGAGAGAGGAAGTTTGTTCCAGGAAAGTGGACCAGAAACAGAGAAGGCTCGTGGACCATAGGTATTGAGCTTAGTGCGTGGAAAGCGAAAAGTCAGAGGATCGGAGGCAGAGCGGAGGGTACGTGAGGGAACATAGATCTCAAGTAGGCTTGACAGGTAATCGGGGGCTGCGTTATTGAGGCTTTTGTAGCACATGGTGTCTAGTTTGTACTGTATGCGCTTTGATACAGGGAGCCAGTGAAGTTGTGCCAGGAGAGGAGATACGTGGTCAGCTTTTTTCTTTTTGAGTACAAGGCGTGCAGCATTGTTTTGAATGCGCTGCAGGATGTGAATGGTGGAGGCAGGAAGACCAGACAGGAGTGAATTGCAATAGTCAATGCGAGACATTATAATAATAATAATAATAATAATGAAGCATTTGTATAGCGCACTCCTCCAACAAGATGCCAGAGCTCTGTGCACTTAACAGACGTTATCATAAGCAGCAATTCATGATAGACAAGCAACAGTGATGTACAAATCAAGTCAAAATTAAGAATAGTGATAGATAACACATTGGTAACTTGTTATAAAAAACCTAAGCAACATTAAGTTAAGGATAAAGGATCACACACACACACATACACACACACACACACACACACACACACACACACACACACACACACACACACACACACACGCGCGCGCGCATAGACACAGACACACATACACACGCACTGATTCAATCACTCACTCACTCACATACACACATACAAGGAGAGAACGAGTTTTGCAGTTGTTTCCACAGAGAGATACTTCCTGATCAGGCTTATACGATGGAGGTGATAGTAGCAAGATCTGGCAGTTTGAGAAACAAAGTTGTTCATGGAGAGGGTAGAGTCAATGCAGACACCAAGGTTTTTAGCTGAATCAGAAATTGGGACTGATGTGTTACATAATGGGAGAGAAAGAGGAGGCAGCTGAGAAAGTTCCTGACGGGTGC
>CM060314.1:60900960-60905960 GCA_030674185.1 Monoplex corrugatus | reverse complement strand
AGGTGATAGGATGTCCGCCACAAATCTAGCCGTCTCATACATGATGGAACCTCTGGATGCGACTATGGGACGGAGGGGGACTTCTTTCTTGTGGACTTTGGGTAGACCATAGAACTTGGGGACGTCGGACACAGTTGGGTATAATTTCCTGTACTGTTCTAATGACAGGCGGTCCGTCTCTTTCAGGCGTTTCAGTGTGTCTTTCAGTTTGTTGGAAAACTTGGAAGTAGGATCTTTCTTGAGGCGTTCATATGTTGTAGTATCTTCCAGAAGTTTGCTTGCCTTCTCATAGTACATGGGTCTAGGCATGATGACTGTGGCACGACCTTTGTCAGCTGGTAGGATCATCGTGGCGTGTTCGTTCTTTAAATCCGCCAGAGCCCGTCTTTGGTCCGGTGTTAAGTTGGATTTCGGTAGTTTGGCCTGTTTCATGATTCTGACACAGTCTGATCTTAAGTGTGTGGCTTCTTCTGAATTAGGGCCAATATACCTGCAAGCTGTTTCAATGCTTGTGATGAGGTCTACCACTGGAAGCTTGTTAGGGCTACGGCGAAATTTAGTCCTTTCTCTAGTACTTCCTGTTCTGGTTTAGTGAGTTGGCGATCTGATAGATTGATCACCCACCTCTCTTTGGTCTTTCTTTTTGTTTCTTCCGGTACAGGTGTAATCTCGCTTTTGTCATTCTGTTGTCTCCTGTTGTTTTTTGGTGCTAGAAGTTCGAATTTCTTTCGATGGCGTTGGCGTACTTTGTCCCATTCTATTCGTCGTGTGTTGTTTAGCCACTCTTTGATTTCGGAGAGCATAGCATCTGGTAGTGTGCTAGAGCTCAGTCTTTCCTCGAGGTCTTGGATTTTCCCTTCCAGACAAGTGATGCGGGTGTTGATTTGCTTGATGCGTTCGTTCATGAGTGCTCGTTGTGCCTGATTGATGATATTATTTGCTGCTGTTCCTTTCATCGAAGTTTTGATTTTTAGGCTGGTGGGAAAGACGCCGTGATGTTTGCAGTGCAGTGTGAAGTGTAGATGGTTCCTGAACTTCGCTAGGGAGCGGTGTAATTTCTCTGATTCACGCATACATGCATATGTGTCAAATCTTCCTTTTCTTTCCAAGGTCTTAGAGAAAGTTGTTCTTGACCAGCTGTTAAACCACCTTCATTTCAATAACCTTGTCTATTCCCTTCAGTCTGCTTACCGTTCTGGACATAGTACCGAAACTGCTCTTCTCAAAATCTGCAACGACTTATTGACTACTCTCGACTCTAACAACGTATCACTTTTGACTCTCTTGGACCTATCTGCTGCCTTTGACACTATTGACCACTCTATCCTTCTCTCCCGTCTACATCACTCTTTTGGGCTCCATGATACTGTCTTGAACTGGTTTCATTCTTACATCACCAATCGTCTGCAAGTAGTTTCTGTCAATGGTCTTTCTTCTAATCCTTCCTGTCTGACTTACGGAGTGCCACAAGGATCTGTTCTGGGCCCCCTACTTTTCATTCTCTACACCTACCCTGTCTCCTCTATTGTCCAAGAACACCTGCTTCAGCATCATTCTTTCTCGGATGACAATCAGCTGTATGTCTCTGGGCCTCTCCCTGACCTTCCCATCATGATCCAGAAAACCCAATCTTGTGTAGCTGACCTGAAGGATTGGATGACTGAGAACAAACTGAAATTAAATGAAGAGAAATCCGAATTGATCTTGATCACCCCACCCAAACTCCAAAATCACCCCTCTCTTCCAACCTCTGTCACACTTGTTGACTCATCTATCCCTCTCTCCCATTTTGCCCGTAACCTTGGTGTAACTCTTGATCAAACCCTGTCCTTCCACCAGCATGTGAGCAACGTCTGTCGGACTTGTTTTCTTGAACTCCGCCGAATTGCTTCTATCCGCCACCTCCTCTCAGAAGACACGACAAAGGCTCTTGTCTGTGCATTTGTTCTATCCCGTCTCGATTACTGTAATGCTCTTTTTTCTGGTTCCCCCTCTCATCTCATTAACAAACTTCAGAAAGTTCAAAATCATGCTGCCCGTCTCATCTTCCGCTCTTCAAAATTTAACCATGTTACGCCATTGCTCTGTTCTCTCCACTGGCTCCCTGTTCAGCAAAGAATATCCTACAAGATTGCCTGCCTCTGCTTCAAATCTATTGAGTCTTCCTGTCCTGAGTATCTCACCCATCTGTTACATCTCTACACGCCATCTCGAGCTTTGCGGTCCTCATCTGATACCCGTCTCTATAGTATCCCCATAGTCCGCACTAAAAGGTTTGGGCAGCGTTCTTTTTCCTATCAAGCTCCAACCATCTGGAATCAGTTACCTCGCTCTCTTAGATACTCACCCTCTCTGTCCACATTCAAACGCTCCCTCAAAACTCACCTGTTTCCCAAAACTGGTAATCTCTGCCCCCTTCCCCCCATGTAATGTAATGGTGACATTATAGTGTCTTAGTGTCAATGTGTCATTGTATTTGCATGTCATGCTGTGTGTGTGTTTGTGTGTGTGTGTGTGTGTTTGTGTGTGTGTGGTGCTTCTGTGGGCGTGTGTGTGTGTGCTTGTGATTCTGGTTATATGTTTTGCCATTGTAAACGCCTAGGGCATTAATTTGATTAGGCGTACTAAATGTTCATAATAATAATAATAATAATAATAATATATATATATATATATATATATATATATATATTGAGAGAGAGAGAGAGAGAGACAGAGACAGAGACAGAGAGAGAGAATGTTTTACCGAAATGAGTAAAAAATTACTATAAAAGACAAAAAACAAAAAAAAAGAGGTGGCAGGCAGCTTGTATTCTAAAAACAGCTGTATGATGATGGTATCAATTCATCTCCCACCCTGCTTTTTCCTTCCCATACCCAGTACGCTGTGGATCGCATGCACGTCATCTTCCCTACAATAAATGTACTTGGTGCTAAACTTTAATCCGTGTTGTTGAATATGAAGGCAGGCATGTAACAACTTTGAAAATTAATTCACTTCCTGTTTGTACACAAAGAGGTAAACTGTAAAATAATAATAATAATAATAATTACAATATTTATATAGCGCAAAATCTCGATAAAAATCAAATCTAAGCGCTGAACATACACTCACGCACGCGCGCACACACACGCACACACACACCCACACATGGCTATAAATGGGGAAAAAGAATAAAAGCAATGGAAAATTATAGAGAGCATATTGCATACAAATATATATTACAATGTGATTCCCCTCCGAGTGGAGACAGGCTACAGAGGGGGATGAGTGAGGTCAGGATTTTATGCGAGGAGAAAAGGTGAGTTTTGAGAGCGGACTTGAAGGAGACAAAAGTAGGTTGCTGACGGACAGAGAGAGGAAGTTTGTTCCAGGAAAGTGGACCAGAAACAGAGAAGGCTCGTGGACCATAGGTATTGAGCTTAGTGCGTGGAAAGCGAAAAGTCAGAGGATCGGAGGCAGAGCGGAGGGTACGTGAGGGAACATAGATCTCAAGTAGGCTTGACAGGTAATCGGGGCTGCGTTATTGAGGCTTTTGTAGCACATGGTGTCTAGTTTGTACTGTATGCGCTTTGATACAGGGAGCCAGTGAAGTTGTGCCAGGAGAGGAGATATGTGGTCAGCTTTTTTCTTTTGAGTACAAGGCGTGCAGCATTGTTTTGAATGCGCTGTAGGATGTGAATGGTGGAGGCAGGAAGACCAGACAGGAGTGAATTGCAATAGTCAATGCGAGACATTATGAAGGAGAGAACGAGTTTTGCAGTTGTTTCCACAGAGAGATACTTCCTGATCAAGCTTATACGATGGAGGTGATAGTAGCAAGATTGGCAGTTTGAGAAACAAAGTTGTTCATGGAGAGGGTAGAGTCAATGCAGACACCAAGGTTTTTAGCTGAATCAGAAATTGGGACTGATGTGTTACATAATGGGAGAGAAAGAGGAGGCAGCTGAGAAAGTTTCTGACGGGTGCCAATGAGGACAGCTTCTGTCTTGTCATCATTAAGCTGAAGTTTGTTGAACGTCATCCAGTTCTTAATGTCCGAGTAACACTCAGTGGTGCGAGTCAAGAGGCGCTGTATATTGTCTGGTGTGTCACTGTCTAGAAGTTGGGTGTCATCAGCATAGAAGTGGTGTTTTATAGAGTGGGAGTTGATGATGGTGGACAGGGGGGAGGTGTAAAGAGTGAAAAGAACAGGGCCAAGGACAGATCCTTGTGGAACACCACAGGTCAGGCATGCAGGTTGAGAGTAAGTGCCATTAATGAGAACAGTTTGTTTTCTGTTTGACAGATATGAAGTGAAAAAGGAGAGAGCAATGTCAGAGATGCCAAAAGTATGATGAAGTCTAGAAAGGAGAATACCATGATCAATGGTATCAAAGGCTGCAGACAGATCAAGGAGTGTGAGGAGAGAGACTTTGCCAGTATCAGTTGCAAGGAGGAGATTGTTGAGAATGTGTAGCAGGGCAGTTTCAGTGCTATGGCACTGGCGGTAGGTTGACTGGAAAGGATTGAGGAGATTGTGGGCAGACAGGTGAGAGTTCAGCTGGTTGAGGACAACTTTTTCGATGAGTTTTGACAAGAAAGAGAGATTAGAGATAGGCCGGTAATTTTTCAGTTGATTTGGGTCTAAATTGTATTTCTTGAGGAGAGGGTGAACAATAGCAGACTTGAAAGAATCTGGGACAGTTCCAGTTTGAAGAGAAGTGTTGATGATGTCAGTGATGAATAGGAGGAGAGTAGGGAGACAGTCAGAGTAGAGAGAACCTGGAAGAGGATCCAGTTCGCAGGTTTTGAACGACATGGATCTGATTGTGTTGAGAATTTCTTCTTGTGAGACTGGAGTAAAAGTAGTAAGAGGTGTGCCAGTAAGGAAGGGTCAGGTGGGCATGGTTGACAGGGTGTCCTGTCATGCCTGCCACGAAGAGTTTGTATTTTGGTGGTGAAATACTTGGAGAATACAGATGGGAGTTCTTCATTTGTGTGTTTTGTTGGGAGAGGT
>CM060314.1:60870960-60888460 GCA_030674185.1 Monoplex corrugatus | reverse complement strand
ACAACGATACCTTAGAACAACAAAGCTATATCTCGATGGCCGCCATTTTGAAACGTTCAGAGCTACACTCACTTGAAAATTTTGGAAGCTCATAAAAATTCAGATTCTCAAGCAAAATATTCACAATTTAGTGAGAATGTAAAAAATCATGTTTACACGTGTACATCACAAAACTGTTGCCGCTATAATCTGAAAATTGATAAAAAAAAATCATTTTTAAAATCAATAGTCCGTTGTTGCTTAACTTTTGTTTCAGAAAGAGGACAGAGGTTTAGAGCAACAACGGACTACTGTGAGATGTTCCAGTTTTGCATGAAAGGAGACTCCAAGAATACAGACGCAAGTTTAGGCAACAACCCTTATTTTATTCAATGGCCCATTGTTCCATATCATAATGAACAAAATTGCATACCCATAAATTGTTGTTCAAACAAAAATGTTGTGTGGGATGTATAAGATAATCTGACGAAAAGCAAGTTGTAAATCTTCCAAGCAACACTGGTTTTCAGTTCTGATAGTCTGTTGTTGCAGAAACTATTCCTTCTCTGTTGGTACTGAAGGTTGTGTGTGTGGGGGGGGGGGGGGAGAAGGCGGTATTTCACAGTGATCCATTCTTCCCCATGAAAAGCCTGTAAGCTCGTTTTGTGCAACTACGGTTTTTATAGAATAACTTTGAAATTTGATAAACAGCTTCTTTGGCACTTTATTATCATGAATTTTATAGAAATATCTACCACCTATCAACAAATTGAAAAATGCAATTTTTTTAGATAGACGTTGTTGCTCTAAGGTATCGGCATGTAAGTGTTGGCTTAATATAAAATGTATACTTGTACATGTGAAGTTAAAATGTATACCTGTGGATCTCAGAAAAAATGAGAGAGAAGGTGTAGACCAACAGAGCCACGGGTAGACAGAAGGCAGACAGACAGACAAACAGACAAGCAGACAGACAAAATGATGTCTGTTTAGACAAATAGACAGATAGATACTGTATATAGACGTCTGTTTCAATGCCTGTATTTCTATCTCTCTCATTTTTTTGTCACTCATTCTGCGTCTCTGTCTTTTGCTTTCTCGGTCTGTCAGTGTCTGTTTCTCTTCCCTTTCCATTTCCGTTTTCAGTCAGATGTGCTTCACTATATTTAATCTCTCTCTATTACACAACCACACACCACACACACCACACACCACACACACACACACACACACACACACACACACACACACACACACACACACACACACACACACACACACACACACACATACACACACACGCATGCATTTGCCCTTTTGCATACAGACACATCCATACGCACATAAACACACCTCATAAACACACTCACATAAAACACACACACACACACACACACACACGCACGCACGCACGTAACACCACACACACACACACACACACACACACACAGAAAGAAAGAAAGAAAGAAAGAGAGAAAGAAAGAAAGAAAGAGACAGAGAGAGACAGACAGACAGAGACAGACAGACAGACAGACAGACAGACAGACAGACAGAGGCACACAAATATGGGGAAGGACACTTTCACGAAACATAAGCATACTTTCAGTACTTTTGATCGCACATAATCTGCTAAAGAGAAAGATTGCACAAAATGTCAAGACTACTTCAGTCGTCAAGCCATCTCATTTCATAAAAAGAAAACACCCAAAATCTGCGTAGTGGAATGGAAAACACCATTTTTTCTGCTATTCAAAGTTTTCACTGACGTCGTTTCTGCTTTTCAAACGACACTTACAAACGGACAGAAGTACAGTTATGAACTAATACTACGTGACTTCAATGTGATGACGAGTGATAAAAAATTTTTAGGTTCACATGAGATTTCCATTGATTTACGTCAGACTTTTCGTTAAGGTTTTACGTCAGGGTTTTCGACAGATTTGAAAAACATAACAGTAAATATTCTGAATACCTAAAGGATAAAGTGAGGATCTATTATTGAATAAAGTAATAGTGGGATCGACTTATGAACTATTCGATGTACGCAGTTCTTGAGATAGTAAACTCAAAACAGTCCAATTGTGTATATCTGACAGGGATTTCCGCAACTGAAGTTAAAAACTGTGCGCATTTCAAAATGGAGACTATTGGTTGAAACTTTCTAACAGAAGCCGCAATGCCTATAAAAATGTCTGATTGACGTCATAAAGAGAGAAATCTGATGGTGATGAGAAGAACAGTTTGTTTTGTGTGTAGCCACCTACAGAGTAAGCATTTATGTAAATGAGAACTTTTCTGGTGATATCCACCATAGTGAAAGGTTATACTATATAATAAATGCACTGCACGAGACAGAGACAGAGAGAGACAAAGAGGGGGAGGGAGGGAGGGGGAAGAGAGAGAGAAAGAAGAGATTGAGAGAAGGGAGAGATAGAGAGAGGAGAGAGAGAGAGAGGGAGGAAGGGAGAAGAGAGAGAGAGAGGAGAGAGAGAGAGAGGGAGGAAGGGGGAAGAGAGAGGCAGAGAAAGAGACACAGACAGACAGATAGACAGGCAGGCAGATAGAGATAGAGACAGAAATAGAGACAGAGACAGAGACAGAGACAGACAGATAGAGGCAGAGACAGAGACAGAGACAGAGACAGACAGGAATAGAGCTACAGACATGTTAATTAGGAAGCAGGGATGGTCTGGGGTGCTATTGTCATGGTATTTCTTTTTGTCATCTCTCCAGTCCAAGATTTGGGCAGCAATGCATGGAGTGAGCTCATTACCAGAGCGCAGGATCACTATTTGTTTCTTTGATTTTTTTTTCTGTTTAAGTTTTTGTTTATATATAAATTTTATTTTATCTACAGAATTTTGATAACTTTTGTTGTCATGATTTATGCTACACACGAAATCTTGATGTATCGTCTCATCAAAGAAACTTAAAACCTAGGTCACCACTAGGAGAGGAGGACAACATTAGTATTTCTGTTTAATCTACGGATCAAACCTATGACATCTGATATCCTACACAGATTACTTAAGTTAACAGAAAACACCACGAGGGTGCAGATGGGACCCAGAGCATCAATACCTCGCCACTCTCCGGACAATCGCCTCACAAGCTCATGACACAATTTGATAGTCATTTCATCAAGCAAAGGGGGAGGGGGGCGGGGGCTGTCCATGCGTTGCATGATCCATCCGGACCCAGTCATCAGTTACATTGTTTAAAAAATCGAATGGCAAGGTGGGGAGATGACAAACCCCGGGACATAGCAACACAAATGCGCACCAACCAGGTCCAGCCCAGCCTCTGGACCAAGAGAAAACGGAAGAGCCCTCTCTCGCCCCACTCCGGTCTTCATCTCTGTTTCAGGCAGCCTGCCTACCACCAGCTCGCATAGCTGTCAGTTCCTTTCTTCTTACTGTTGTACGGATGTGAGGCGTGGACAGTCAACAAGCAAAACCAGAGCAAGATTGAGGCAGCCGAGATGTGGTTTCTCAGAAGAATGTTGAGAGTTCCATGGACCGCAAAGAAAGCAAGCGAGACAGTATTGATGGAGGCAGACACAAGTAGATAATAATAATAATAATAATAATGTTTATTTGTATAGCGCATATTCCATATAAAAACATGCTCACCAGCGCTTTACATTTCGCAAGAAAGGCAAAAGGTGATAAAAAATGTTCACAATTACATACACAATAAGATAACAACAAACATTAAAGCTATACAAGTAAGAAGACACATAAGAAACCACAGAATATTAAAATTTAAACACTGACTTATGTAATGAAGAAAGATTAACAGATTTTTCATATGAATAAAGAGGCATACTGTGTTTATATATTGCTGCGTGTGTGTGCTTGCGTACGTGTGTGTGTACATGTGTGTGTGCGTGCGTGTGCGTTGCTGTGCGCGTGTGTTTGTAAGAATGTGTGTGTGTGTGTGTGTGTGTGTGTGTGTGTGTGGAGAGTGAGAGAGAGAGAGAGAGAGAGAGAGAGAGAGAGAGAGTGTGTGTGTGTGTGCGTGTGCTATGTTTGCATGCGTGTGTGTGTGTTTATGCATGCAATAGTTGTACATAAAATTATAATCAATATTTTGAATGAAGATAAAAACAGAAAAATTCTAATCCATATACAGGAAAAACATTACAACTTCAGTATTACAGCATTAATACCTTGACAATCAAAATTCCTCACAAATTATGAACTATTCGCATATCATACATCACAATTTACATACAAACAAAGATTTGAAAAAGTTTTTCAGTCTCTTTCCCACTCAATTTCTCCCCTATCCCTTCCTCAGCTGTACACATACAGTGATACACACACATGCTCACTCAAGCACACACACACACACACACACACACACACACACACACACACACACACACACACACACACACACACACACACACACACATACACACATGCACGCACACACACACCTTGCTCTATAGGCCCTTATACAAAATACTGTTATACAGGCAGGAGAGATTAGTCTGATGACAGACTTGCAAACTAAGGCTCTTCAGGTTAGATGAGTTTGAAAGAGGTGGGTTTTCAGGTGCCGTTTGAAGGTTGAGAAACACTTAGTTTTTCTGAGAGACAGTGGTAGAGAGTTCCATACATTTGGGCCAAAGACAGAGAAAGATTTTTTACCAAAGGTGTCTAGAGAGAAGCGAGGAACAGTCAACAGTGAGGTGTCAGAAGAGCGGAGCGTTCGAGAAGGTTTGTAACCCTGCAGGAGGTTGGCAAGATAGGATGGCATGTTCTCGTGATAGATACACTGAAAGCAGAGACAGGCAACTTTATATTGAATCCTAGCCTTTACCGGGAGCCAATGAAGTGTTCTAAGCAGAGATTTTGCACTCTCACGCCTGGGCTTGCGGAGAACAAGGCGAGCCGCGTGGTTCTGTATGCGCTGAAGTTTAGATAGTTGATTGTCATGGAGACCTGCGAATAGAGAGTTACAATAGTCCAGTCTAGATAGTATGAAAGAGACAGCAAGCTTGTTGGTAGCATCAGTGGAAAGGAAGGAGCGAATCTTACCAATTCTGCGTAGCTGATAGTACAGAGTACGGCACAACTGTTTGACATGGGCTTCCATAGACAGTGTTTCATCCAGATAGAAGCCAAGGTTTCTAACAGTTTGTGAGAAAGATACATCACAAGGAAGATTAGGAAAAGACAGGCAACATTTATAGGCCATTTTATGAGGAAGGGGGATTTGGAGCACCTGGTCACAATGGGAAAGCTGGAGGGAAAGAGAGGAGCATCAGGTAGACCCAGGGAGAGAATGCTGGACGGACTTGCAGAGTGGCTGGTGATGAGGAGGGTGGGGGAGATGCTAGGGGCAACGAGAGACAGAGATGGCTGGAAGTCTATGGTCGCCAACGCCATGCAGCAGGGCACCTGATGATGATGATAGTCTCGATAGGTAGTAGTCGGAAGCTCCCAACATTGCCTTACTTTAACCACAGGGGGTGTTCAAACGGCCGCGAAAGTGGCCAGGCATGATGCTCCAGACACAGCCCATTTTGCTGTTCAGCAAGGTCTGACATGCCCCAAACAGGATCCCGTGTCTGCCGTCTATCCGAGCAACCATCAGGTCTGGCCTGAATCCCGAAAGTCAGCGCGGCCAAGCCTTAAGCCGAAGTTAACACGAAACACTACGAAGTTGCAGATTATTGACTTAACCTTCCTTGCTCCCGCGTCGCGGGACACATGAGGCGGTTGGATGGTGTCGTTCCATCTTCTGTTGACCAGTCACAGGTCCCTTTCCACTGCCTGTTGCCAACTCATCCGGGGGCCGTCATCTCCGTGTCTGACATGTTGGCGTCCATTTAATGGCTTGACTTGCAGGTCTCGGTGTGGGGAACCTCCAGATATGCCCCAACCAGCGGATGCGCCATCAGCAAAGTGTGGTTGACACGAGGGAACTGTTGCCATTGGTCCCTGACCGCTTCATTTGACACAAAGCCCAGGATTTTACGTAGGCATCTGGTGTCAAAGGTGTCCAATTTCAACTCCTGGGTAGTCATAAGATACCAGGTTTCACAGCTGTAGAGCAATTGTTGGTAGCACATTCGATTTGTAGAACCTCAGTTGAATTCCAAGGGAATATAACTGTTGTTCCACATTTTGTTTAACTGGTGGACTGCTCACGCTGCCTTACAGTCCGGCTTTTCATTTCATGGTCAAGGTTTATAATATTACCGATGGGACTACCGAGGCATGTGAAGTTATATCTACCTCCTCAACGTTGCTATGGTACATGAAGACATCTGTTGGCACCCAATTTCCCTCCTGCGCTCAGGAATTTCTTGGTCTTTTCGGCACTGATTTAAGGCCAGTGTTTCCTGCATAGCTGATAATGTCAGCCATAAACAACCGAAAATTCTGAATGTCACTTGCCATAGCAGCTATTTCGTCAGCTCGACCACAAAGTTTGTTTTTATTGTTGTTGTTTCTTTGTTCAGTCCACTGGGTTCACTTTCTTCAGCACCAGTCAATGGCAACTGCGAAGAGGACAGTGGAGAGAATTTACTCTTGTCTTCTCTCCTGATCTGGAACTGTTATAGATTTGTGTAATGGCTGATAACATTTCCTCTGGAATGCCTTAAGATTACACAATCTTCCAAAGTGATGGCCTGTGGACATTGTCGAAGGTTTTGGTGAAGTCTATGAAGCCGAGAACAAGCAGAGTTTGGTATTCTCCACACTTTTCAATGATCTGTCTCAGGGTGAAGATCTGTTCCATACAGTACCATCTTGATCGAGAGCCTGCGCATGTGCTTTTATCCATAAAACTACCAATCCTCTGGTCTTTCCATAGACATTCATGACTTTTTATTGATATTTTCCAAAAGGAAGACACATATAAGAACAACAATAAAAGATTAAAGAACGAAAACCATGTAAACATTATAGCATGAAAATAGCACGTTAAGAATTAACGATAAGAACACAACAAAAAACTAACACCTAGAAACTACACAATCAAAAAATTAACATAAACTTTGTGCAAAGAGAGAGAGAGAGAAGAGACAGAGACAGAGACAGAGAGACAGAGACAGAGACAGAGACAGACAGACAGACAGACAGAGGTAGATAGTGAGAGAGGCTAATATACATGATACACTGGTACATAACTGCTTGTCTGTTTGTCAGTCTGTCTTTCTCTCTTCTCTCTCTCTCTCTCTCTCTCTCTCTCTCTCTCTCTCTCTCTCTCTCAGCTTACCTCAATTTTGCCCTATCATCCCTTCACACCCTTCTGTTTGTTCTCTATCTGACTATATCTAACCTCTCTCTATGTGTCTGTCTGTCTGTCTCTTCTCTCTCTGTCTCTCTGTCTCTTTCTGTCTCTCTCTCTCTCTCTGTCACTCTGGTCTCTGTCTGTCTATCTATGTCTGTATGTATGTATGTCTCTCTTTCTCTCTTTCTTTCTCTGTTTCTGTCTCTGTCTCTGTCTCTCTCAGCTTACCTCAGTCTGCCCTATCACACCTTCACACCCTTCTGTTTGTTCTCTATCTGATATATCTAAACTCTCTCCCTGTTGTCTGTATGTCTCTTTCTCTCTTTCTCTCCTTCTTTCTCTGTCTCTGTCTCTCTGCCTCTTCCTGTCTCTCTCTGTCACTCTGGTCTCTGTCTGTCTGTCTGTATGTATGTATGTATGTATGTCTCTCTCTTTCTCTCTTTCTTTCTCTGTCTTGTCTCTCTTCTCTCTCTCTCTCTCTCTCTCTCTCTCTCTCTCTTCTTCTCTGCTCTCTCTCTCTCTCTCTCTCTCTCTCTCTCTCTTTCTCTCTCTCCTCTTTTTTATCTTTTATACGTTTACTCCCCACATATCTCTCTTCAGTCGTCCTTTTTCTTTTGTTCATTTATTTTTCTTTCTGTACATTTTCTTCTGTTCTTACTGCTCTCGTTTAGCCTCTTTGTCTCTCCCCACCCCCAACCCCCATTTTTTTTTCTTTTTTGTCTTTTGTCTACAGTCTACGCTTACTTCGTGCACGTTGGCCCTTAGGCTGTCTGGTTTCTTTTTATCGTCTGCTCTGTGTTATCTTAAGAGGGGTTTTGATCAGGCTACTGCTTTTATTTGTGCTTGTTTGTTTCTATATTTTGTTTTTCTTCGTTTGATATCAGAGAGTGAGGGGATAGGAATATGAGCGTGGTGTGGACGATTTCAGAAATATATTTTTATCTGTTTGACATGAGTAAGTAGAAATAGGATGGACAAAAAAAAAAAAAGAGCTTCAAAATGTTTTTTAACAAGCTTAACGACTATCAGGGGTGTAGGGGGCTCTGGATAGAGGTAGTACCTTTGATGTCTGGCTGCTGCACTCTACCTGGTAGGGTGGACGGGCATCACTGGTCCTCGTCCATCCTCTAAATCTCTCACGTGCTGGCTCCAAGCGCCACACCCCGGGACCTCGCCTCAGCAGGCGTGCCAAACCATGTGAGGGGGTGATGCTAACACTGCATCACTGGGCGAATAACCTCCACGATGCAGGTTACCGGCCAAGGCGGACGAAGTTCCGCAAGGAACTCAACGGCTATGTGTTCAAGACCAAGGCGAACCACCTAGATGGAGGACGTCGGCTGTGGTCTGGCATGGAGAGGGATGGGCTCCGCCATGCGACATTGCCCAAGACACACTAAATGAAGATTACAACCGCAACTCAATCCATACCGGCCCGGTCGTCGCCCGGAACAAGGACCGCGCCTTCCGTCGCTGGCCATCAGGGCGGAGGTGAAAAGTATGTGACTGATGGACCAAAATCCCTACGTACAAGAAAAAATGTTACTATCGGCACCTGGAATGTGAGATCGCTGAGAGCAGCAGGAAAAGTTGCAGAACTAACGTATGAAATGAAGAGATACCGATGGAGCGTCCTTGGGCTCTGTGAGGTACGATGGAAAAACCTCGGAGAAACGTCTACCCCAGAAGGCCACAAACTCTACTTCAGTGGCAGTGAAGACAAACATGAACATGGAGTTGGATTCCTCATTCACAAAGACACTGTGAATGCCATCATGGGATGCCGACCAGTCTCTAGCAGACTCATTACTATTCGGCTTAAGGCTTCACCTTTTAACATCACCGTCATCCAAGCTTATGCCCCAACAACTGACTATGATGACGAGGCTGTCGAAGATTTCTATGATCAACTGCAGGAAATCGTAGATCAGACGCCAAAGAAAGACATCATTATAGTGCAGGGCGACTGGAATGCGAAGATTGGAGAGGATGAACACAATAACTGGAAAGGGATATGTGGCCAATACTGCAACCCTGAGACCAACGAAAGAGGTTTAAGGCTCCTAGAATTCGCCAGTTACAACGACCTGAGGGTGGTGAACACGTTCGGTCCACACAAACCATCTAGACGCTGGACATGGCACAGCCCAGGAGAAAAATACCACAGTCAGATCGACTACATCATGGTTCAAAGACGCTTCCAGTCAAGTGTTAACATCGCAAAGACCAGGAGCTTTCCAGGAGCCGACATTGGAAGCGATCATGAGCTTGTAATGATGACCTTCAAACTCCGCCTCCAGAGGATGAAGAAACAGGGCAACATAAGAATTAAGTTCAATCTTGAGAAGCTCAAAGACCCCAACATAGTTGAAAACTTCCAAGCAACGATAGGAGGGAAGTTTGCTCCTCTCCTCGTCCTTGACAATATGGACACCGAAGTAGACACTCTGATCAACAACTTCAACACTGCCGTGACCGAAGCAGCCAACGACATCCTTGGAAAACACCGACCAACAAAGATGCCCTGGGTCACGGAAGAAGTACTAAAGCTGAGCGACAAACGCAGAGAACTAAAGCAAAAGAAGAGTACGGATGAAGGTGCTAAACTATACAGAAAAGCCAACCAACAAGTTAAAGAAGGCATGAGGAAAGCAAAGGAAACATGGATTGAAGAACAATGCCAAGATATCGAAGCAAACCTGCAGAAAAATAACAGCAAAAAAGCCTACCAGCTTGTGAAAGAACTAGCAAGCTCAAAACAAGGCAGAACCACTACCATACAGAACAAAGCAGGGAAATGTCTCACAGAAGATCAAGAGATTCTGCAGAGGTGGACAGAGTACTGCTCCGAATTATACACACACACAACAACAGGAGATCCCAAGGTGCTAGACGTTCCTCCACCAACCAACAACGACAGCTACCCCATCGTGCGAGAAGAAGTTGAAGCTGCAGTAAAATCATTGAAGAAAGGCAAGTCGGCAGGAATGGACAACATTCCCTCAGAACTGGTCCAGGCAGGAGGAGAGGCCATGATAGATATGCTACTCATCATCTGCAATAAGATCTGGCGGACAGGTGAGTGGCCAACACCTTGGACCCAGTCCCTGATCATCACTCTCCCGAAGAAAGGCAACCTACAACTATGCCAAAACTACCGTACCATCAGCCTGATCAGCCATCCAAGTAAGGTCATGCTAAAAATCCTTCTGAGTAGACTGAAGCCACAAGCTGAGGAGATAATAAAAGAAGAGCAGGCAGGTTTCAGACCAGGAAGAAGTACCACAGAGCAAATTTTCAACCTCAGATTGCTCTGTGAGAAATACCTGCAACACCAGCAAGGCCTTTACCACGTCTTCGTGGACTTCAAGAAGGCATTCGACAGAGTTTGGCACGCAGCCTTGTGGGCAACCATGAGGCTGTACAACATCAATGCCAACCTGATCAGAACCATAGAATGCCTCTACGAAAAGGCGACCAGTGCAGTCTACCATGACAACAACATAGGCGAATGGTTCCGAACCACAGTTGGAGTACGCCAAGGATGCCTGCTCTCCCCCACTCTCTTCAACATCTTCTTAGAGAGAATAATGGCTGACGCACTTGAAGACCACGAGGGAACAGTCAGCATCGGAGGTAGAACAATCACAAACTTGCGTTTTGCCGACGACATTGACGGACTAGCTGGGCAAGAGCAAGAGCTAGTCAGCTTGATAAAACATCTTGATGAGGCCTCCACATCATATGGCATGCAGATCAGTGCAGAGAAAACCCAGTTGATGACAAATAATACCAATGGCATCAGCACTGACATTACCATAGACAACAAGAAACTTGAGACCGTCCATAGATTTAAATATCTGGGAGCTATAGTATCAGATGAAGGATCAAAGCCCGAGGTACTTTCCAGGATTGCACAGACCACAGCTGCAATGACCAAGCTAAAAGTCATCTGGAACGACAAGAATATCGCAATCGGCTCCAAGATCAGACTGATGCGTTCCCTGGTCATGTCAATATTTTTGTATGCATGCGAAACATGGACCATAACAGCAGACATTGAAAGAAGGATACAGGCAATGGAGATGAGATGCTTCCGCAAACTCCTTGGTATCTCGTACTTAGATCATATAACCAATAAAGAAGTGAAAACCCGAATCGAAAACGCCATCGGGCCGTATGAAGACCTCCTGACCTCAGTGAAAAGACGCAAACTGAGGTGGTACGGGCACGTCACACGATCATCTGGACTGGCCAAGACCGTCTTGCAGGGAACAGTTCAGGGAGGGAGACGAAGAGGCAGACAGAGAAAAAGATGGGAAGACAATATCAGAGAGTGGACTGGCCTTGAATGGAATATCATTCTGCGGAAAGCTGAGGACCGTGAGGAGTGGAGGAAGTTGGTTGCAAAATCTTCAATGGTGCCCCAACGGTCAACCAGACTACAGGACTGATGATGATGATGAACGACTATCAAAGTAATTAAACGGATCCCCGTGAGCTTTCTGAAGTCTATTTTTGAAAATTAATTTTAAATCAGTGGAGCTAGGAAGAGTAATTTATGTAAAAAAAAAAGTGTGTATTTGTTTTTCAATCTAAAAACCCTTCATTTTGAATGTCTCCTCAAGGATGGCTTGACAAAATGTAAATGTGTTCAAGGAGAGACTTAGGATGTGAATTTAAGCTGTACTAGAATAATATATGAATAATACAGATAAAAGATTTTGTATTAATGTATGAGGAATATCCAGTTCCTCGGTCATGCCCCAACATTGAAGGTCTAAGCCGACGTGATGTGTTCTGCCATGTATTGATTGTGTTTTTCAACTCAGGAAGTGAGGAAATGACGTCATAGTTCAAAGGAAGCAAGTTTGTAAAAAAAACTATCATTAGGATGGACCCATAAATATGACGATATTTATAAATGTAACATATATTGGTATTTTCTGTTTACGTAGTTTCGATACCTGCTGAATGTTACAACACATACGTCTCTGATGGGAATAGTCATTTTCGGTCTTCAGTCATTTCTAATGTATTCTTGTGTTTTTCTGCTGATCTGCTTGCCTGTCTATCTGCCCCCATCTCTCTTTCTCTCTCTCTCTTTCTTTCTCTCTCTCTCTCTCTTTCTCTCTCTCTCTCTCTCTTACTCTCTCTTCATCCCCCTCTTCGCCCTGCTCTCTCCCCCAGCCCCACTCATACCTTAGTCCTGCTCTATCTTTTGCTGCCTCTCCGCCTCTATCTCCCCCCTCTCTCTCTCTTTTCTCTCTCATTCTAACTCTCTCTTCCTCCCCGTCTTCCCCCCTCTCTCTCCCCACCCCACCCATACCTTAGTCCTTCTCTATCTTTTGCTGCCTCTCCGCCCCCATCTCCCCCTCTCTCTCTCTTTTTTTTCTCTCTCTCTCACTCTCTCTTCCTCTCTTTCTCTCTTCCTCCCCCTCTTCCCCCTCTCTCTCCTCCACCCCCACCCCACCCCCACCTTAGTCCTTCTCTATCTTTTGCTGCCTGTCAGACCTATTGGTTCTCCATCTCGCCATCTCGCTATGTGTACGAAACCCCCTGTTTTCTTATATTTTCTTTAATTCTTTTTACCACACACATTTTGGTTTCTTTTTCTTTTCTTTCTGTGCTTGTTTTCTTTTTGTCTTTGTTTTTGTTTTGTTTAATTCTTTTTTTCCTGTGCTTGTGTCGGTTCTTTTGCTCCTTTCTTTCCCGTTCTCTCTCTCTCTCTCTCTCTCTCTCTCTCTCTCTCTCTCTCTCTCTCTCTCTTCTCTCTCTCTTCTCTTTTTTTTTTTTTTTTTTTTTCCTTCTTCTTATATCGTCTATCCACTGTCTCCTTTGGTTCGTGCACTTCGGCTCTTAGGCGATGTCGTTTCTTTTTATCGTCTTTCAGAAGTTTTATCAAGCTAATGTCCTTGACTTTGAGTTCAGAGAGAGGAAGAGAGAGAGAGAGAGAGAGAGAGAGAGATAGACAGACAGACAGACAGACAGAGACAGAGAGAGAGAGAGAGACAGAGAGAGGAGAAGAAGTGGAGAGAGATACAGGAGGGTTGTGTGATATAGTGCAGAAGTAGATTTTTGTCTGTTTGACTGAAGGAGGTGGAAAAAAGCAACAACAGTGAGACGAAAAGGAATTCAAAGAAACGTAAAAGCACAGGGACCAAGAGAGTAATTAGATTGGTTCTGATGTGCTTCCAAAGCTTCTTGTGGCTTTTCATTTTCGTTTACTTCAAACAAAAAGCAAGTCTGTCTTTGTGGGGTTTTTTTCTCCAAATATTGTAAATAAATAAACAAATGGATAGATATAATAATAAAAAACATATATGAATATATAAATACCATATAATGAAATAAATAAATAAACAAACAAATAGATAAATAGATAAATAAACAAACAAACAAACAAATAAATGAATAGATAATAAATAAATAAATAAAAAAAAAAAAAAATAAATAAATAAATAAATCGATAAATGAATATACGAACGAACGAACGAACGAACGAACGAACGAACGAACGAATGAATGAATGAATGAATAAACGAAAGCGAACGAATGAATGAATGAATGATTGACTGACTGACTGACTGACTGACTGAATGAATGAATGAATGAATAAATGAATAAATGAATGAATGAATGAATGAATGAAATGAATGAATGAATGAATGAATGAAACATGGCTTACATTCAAATGTCTCTCTTGGCTGACTTAACAAAAATAACATACTTTCAATTTCAGGCAAACGGGTATGTAAACGAAGAGGATTTGTCGGTGTATTTTAAGATGCACTAGAATAAGGTTACGAATAGTGGCTGAACAGACACAGACATCTTGGGTGGGAATACCAATCTCTTCACTGTCTCTCTGTCTCTTTGTCTCTGTCTCTCTGTCTCTCTCTGTCTCTGTCTCTCTCTCTGTCTGTCTCTCTCTGTCTCTCTCTCTTGCTCTCGCTCTCTCTCACTCGCTCCTTCTATCTTTCTCTCTGTCTCTGTCTGTCTGTTTGTCTCCCTCTATGTCTCTCTCTCTCTGTCTGTCTGTCTCTGTCTCGTTGTCTGTCTCTCTGTCTTTCTCGTTGTCTGTCTCTTGTCTGTCTCTCTCTGTCTCTCTCTCTGTCTGTCTGTCTGTCTCTGTCTCTTTGGTTGTCTCTCTCTCTCTTTCTCTGTCTGTCTGTCTCTGTCTCTCTTTCTCTCTCTGTCTCGCGTGCGCGCGCGCTCTCGCCCTCTTTCTTTCCTTCTTTCTTTCTTTCTTTCTTTTTTCTTTCTTTCTTTCTTCCTTTTTTCTTTCTTTCTGTCTTTCTTTATCTCTCTTTCTCTCTGTCTTTCTATCACCCTGCCTATACCAGTCTCCGAGAGAAGAGTGTCTGGTGTGTATGATGCATTAGCAAACCTTACTACTCTATACACTTACGATATTAAATAGTGGCAGGATAGAATAAATAACGGACAGTGATTTTTCCCCCATCAGTGAGTTCTTTAATTAAAACAAAGAATATTGCTTCATACAGAAAACAAACAAGAATAATAAAAGGCCCTTAAAACGACAAATTTAAGAGAATGCATGAAACGCCAAATAAGAGTCATGAAGTGTATCAAAAACTATTCCGATTGCATGACACTCCAAATAAGAAGTTCTGAATTGTATCAGAAACTATTCAAAATGGATGAAACTCCAACTACGAACTTCTGAAGTGTATCAAACCTATTCAAATTGCATTAGTATCAGATGAAGGATCAAAGCCCGAAGTACTTTCCAGGATTACCCAGACCACAGCTGCAATGACCAAGCTAAAAGTCATCTGGAACGACATGAATATCGCTATCGGCTCCAAGATTATACTGATGCGTTCCCTGGTCATGTCAATATTTTTGTATGCATGCGAAACATGGACCATAACAGCAGACATTGAAAGAAGGATACAGGCAATGGAGATGAGATGCTTCCGCAAACTCCTTGGTATCTTGTACAAAGAGCATATAACCAATAAGGAAGTGAAAACCCGAATCGACTTCAGTGAAAAGACGCAAACTGAGGTGGTACGGGCACGTCACACGATCATCTGGACTGGCCAAGACCGTCTTGCAGGGAACAGTTCGGGGAGGGAGACGAAGAGGCAGACAGAGAAAAAGATGGGAAGACAATATCAGAGAGTGGATTGGCCTTGAATGGAACATCATTCTGCGGAAAGCTGAGGACCGTGAGGAGTGGAGGAAGTTGGTTGCATAATCTTCAGTGGTGCCCCAACGGTCAACCAGACTACGGGACTGATGATGATGATTATGATTATGAAGTGTATCAGGATGTATTCAGAGTGCATGAAACTCCAACTGATAGGCCATTATGTACATATGTATATCAGAAACTAATCAGAATGCATGAAACTCCAATTCAGATGTCCTGAAGTGCATCAGGAATTATTCAGAATGCATGAACCTCCAATTAAGAGGTCCTGAAGTGTTTCAGGAAACATTCAGAATGCATGAAACTCCAGTTAGGTCTGGGAATGTATCAGATTCCATATAGAATGCATGAAACTGCAACTGATATGTCCTGAAGTGTATTAGAAACTATTCAGCGAAGAGATGTGCCATTAGTATCTAAATGCACGGCACCCATGGTTATTGAAAAAGAACAGCAAATCTCAGTAAACCATAGAGGCTCGCTGTATGAACATAAAGACGTGATTCAATTTACTTTGACTGGAATGCATAAATGTCGTCATGACAGATGAAACAGAAATGTATTTTGCTAGGGTAAAAAGAATTCTGAAAGTCACTTGGCCAGTATTAAACGGTCAGGGCGATCAGTACTTTGTAACCAGTATCACTAGTCCCAGACAAACCAAAGCGTTTTAAGGGCAGGTATACGGTTATAAATCAGTTTGCTTATGCTTAACATCACTCAGTTAGAAATGGCACTGTATATCATGATCAGGAATTGCATGTCACCCAGCACATGTTCATCAAAGCAAGTTACAAAAAGTTCTGTTTAATACAGCACAAGCCATTAAGCCGATATTCATTCATGTTCATATTCATTTTGTTTTGTCACAATTGATATACCATGTGAAAACTTGGGCTGCTCTCCATTTTGAGAGCGTGTAGCCACCGTGCAACGCCACCCACTTTTTATTCATTTTTACCAAGTCTTGGAAAAGGCAAGAAGGCTTATCGAAGTTCAGGTGGAGGGACTTGGGGGAAATGAACTTATCTCTCCAGTGTTTTATACCTGGACAGCTGCATTGTATCAACTCAGCACCAAAGTACGTTGGAAGTCATAGGTTTTTTGGAACGTGTCATGTTCTTTTCGTGTTTCTCTAACAGCAAAGATGGTGACAAACAAAAGCAACATGACGGTCAGGCCACATTTGAAATCTGCCAGTTTTACACACACACACACACACACACACACACACACACACACACACACACACACACACACACACACACACACACACACACACAAAACACACACACACATACATACATACATGCACATACATGCACACACACACACGCACATATATATATATATATATATATATATATATATATATATATATACATACATACACACACAAACAAATAAACAAACAAACGCACACAAACATATACACACATGCATACACACACACACAACACACTCCTCCAGTCACACTTCTACTTCATTTTTCTGATTTGACCTCTCTCCATGTTAGATATGAAATTGTCCATCTTAAGGCATTTGGTGAAAACAAACAAATAACAGAATCAGAAGTATTAAGATTGGGTTTGAGATATTAGGCCACATTTACCTTGGTCCGATTAATTCTGTCTAGAATCAGTTCGAAAATTTGATGCATGTAGCATTAAAATGTTTCTTCAAAACAAAATGTAACGTAGTGCCAATGAAATAAAATCATTTATTATTTAATTTCAGATGAGAATGCATATTTGCACTTAGTTTCTTGCAACTATGTTAGTAAAATACAAACATTTGACAATATATAAGGTTGATGAACATAAAGCATGCATCAATTACGCATGGATTCTTAATTCTATGATTTAACCAGTATGTTTTTAGGCAAATGACTTTTTTCAGGAGAGAGAAAAGAGGCAAGTATCAAAGTCAGAGAGCGAAGATGTGTAACAGACAGACAGTCACAGACAACAGATAGCTTAGAGGCATACATCAATCTGATCAGTACAGACAGACAGCTTCAGATTAACACAGACAGAAAGAGACGAACAGGAAGCAAGCACAAACGAACAATTAGAACCAGTAGAA
>CM060314.1:60860960-60865960 GCA_030674185.1 Monoplex corrugatus | reverse complement strand
GCTCAGCGCTTAGATTTGATTTTGTCAAGATTTTGCGCTATATAAATAAAATATATTATTATTATTATTATTGTCTCCAGTACCAAGATCTAATGCTTCTATTTCGTCATGTGCTGTTACTATAAACTTTTCTTCATCATTAGTCCTAAATATGGCCTCTATTTATTTACCAAGAGGCCCAGATTCTGAGAACACAGAATGGCTGAGACATTTTCAAGATCAGCACGATAAATGGATCATTGGGGGTGACTTCAACGCGCATGCTCCGTTTTGGGAGAGGGACTGTACCCATGTAACCAGCAGCAGGTTCATCGATAACCTTGTCGACTCAAATTTATGTCTACTTAATGATGGACGTGTTACCCGTATCCCTGACATTGCATCCCATCGACCCACAGCGATAGATCTAACTTTAGTGTCACCATCATGGAAAACAGCTGTAGACTCTTTAGGATCAGATCACATCCCCATAATTCTCAGCCTAAACCGTAGTCTTGAAACAGCAAATATCTTACAAGATAGCAAAATATTACATGAAAGTCTACCACGATTTAATTATAAAGAAGCAGACTGGACTAAATTTAAAGCAATCCTTCATAATACAAAAATAGATCTATCTGATACCGCCAACATAGACAACTTGTATACATTTTTCTGTGACTCACTTTTAAGTGCTGCCAACATTTCAATCGCAAAATTAAAGGCATCAAACACAGGAAAACATCGCGGAAATGTTTGGTGGAATAAGGATTGTGAAAATGCAGTTAACGAAAAGAGAAAAAAAATTAAAACATACATAAACAATCGGACACCTGAAAATCATAGAGCGATGAAAAGTGCCAACATAAACTGTAACAGAATCATAGAACAAGCCAAAGAACTGTATTGGACGACATTTTGTAAGTCTGAAATAAATAATCACAAAGACATGCATAAAATTTGGGAGAAACTAAAAGTAATGAAAAATGGGATCAGTTTGCCGTCATTTCCGATAAATCTAGCCAATAATCCTTTCCCAAGCTCGTTGGAAAAGGCAGAAGCTTTTGCAGATTTATTTGCTGAAGTCTGCCGTACTGGCGGCCTTCCTGTTTCCAGTCAAAATCATAGGGAACGAGAAGAATGGACAGAAGTTTATAAGGACCCTGCCCCAGATAATACACACTACATGAACGCATCAATTACACTTCAAGAATTAAAAGATGCCATCAAGTCTATCCCAAATAAAAAAGCGTCAGTAGGATTAGATGCCATTTCTAATCAGATGCTGAAAATTTTACCCGAAAATTTTGTAATCTTGCTTCATACTATCTTTAAAAAATGTTGGAATAGTAGCAAAATGCCCGACTATTGTAAACAAACAATAGTGGTTCCTATACTAAAACCGGGTAAATGTAACACTGATCTGAAAAACTATAGGCCAATTGCACTAACTTCTCACGTCTGTAAACTGATGGAGAAAATTATTGTACAGCGGTTGCTACACTACTGTGAAAAAAATACCATTATACCTGTCAATCAGGCTGGTTTTCGAAAAGGCAGGTCAACAGTGGAACTCTTAACTAAACTAACCACTGACATAAAAGGACAATTTGCAAGACGTAAATGTATATTGGCCACATTTTTTGATATAACCAAAGCATACGACCAAGTGTGGCACTCCCGATTACTATTTAAATTAAAAAGCATAGGGCTAACAGGTCGCGTTTATAACTACGTGAAGTGTCTGTTGGAAAACCGAGTAATTCAAACCAGAATTGGAAACGTGTATTCAACAAAACGAACCCTTCAGATGGGTATCCCACAGGGATCAGTTTTAGCACCCCTCCTCTTTGTGACACTAATGAATGACTTACCAAGTAGAATATCTAAAGTTGTCACTTTAGTCCAGCATGCTGATGATCTATGCATGTGGATGCAGGTAAACATGAAGAAGAACACTCCTTCTCGCAGTATCAACTATGCACGCAAACTTTATCAATTAGAACTTGACAAAACAGCACAATACATGGCAGAAAATGGGCTCCATCTATCTACGGAGAAGACAAAGATAATTTTATTTAATAGTGGGTCTAACCCGGACAAAATGCCCACCTTTAAACTAGGAGATTCCGTTCTTCAGTATAACCAATCTATTAAATTCTTGGGTGTTTTCTTTACAGCAAAATTGTCATGGAATCTGCATATCGACTACTTACTCACAAAAGCACAAAAGAGTCTAAATTTTTTGAAAATAGTGTGCAAGCAACCATGGGGACATGATCCATCAACACTTGTACATTTATGTAAATCTCTCATTAGATCTAAGCTAACATATGCCCAGGAAATATTCTTTAGCGTACCGAGACACTTACTGCAAAAACTACGAAGTACAGAATGCAAAAGTTTTAAACTTGCCCTTGGTCTTCCGATGCATGCTTCCAATCTCCGAACATACGGTGAGATTAATATGTTGCCGCTTGATGAACAAAGGAAACTCGTCTCTACCAAATTTCTGTTAAGGAATACCACCGTTGAAAATGTTTTGAGACCTGATATAACTTTAAGATCAGACATTGATTTTCCGAAACGAGCTAGATCAATATCTTCACAGGCCACACTTGCAACGTATACACACGACATCATGAACGGCTCTGGAATTGATCTAGAAGCGGATCCTATATCTATAAGACCTTCGTTTTCTCCAGTACCCAGTTGGGAACTCTTAAGAGTAAAGTTTGACATACACCACACTGATTTAAAGAAAGAAGATAATATCAACTTATTAGCGAGTCGAGTTAAATGTCATATTGAACACTTTTATCCC
The DNA here is from genome assembly GCA_030674185.1 of Monoplex corrugatus. Lineage (NCBI taxonomy): Eukaryota > Metazoa > Mollusca > Gastropoda > Littorinimorpha > Ranellidae > Monoplex > Monoplex corrugatus. The sequence continues at coordinate 60,863,157 of CM060314.1, read as the reverse complement.
AATCATTTAAAAATATACACAGATGGATCATTAATTGAGAAAAAAGCAGGTTCTGCGTTTTTAATACCAGCTCTTAAAATAGAGAAATCTTCCATATTGGACCCAACAAATCAATATTTACAGCTGAACTCTTTGCAATACTGATGGCTTTGAATTACTTAGTAAGCTATCCTCGGAATATATCACAAATCCTTTTCTGCGTTGATTCGAAATCAGTGTTTTAGACTCTTGAACTAATGAAGTTAGACACTAGATCTGAAATGGTAATAGAAATTAGCCATTTAATTCATTTCTTATCCTTAAGAGGCACTGATCTTACTTTCTGCTGGATACCATCTCATTGTTCGTTTCATCATAACGATGTGGTTGACAGGGCCGCCAAACGAGGAGCTAAGAGTTCACCAGAATCAAACAACATAAAGCTTTCTCTCTCCTTGAATGAATCTTATAACTTAGTGGATGCCTATGTTTGGAAACTGTTTCAAGATAATCAGAAAAAGTACAATACTAATAGCGTGAATATTATACTAATAGCGTGAATATTATAATCAGCAAAATAAGTAAACAGTTTACCATAAATAGATCTATGCAGTCCCTTATGTATAGGTGGAAACTCGATGCATTAAAAACAAAGTACACCAGGAATATTGTCTGACTTTGTGGACAGAAAATAACGACCAGTCATTTACTTTCTTGGATTAGTGTAAAGCGACTCATTCCGGTACTTTTCCACTCACACAATTTCCGACGTATTTGAATCATCATTATTAACATACGAATTTTTTGTTAGCCTGTCAAAAAGTCCAATAGTTCAATATTTGTAATTCGTTCATCTTCTTGTTCATGGTTACAGTTAGCTAGTTTATTGTAAATATTTGTTGTAGTATGCTACTTCATTTGTTATGTTTACGCTCCCCTCTGACATTTACCATGTCCTTGCTTCTTGTTTTTCACATGGTTTTAGCCCAAATATGTTTTTACTGCTCGAGTGGGCTATGAATTTGAACTTAAATTTCTTCTTTTTTTTTTTAACCATGACTAACTACACATAAACATTTGCATTTGCTCTTCCTGTTTCTATTCCCCTTCCCCACATCGCTTTTTTTACGTACTTATTTTTTCATTTATTCAATTGTTTATTTACTTATTTATTTATTTATCATTATTATCATTGTTATTAGCATTTATTATTTTTTATTATTTATTTACTTTTTTGTTTTTGTTTATTTGTCTAAAATCACTTAAGTGAATAGACATTAAACCAATGACCACATACATACATACATACATACATACATACATACATACATACATACTTACATAAGAAAGACAGACAGACGGACAGATAGATATATATGTGTGTGTGTGTGTGTAAAATAAAACACTATATAATTACAAAAGAAATCAATAAAAACCCAATCAAAGAACCAAACAAACAAAGGTTGAAGTAAAGTCATTTAATTTCCCAAACTTTGAACATCCCCATAATCATTTTGGATCGCCAGTTACAAGGCAGACGTTATGGCGAATGCGTATGTAGGCTAATCAGAAAGCTGTAATGTATCTCCAGCATCATTTTTGTTATTGTTGTCGTTTCATTTTTGTATCCTTCTTGTTTTGTAGTGACCATCATTTTTTTTTACTTGTTTGTTTGCCATTTCTTTCTATTCGCGTGTATTCCTTCATTGCCTGTTTTCCATATAATTCAATATCTTTGTTGTTCTTCGGTTGTTGTTTTTGTTTGTTTGTTTTTGTTTTTGTTTTTGTTTATCGAATTTCTTCTCAATATCGTTTTTACACCCGAGCAAGGGTTAACTTGTTTTCCTTCTGTCTCTTTTTTTTTTATTTCTTTCTTTCTATATTTTCTTTCTACATTCTTAAAAATATGATTTTTCCTATCAGTTTTCCAAGCAGTGGTGATGAGCAGAGCACAAACGTGATTCGATTCAACTCTGTGCATTTGTATGACTGCCTGTGCGCGTGTGCGTGTGCGTGTGCGTGTGCGTGTGCGTGTGCGTGTGCGTGTGCGTGTGCATTGTGTGTGCTGAGATTAATTCAAGTTTCAGATATTTGAAAAAAAAAGTCTAGTCTGCTTTCCTTCTTTCTTCATTTATCTATTATGAATTCTAGGTCTCATATTTAAACCTTACCTGCACGTGCGTACCTACATTATGATCAATCTCTCCAGATCACTGTT
>CM060314.1:60840960-60848460 GCA_030674185.1 Monoplex corrugatus | reverse complement strand
ATCGTGGCCACTTTTCGAATGCCCAGATCGTCCATTGTCTTTTGAGTCTGTTTAGATTTTTAAGTCATTTCATTTTTCTTTCGTTAAGTAAACGCACATCAACAAAACATTTGTTAAAAGACAATGATCTATACCCACATATATTAAGAAATATAATAAATGTGAATATATGAACATGCAGAAACACGTACAACAATATTCTGAACACGGTAGATCTTTGCGAACATCAAAATTACGTATGTATCATGAAGAAAAACATGTTGTCTGTGAAAACATTCTCATACAGGTAATCCATAAAACAAAAGTTCATTTTGACACTGTACTGCTTCATTTTGATTATAATCTCATATTTAGTCATTTTTCGAAAGTAAGTACAGTCGGAGAACATATTTGTCAATCTTTCATTTATAAATAATTTTGCAAGCATCACAACAGCACAAACTATTCTGTTTTCATAATTTGAACAACTGCGAATGATAAAGGGTTTCGAGTTATTTCAATGTTAAAGGTACTTTAACATTTTTTCATTTATTAATTGTTCTTTTAAGTTCCACACACTACAGACACACTACAGTCCACTGGAAATGTTTAATGGAATCCCTTGTATCACTTCACCATGCACGATTTGTCATAGTAGCTACATTCATTGCGATTAAAATGACATTGGTGGCAATATTTCGCTGAATTGGTCTTCATTGCAAGCGTTTTACCTTAACTCAATTATTTTATGATTTTTTTTCAGAAATGTTTCTTACGAAATATTAAGGTTTGATTTCCTAGACCAGTTAAGGCAAAATTTCTTTTTGTTTTGTTGTTTTTTAATCATCATCTTTTCGTTAACGTTTTCAAGTTTTGCCCCTTTTCTACATTGAATGTTAATCGTAATGCACTAGGCAATTTTAAGATATGACTTATGTCTTTTTTCAGTTGCATCCGGTTGTTTTCAAGTTCTGCATTGATCCTGGCAAGATGTCTTCCCGTCCCCTTATCTCTCCCCTAACAATTCCCTCTCTCCTTTATTATCATAAACACTAAACGTTCCCGTCTTATGCCCAACACCAGACCGGTATTTACCCAGTTTAAATCCTGTGAATGTGACTGATTGAAAACGTGTTCATTCCTGTCTGATTGAATACGTGTTCATTCCTGTCTGATTGAATACGTGTTCATTCCTGTCTGATTGAATACGTGTTCATTCCTGTCTGATTGAATACGTGTTCATTCCTGTCTGATTGAATACGTGTTCATTCCTGTCTGATTGAAATACGTGTTCATTCCTGTCTGATTGAATACGTGTTCATTCCTGTCTGATTGAATACGTGTTCATTCCTGTCTGATTGAATACGTGTTCATTCCTGTCTGATTGAATACGTGTTCATTCCTGTCTGATTGAATACGTGTTCATTCCTGTCTGATTGAATACGTGTTCATTCCTGTCTGATTGAATACGTGTTCATTCCTGTCTGATTGAATACGTGTTCATTCCTGTCTGATTGAATACGTGTTCATTCCTGTCTGATTGAATACGTGTTCATTCCTGTCTGATTGAAAACGTGTTCATTCCTGTCTGATTGAATACGTGTTCATTCCTGTCTGATTGAATACGTGTTCATTCCTGTCTGATTGAATACGTGTTCATTCCTGTCTGATTGAATACGTGTTCATTCCTGTCTGATTGAATACGTGTTCATTCCTGTCTGATTGAATACGTGTTCATTCCTGTCTGATTGAATACGTGTTCATTCCTGTCTGATTGAATACGTGTTCATTCCTGTCTGATTGAATACGTGTTCATTCCTGTCTGATTGAAACGTGTTCATTCCTGTCTGATTGAATACGTGTTCATTCCTGTCTGATTGAATACGTGTTCATTCCTGTCTGATTGAATACGTGTTCATTCCTGTCTGATTGAATACGTGTTCATTCCTGTCTGATTGAATACGTGTTCATTCCTGTCTGATTGAAAACGTGTTCATTCCTGTCTGATTGAATACGTGTTCATTCCTGTCTGATTGAATACGTGTTCATTCCTGTCTGATTGAATACGTGTTCATTCCTGTCTGATTGAAAACGTGTTCATTCCTGTCTGATTGAATACGTGTTCATTCCTGTCTGATTGAATACGTGTTCATTCCTGTCTGATTGAAAACGTGTTCATTCCTGTCTGATTGAATACGTGTTCATTCCTGTCTGATTGAATACGTGTTCATTCCTGTCTGATTGAAAACGTGTTCATTCCTGTCTGATTGAAAACGTGTTCATTCCTGTCTGATTGAATAACGTGTTCATTCCTGTCTGATTGAAAACGTGTTCATTCCTGTCTGATTGAATACGTGTTCATTCCTGTAAAAATGGGTCGGGCTATCACTGAAAGCTGAAAAGAATTGTTAATATGACGGGCCAAGGAACCATAGACGCTCTGCCAAAAAAAAAAGAGAAAGGAAAAACTTTGGAAGACAGTTTTCTGTTATCAGTCTTGACAAATACGACTGATGGCAATGATTTAGTCGTTTCATGTAAAAGCTGGGGTACCTCTGGTAACGTCAAACTTGAACTTCTGATTCAATTGGAGGATTAGGAAGAAGATAATAGAGGAGAAGGAAAAAAAAAAAGACAAAAGAAAGCTAATGAATCTTTCTTGCTCTGTGAGCAGAGTCTGGAATGTAATGAAAGGGTTGAAGGTTGGAACTGTGGAATCAAGGCTGGTCATTTTGAGTTTCTGATTCCTGGATGTCTGCCTTGCGCTTGTCTGCTTGTGGTGTGGTGTGTGTGTGTGTGTGTGTGTGTGTGTGTGTGTGTGTGTGTGTGTGTGTGTGTGTGTGTGTGTGTGTGTGTGTGTGTGTGTGTGTTAGTGTATGTGTGGAGTGTATGTGTGTGTGTGTGTGTGAGTGTGTGTATGTGACTCTGTGTGTGTGTGTGTGTGGTTGTGTGTATGTGTGTGTGTGGTTGTGTATGTGTGTGTGTTTGTTTGTGTGTGTGTGTGTGTGTGTGTGGTGTGTGTTGTGTGTGTGTGAGTGTGTGTATGTGTGTGTGTGTGTGTGTGTGTGTGTGTGTGTGTGTGTGTGTGTTTTGAGTGGGCGCATGTGTGTGTGAGTTAAGGACGTGGCTTTATGTTTGAGAAAGAACCTTCACTTACTCTGTATCACCATCTCTCTCTCTCTCTCTCTCATTCTCTCTCTCTCTCTCATTCTCTCTCTCTCTTTTCTCTCTCTCTCCCTCTCTTTCTCTCTCTCTCTACCTTTCTCTCTCTTTTATCTCCAGTCTCTCTCTCTCTCTCTCTCTCTCTCTCTCTTCTCCAGTCTCTCTCTCTCTCTTCTCCAGTCTCTCTCTCTCTGTCTCTTTCTCTGTCTGTGTCTCTCTCTCTCTCTCTCTCTCTCTCTCTCTCTCTCTCTCTCTCTCTCTCTCTCTCTCTCTCCCCTCTCGTTTCTCTCTGTCTCTCTGACTCTGTTTCTCTCTCTCCTTCTCTTTCTTTCCTCCCTCTCTCTCTCTTCCTTTACCTCTCTCTTTCTTTCTGTCCCAACCAAACCCATTTTATATAAACATCCCACGTGGGTTGTTATTTGATTGTTGTGTTGATTGCAGTCTTCCAAGCCTGACGTATACCGGTATTGAATTTTCTATCCAATGTAATTCACATCTTGGTATCTGAGATCCCGTAAAATTAATCTTTCCCAATCACATAGCAAGATGGATACAAACTGATACTGGTTTTGATTTTTAAATTATTAAATCCTAGACCTAACACTGTTTTTGTTTTTTATTGTTAAATCACTGTATTACAGTTTCAGTAAAGACCAATTACTGATTTATCACTGATTCTTTCTTTGTTTTTTGCTCGTGTGCAAATTGATGGTTTAGCTTGCATTACATTAATTCATTCAGACAAACAAGCTAATCTAACACGTAATTCTCAGGTATATGGGAGAATGAAGAATAAGAGAGAGAAAGAGAGAGAAAGGAGAGAGAGAGAGAGAGAAAGAAGAGAGAGAGAGAGAGAGTGTGTGTGTGTGTGTGTGTGTGTGTGTGTGTGTGTGTGTGTGTGTGTGTGTGTGTGTGTGTGTGTGTGTGTGTGTGTGATAGAAAGGGGGAAAAGAAATGGGGTTTCGTTTAACAAGAAAGACAGACTGAGTGAGAAAGAGGAGAGGGAGATGGCGGAAGAGGAGAGAAGCGTTTGGGACAAAACTATACCTAGTAGCGACTTTTTTTTTCACACGAAATTAAGTTTCATCATTAACATCACCATGAGTGTCATTATCACCATTGGTTGTGTAGATCATGTAATCATCATGGCGGTCATCATCTCCATGGTTTCTTTATTCCAAGTACAGGCAGGATGTTCCTAACAATGTTAAACTGAGGGACTAAGACTTGATGACCACAGCAAGCCAAGCCAAAACAGCATTCAAGAAGATGACAAGCATTCTTACCAACAAATGCCTATCAATTAACATCAGGAAGAGAGTTCTTGAATGTTATATAGAACCAATACTGTTGTACGGATGTGAGGCGTGGACAGTCAACAAGCAAAGCCAGAACAAGATTGAGGCAGCCGAGATGTGGTTTCTAAGAAGAATGTTGAGAGTTCCATGGACAGCAAAGAAAACAAACGAGACAGTCTTGACGGAGGCAGATACAAGTAGATCACTCATAAGGAAGATTAGGAAAAGACAGGCAACATTCATAGGCCATTTTATGAGGACAGAGGATTGGAGCACCTGGTCACAACGGGAAAGCTGGAGGGAAAGAGAGCACCAGGTAGACCCAGGGAGAAAATGCTAGACGGAGTTAAAGAGTGGCTGGGGATGAGGAGGGTGGGGAGATGCTAGGGGCAACGAGAGATAGAGACAGATGGAAGTCCATGATCGCCAACGCCATGCGGCAGGGCACCTGATGACGATGGTGATGACCACAGCAAAAGTCCTGTGATGGCTCCGAAAGATGACAAACATAGAAGCCTTTTGGGGGCATGTTAGACCTAGATGAACAGCAAAACAGGCTGTGTCTAGAGCACCATACCAGGCCACTTGGGCCGTTCGCACGCCCCACCCCACCCACCCTGTAGTTGTAGTGAACCAACGTTGGGAGCTTCTAACAGATACGTGTCGAGACTATTATATGGTAAGTGGAAAACAACCGACAGCTATGCAAGTTGTCGGCTAGGCAGACTTGTCCAATAGAGAGATGAAGGCTTAACATAAGGCGGGAGGGGGTTCTTTCATTCTCTCTTGGTCCAGTAGCTGTGCTGGACCTTGTTGGTGTGCGTTGTGTATCTTTGTCCCGGGTTTTGTCATCTCCCTATCTTGCCATTCAGTTTGTCACCATCGGGCTACTGGTGCCTTGGTCCAAATGGGGTATACAGCACATGGACAGACCCTCCTTTCCAATGTGAAATGACTCCCATGAGGCTTCGAGAGCTGAAAGTAATTGTCCAGAGAGTGGTGAGACTCTGGTGCTCTGGGTTCCATCCAGACCCTCGGGGGATTTTTGTTCACAGGCTACATGTCCACTAATAATTTTAAACTTGCTCGTCTGATTGATGTGGAGAGCTTGGGGGCAGCCTGGCTGTGGGGGAAGAGAGAATGGAGGAAGAAATAAAAACTAACAAGTCCCTCTTGCTTTGTAAATAACGCGTCTGGAGTGTAATGAAAAGGTTGGCTGTTGGAGCTATGTTTGTCCTGAAAAATGGTGTTCTTGAGTTTCTTAGTTCTGGACGTCTGTTTTTGTACCTGTCTGTCTGTGAGTAACATTTGTATTAGTGTGTTGTGTGTGTGTGTGTGTGTGTGTGTGTGTGTGTGTGTGTGTGTGTGTGTGTGTGTGCGTGTGTGTGTGTGTGTGTTGGTTTGTGGTGGTGGGTGTATGTGGTGTGGTGGGTGATGTGTGTGTGTGTGTTGTGTGTGTGTGTGTTGTGTGTGTGTGTGTGTGGTGTGTGTGTGTGTTGTGTGTGTTGTGTCGTGTGCGTGTGTGTGTGTGTGTTGTATGTGTGTGTGTGGTGGTGTGTGTGCGTGTGTATGTGTGTGTGTGATCGTGTGTGTGGGTGTGTGTGTGTGTGTGTGTGTGTGTGTGTGTGTGTGTGTGCGCGCGTGCACGTGCATGCAGGAAACAGGACCCCCATTTACTATCTCCTCATCTCCAAGGCTCTCTCTTAAAAGATATTATGATGGCCTATCCGCTAATATCTTTATAATTGAGTTCCGTTTGATTACATTGCATCTCTCCGTGTCTCATTTTCTCTCTGTCTCTATCTCTCTGTCTTTCTGTAATTCTCTCTCTCTCTCTCTCTCTCTCTCTCTCTCTCTCTCTCTCTTTCTCTCTGTGCCTCTGTCTCTGTCTCTGTGTCTATCTCTATCTCTGTCTCTGTCTCTCTGTCTGTCTGTCTCTCTCTCTCTACTTATGTATTATATATATATATATATATATATATATATATATATATATATATATACATATATATGTACATTCATGTATACATATATATATACATATATGTATACATATATATATATATATATATATATGTATATATATATATATATGTATGTATACATGTATATGTATGCATATGATAAATATGTACACACACACACACACACACACACACACACACACACACACACAAATATATATATATATATATATATATATATATACATATATATATATATGTATATGGAGAGAGAGAGAGAGACAGACAGAGAGAGAGACACAGAGACAGAGAGAGAGACAGAGAGACAGAGACAGAGACAGAGGGATCTATATATGTGTCATCTAAAGATGTAATATGTAATATTTTGCAAAACGTATAAAAAAAAACAACCCAGTAGCACCACCCGTGTTTATACAGCGTTGAACTTGAAAGAGAATTAAGCTTCGAATAAACTTGAGATTATGCACATTTTCACATCCATTGATCTGATTTTCTTAAACTTTCCAGAAGGAATAAATCATACATCACTGCCATAGACTTGCTCAATACTTCCTTTTTCTGTACCACAAGAAATACATTTTTCATTGTTTACAAATCTCATTTTCTAAACATTCCAGTTCTCCTTGTAACCTAATTTTTATTCTAATTTGAAACCATGTTAAGTTTAGATCTTCTATTTTCTGTACAATAAAGAAACTTTGTCTCTATTTTTGTGTTACATTAAGTTTGTCTTCCCATCCCATTTATTACAGCAGGTAGCTTTTCCGGTTGCAATGTCATGAATACCACAATAAAGTTGATTAATTTTATTAATTGAATATTGCGTTCATGATACTGTGCATGGGTGCCTCTGATTGTCGTTAATTATCACTGTTTGTTTTTTGTATGTATTTCTTATAGAAGATTTGCACCTAGAATCACTGATTCTTTGTTTTGAGTTGGTGTTATTTGCGTATTTGTATGTCTTTTAATATGGCTAACTTGATTAAGATATTTAGATACATCCACCTGTCTCAACTATTGGCGCTCCAGACCATTCTGTCTTGACTTTTGTGGACAAATTCTTGAACATTTAG
>CM060314.1:60830960-60835960 GCA_030674185.1 Monoplex corrugatus | reverse complement strand
TTGGTCTCTTCCTTATTTGTCCTGGTCGTCCCCTTCGTGTTCTTGTCTTGTTTGTCTTTCCTTTCAGTTTGTTTGCATTTGTTCTGAACAGATTTTTCTCATGATTTGATCTTCGACGTCCTCTTGATTGTGGTGCATTGAATTCGCACTTAACTTCATCTTTGCATCTAAGCGAACTTAGCTGTGAAGAGGTTGTTTTTCTTTCTTTTGTTTGATGTTTCCTTTTCTATGTCCCCCAATCTTTCCATTTTTTTCATCCTTTCTTTCTTTTTCTTTCTTTCTTTTTATTTTTTTTTCCTCTTTTTATTTTTTCCCTTTGTTTCTTTGTTTCTTTCTGCTGTCCTTCCTTTCCTTCGTCCCTCCTGTTTCTTTTTTCTTCTTTTGTTTGTCTGTTTCTGTCTTTCTTTCTCATTTCTTTCATTCCTTCCATCATTCTTTTTTATATTTATTTTTTCGTCCTTCCTGCATTAAGCTTTTTCTTTCGTTCATCCTTCCTGTTCAATTTTAAACTCACCATTCATTAGCCATTGGAAGGTAGGTGTATTGGTCAATATCGTATTTATAGATAAGTGATTTTGCAAGCATTATGATGAAATCAAATATACCATCTGTTTTGTTGTTGTTGTTGTTTTTGTTTGTTTTACAGTTGATCAACGCAGAACAATACAATATTCCATCTGATTCTGATGTTAAAGGCATTTTCGCATTTTCCATTAATTAAATGTAAAGTTATGGGCACAGTGGCAGTTCCACAAGAAATATTTTATAGAGTCTCTTATATTATTACACCATGTATAATTTGTCGTAGTTGCTATACTCATTGCACTTAAAATAAATTGGTAGCACTGATGCGTCAAACTCTTGACAAATGGTATCATTTTAGTTTGACATCGTTTAACTCATGAACGTTGTTTGTGTGCTTGTTCTTTTTGTACCTTTTTCACAGACTCTTCCATATATTTTCCTCTTTGCCTCTTCTGGACCTGTAGACCAACATATACTCGAAAAGTTAGATCACTGTTTATAAGCAGCATATTCACACAGCATATATACAGTTCCAGAGAAACCGTAAATTGCTTTGATATTTTTCTACTGTTTTCAATAAGTAAGCAGTAAAAAAAGATGTATCTGACTCTCAAAATGCTTACACTACATTTGCCAGAAAATTAAAACAGCCTCAATGATTGGTCTTGTGCACGTATCCACAGATAATTTTTAACACATTCGTGTTTGCTTAAATTGAAGATTTATTATCATCTTGTTGTGTCACAGTCAAACTAAAAGGCTTTCCAAACTGTGGAATGAAACCACTTGTGTGAATGTTTAAATCAAATTAGATAGAATATCATTTGTATACAGAACCACTCTTCTTCATTTCAGTGTGCGCAGAGACTGGGAACTACTTGATCTATGGAATTTTTATTCTTACAAATGTTATTGTATGTAGATGTGTTTATGTGTGCATATATATATACATGTGTGTGTGTGTGTGTGTGTGTGTGTGCGCGCGCGCGTGCATGAAAAAGAATCTCCAGTTTCATTGTTGTCGGCGATCATGCTGAGTGTGCATGTATGAGTGCGTATGCGTGTGAGTGTGTGTGAGTACAGGTGTGTGTATACATGCGTGCGTGTGTTTACTGTTATTTGTTGTTTCTCATTCTTTACTTGTTCATTTATCTACCTATTTATTCATTTATTTATTTATTCATTTATTTATTTATTTATTCATTTATTTATTTATTTATTTTCCTATTTTTTTTCCTGGGAAATGGACAACAGACTGGAGGGGGCTATGATTAAGGAAATGTTTTCATCTTGTTGATAGGCAGTGGAGGCTTTGTGCATTGATTGGGGGAGGAGGGGGGTTTCTGTGATGTGAAACAAGTTTATACTTGGTGGCTATTCGTGTTTTGTTATGTCCTTTAATTGTTTAACGTAAAGTTCGGGCTATAAGCCGCGACTTTTCCCCCCAACTTTAACCCCTGCAGCTTAAAAAACGATGCGGCTTATTTGCGGATTTTCCCCGATCCCAGGAGCGTCACGTTCTCGTATATTCTTAACTTCTCTTTAACTCACCAAAATCGTTTTTCCGTTCATGAATTTTTCGGTGAGCTCCATGTTAAAGTGTTAACTGTTCACGTTAAAGTGGTAACTGTTAACTGTTCACGTTTTTAAATCAAATCTGCACACATTGAAGCATTTGCATCGGTATTCAGATCTGCTCTGCTCAAGCGTAAACCCTCATCAATTCGAAAACGCGACCTAATGCCTACGAAGCAGCCTTCAAGGTTAAGGCAATCGACCTGGCCATTGAAAAAGTGTGGCTTATAAACCAGTGCGTCTTATGTGTGAATAAAGTTCAGATTTTTTTCTATAATTCACTGGGTGCGCCTTATATACCGGTGCGCCCAATAGCCTGAACTTTACGGTATTTATTTTGTTCTTTGAAGATAAGTTACACAGGCGCACATCACTGCAATGCAACCAAGACTGTTCCAGTAATATACTGATGTAATAACAATACAAGATAAAAAAAAAAGCTAAGTACAACTTCAGGATCTGACCAGCTCAATGATTTAATGTGTGGACTTAATAAGGCTTTTATCATCATCATTCGGGATCTTTTCCATCACACGGCACCTGAGACATTAGTACATATAGAATTCTTTCCGAGCACAGAGGCTTCATCTTGAGAAACTGAAACTTAAATACATGCCTGGAAGACTTACACACCATGTAAAATTTAAAGAAACACGAGAGCTGTGGTGATATTCCATTACCAATTTGATAACGACTGAGTAATAAGTAATTTATCTAACACCCACATTGCATTATATTTAGACGTCCCACTACTGTGGAAATGCTATAATGGTTTCTAACATTTTTTTCATAGACATTTCAAACAATCGTATCAATCACATTTGATTGAACTCAAGATTTACTGTCGTCCAATCGTGTGACAGTCGAACAATTTCTTTCTTTCCTTCCTTCCTTCCTTCCTTCTTTCTTTCTTTCTTTATCTCTTTCTTTCTTTCTTTCTTTCTCTTTTCTCCTTTTTCTTTTGTTGTTGTTGTTTTTCTTTCAGACTGTGGAATTAAATTGTCTAGACTGAATGAAATTGGATAAAACATTATTGGTGAATAGAATCAGTCTTTGTCTACAAGACAGCACCTGCTATTAGAACAGACAAAAGAGACTAGAAAGAAGAAGACCGAACAAATTTTCTGAATATTTGTATGATGTATGTATATATAATATGCGTGTGTTTGTCTCTGTGTATGAGTTTGTGTGTGTGTGTGTGTGTGTGTGTGTGTGTGTGTGTGTGTGTGTGTGTGTGTGTGTGTGGTGTGTGTGCGTGTGCGCGCGTGTGTGTGTGAGTCTGTAATGACATTTGTAGACTCCAGTCAATCCGACTGGTGAGTAGATGTGATCACCTGCCACCGGCATATGCAGTCTCCTTTGCCTCTCTCTCTCTCTCTTTCTCTCTCTGTCTCCCTCACTATCTATCTATCTATCTATCTATCTATTTATCTATCTATCTATCTATCTATCTATCTGTCTGTCTATCGATCTATCTATCTATCTATCTATATGTCTATCTATCTATCTATCTATCTATCTATCTATCTATCTATCTATATATCTATCTATCTATCTATCTATCTAATCATCCATCCATCTATCTATCTATCTATATATCCATCTATCTATCTACCTATCTATCTATCTATCTATCTATCCATCCATCCATCTATCTATATATCTATATATCTATCTATCCATCTATCTATCTACCTATCTATCTATCTATCTATCTATCTATTAACCTGTTAATGGTGAATGAGAATGGGTTTCCGTCTATATCTCCAATCTTCATTTCTTTGTCTTTCTCTCATGTACACAGACACACTCACACACACGCATACACACACACACACACACACACACACACACACACACACACACACACACACACAAACACACACACACACAGAAACACACACACACACACACACACACACACACCACATACACACACAACACACACACACAACACATACACACAACAACACACACACACACACACACACACACAATACACACACACACAACGCACACACACACACACAACACATACACACACACTCACTCACACACAAACGCACACACACACACACACACACACAACACACACACACACACACACACAACACACACACATACACACACACAACACAACACACATACACACACATATATATATATATATACACGCACACACACACACACACACACACCACACACAAACCCACACATAACACAATACACACACATACACACATGAATGCGCGCGTGCGCACACACACACAACACTCCCTCCAAGCTCCTCCAGACACACACACACACACACACACACACACACACACACACACACACACACACACACACACACACACACACACACAACACACACACACACACACACATTCCCAGTTTCTCTATCACTATGCTGTCCCGCCTTGCATAGGAATCATTTTTCCCCAATGCAGATGTGATTTATTACCGCCTTTGCTTTCCTCATGCTGGAAACACCAAACAGAAAAGCCAGACTGATTTAAAGGGCAAGGTGTGCACAGCGTTATTTTTGGTCTCTTCCTTATTTGTTCTGGTCGTCCCCATCGTGTTCTTGTCTTGTTTGTCTTTCCTTTCAGTTTGTTTGCATTTGTTCTGAACAGATTTTTCTCATGATTTGATCTCCGACGTCCTCTTGATTGTGGTGCATTGAATTTGTACTTAACTTCGTATTTGCATAATCAAAGGACATAACTCTTGAGAATTATCTCCCATGTTGTATAGAACTTCTCAAATCTGACACAGTTTGTGCTACCCATTCAGTTAGCATAGAAGCAGATACAAAGTACAAAAACAGTAAGCTCAGAACACTCATCAGAAGCAGATACAAAGTACAAAAACAATAAGCTCAGAACACTCCTCAGAAG
>CM060314.1:60815960-60820960 GCA_030674185.1 Monoplex corrugatus | reverse complement strand
ATGTTCCTGCAATTACAACAACGATTTATTCTCATCTGATTGTGCCACTGTCACATGTTAGGATTTTCTGAACCATAGACTTTTCTGGCCTGTTTTTGGCTCGAACGATATGAATTTGGGGTTGGTGTGAAGAATCTATCCTTTTCGGAAATCTGTCATTTATGTAGCAGAGGATCAGAGAGACTCAGATGGTCTAGACCTAACATCGTTTAGAACATGTTTATGTGTGTATGTGCACGTGTGTGTATGTGTATGTTTGTATGTTTGTGTGTATGTGTGTGTGTGTGTGGTGTGTGTGTTGTGTGTGTGTGTGACTTTGTGTGTGTGTGTGGTGGTGGTCATTGGTCTAATGTCTATTCACTTAAGTGATTTTAGACAAATAAACAAACAAAAAACAACAAAAAAAGTAAATAAATATATAAAAAATAATAAATTCTAATAACAATGATAATAATGATAAATAAATAAATAAGTAAATAAACAATTGAATAAATGAAAAATTAAGTACGTAAAAAAAGCGATGTGGGGAAGGGGAATAGAAACAGGAAGAGTAAATACAAATGTTTATGTGTAGTTAGTCATGGTTAAAAAAAATAAATGAAATTTAAGTTCAAATTCATATCACTTACAGCCCACTCGAGCAGCAAAAAACATATTCGGGCTAAAACCAAGTGAAAAACAAATAAGAAGCAAGGACAAGGCAAATGTCAGAGGGAGCGTAAACATAACAAATGAAGTAGCATACTACAACAAATATTTACAATAAACTAGCTAACTGTAACCATGAACAAGAAGATGAACGAATTACAAATATTGAACTATTGGACTTTTTGGCAGGCTAACAAAAAAATCGTATGTTAATAATGATGATTCAAATATGTCGGAAATTGTGTGAGTAGAAAGTACCGGAATGAGTCGCTTTATACTAATGCAAGAAAGTAAATGACGTCGTTATTTTCTGTCCACAAAGACAGACAATATTTCTGGTGTACTTTGTTTTTAATGCATCGAGTTTCCACCTATACATAAGGGACTGCATAGTTCTATTTATGGTAAACTGTTTACTTATTTTGCTGATTATAATATTCATGCTATTTGTATTGTACTTTTTCTGATTATCTTGAAACAGTTTCCAAACATAGGCATCCACTAAGTTATAAGATTCATTCAAGGAGAGAGAAAGCTTTATGTTGTTTGATTCTGGTGAACCCTTAGCTCCTCGTTTGGTGGCCCTGTCAACCACATCGTTATGATGAAACGAACAATGAGATGGTATCCAGCAGAAAGTAAGATCAGTGCCTCTTAAGGATAAGAAATGAATTAAATGGCTAATTTCTATTACCATTTCAGATCTAGTGTCTAATTTCATTAATTCAAGAGCCTGAAGCACTGATTTCGAATCAACGCAGAAAAGGATTTGTGATATATTCCGAGGATAGCTTACTAAGTAATTCAAAGCCATCAGTATTGCAAAGAGTTCAGCTGTAAATATTGATTTGTTGGGTCCAACATGGAAAGATTTCTCTATTTTAAGAGCTGGTATTAAAAACGCAGAACCTGCTTTTTTCTCAATTAATGATCCATCTGTGTAGATTTTTAAATGATTGGGATAAAAGTGTTCAATGTGACATTTAACTCGACTCGCTAATAAGTTGATATTATCTTCTTTCTTTAAATCAGTGTGGTGTATGTCAAAGTTTGCTCTTAAGAGTTCCCAACTGGGTACTGGTGAAAACGAAGGTCTTATAGATATAGGATCCGCTTCTAGATCAATTCCAGAGCCATTCATGATGTCCTGTGTATACGTTGCAAGTGTGGCCTGTGAAGATATTGATCTAGCTCGTTTCGGAAAATCAATGTCTGATCTTAAAGTTATATCAGGTCTCAAAACATTTTCAACGATGGTATTCCTTAGCAGAAATTTGGTAGAGACGAGTTTCCTTTGTTCATCAAGCGGCAACATATTAATCTCACCGTATGTTCGGAGATTGGAAGCATGCATCGGAAGACCAAGGGCAAGTTTAAAACTTTTGCATTCTGTACTTTGTAGTTTTTGCAGTAAGTGTCTCGGTGCGCTAAAGAATATTTCCTGGGCATATGTTAGTTTAGATCTAATGAGAGATTTACATAAATGTACAAGTGTTGATGGATCATGTCCCCATGGTTGCTTGCACACTATTTTCAAAAAATTTAGACTCTTTTGTGCTTTTGTGAGTAAGTAGTCGATATGCAGATTCCATGACAATTTTGCTGTAAAGAAAACACCCAAGAATTTAATAGATTGGTTATACAGAAGAACGGAATCTTCTAGTTTAAAGGTGGGCATTTTGTCCGGGTTAGACCCACTATTAAATAAAATTATCTTTGTCTTCTCCGTAGATAGATGGAGCCCATTTTCTGCCATGTATTGTGCTGTTTTGTCAAGTTCTAATTGATAAAGTTTGCGTGCATAGTTGATACTGTGAGTCGACAAGGTTATCGATGAACCTGTTGCGGGTTACATGGGTACAGTCCCTCTCCCAAAACGGAGCATGCGCGTTGAAGTCACCCCCAATGATCCATTTATCGTGGTGATCTTCAAAATGTCTCAGCCATTCTGTGTTCTCAGAATCTGGGCCTCTTGGTAAATAAATAGAGGCCATATTTAGGACTAATGATGAAGAAAATTTTATAGTAACAGCACATGACGAAATAGAAGCATTAGATCTTGGTACTGGAGACGTTGTTTCATAATAGTTTAGTCCTTCACGAATATATATTGCAGTAAAAATTCGGCCACCATCATTTATAGAGCTGTAGATGGGTGGATAATAAAACCCTGATAATTTGGGCAAAGCCTCCTTGTCTGTATTTAGCGACTGCAGAAGCAAGACCTGGAAATTTGTAGAAGAGAGATAGTTATTGAGGTAAGGAACATTTTTAACAATGGAACGAGTGTTCCACTGAAGTATGTCTACTTTAAGGTTTGTACACTTATTCATCATGATCGATCAAACCGGCAGAGAGCAGTGAAGTTAGTATGGATGGATTTAACAGATAATGGTAAGTTTGCAAGTTTGTTAGTATAACTAAGTATTCAGAAGATGTCGAAAATCGGTGAAAAAATGAATAATTAATTAAATAACAAATAAATGATAAATAATTATATAATCAAAAAGAAAGAAATAGGTAAACACCAGAATTTGGAAAGAAAATTAACAATAAACTTAGAAGTAGAAGCACGAATCTCTAGCAGTTGATCAACAGTGTCTTAAATCATATAGTTCAATGGTACATATAACAACAGTAGGCCCAAAAAATCAACAACTATGTGAGAAAGGAAATGGCAAACGTTACTCAAATCAGGAACAGCTTTGTATAAATAGTATCTGCTGTCTTCTTACACAACTGGTGCTGTCACAAGAAAGGATAGACACGAGGTGGTTACCACACATGATTTCTTAGTGTATTAAAATAATTTTGATGGTGAAAGTCCTCATGATTCCACCACGGCCGATATGAGTGAAAGGTCATTGACGGCGCTGTAGGATAATAACGGTCAAAACTGTAGTTGGATATTCTGTGTAGTGAAGAGGACGGTGTCGGTGTCGGTGTCGGTGTCGGCGAGGTTTTGGCCTTTTCCAGAATAGATCTCTAATGTGGTTTCCAATGTTTTTGGCTAAGATGGTAGAGCCACGAGAGCTGGGATGAATAGCATCTCTGAAAAGATCTTTGCGTTCGGTATTGAGGTTGTCGTTTCCGATGAACGATAGATTGCTATGTCCATGTAGTGCAGAGGTGACGATGGCGTTAAAAAGATCCCTTTTTATCCGAAGGGCCTTGTCTTTCATGGGTGAAACCTTGCTGATGACTATTTTGCAGTTTGGGTGCATGGTTATAGCATCTTCCACAATCTTTACGAAATTGTCACTTGCTGTTTTTGGATCTGTCGTTTTCAGATCGTTGACGCCACTGTGCAGTAGAATGCAGTCCACTGGATTGGAAGTCAACTGTTCCTCAGTTAGGCATTTCTTTATGTCACTAATTTTGTGTGACATCCTCGCTTTTGCGATGAAGCCATACGATGATCCTAGTCTTTTATTATCTACACCGTTCAGAGTCGAGTCGTGCAGAAGAAAGACACGTGGTAGGTCTGGTGACGAGATTTCTCTTTTTTTGGTGTCACTTTTTGAGCTGACGTCAAATCCTGGTTTTGACGTCGGTGAATTATTGCCCTTTTTGTTATTTTACTTAAATTTATTTTCGTCTGCTGCCGTTTTTGACGTTATTTGCAGCTTGCGTACGGTGGACGTTTGTTTTGCAGTTACGCCTACATTTTTGTGAACGGCTTCAGCGTAGGTCTTGATCTGCGGAGACGGAGTTGGCCGTGAATGTGACGAGACAGTCTGAGTGCCAACGGACACACAGACCGCCTTGGTATTGTTCGGCATCCCCGCCTCACAGCCCATTGCTCGGATATGGTTGTTGAGGAGCATTTCCAACCTTTCAATTTTTTCGGATAGTGACATTATTGTAGTTTTTAAGTCATTCACATGTGGTAAATCGCCAGACTCTGCCACAGAGACGGCGGTGTTAATGGTCGTCACAGAGGATGGAAGTCTGTCACACGCTGTGGGGCCTGGCTTCAGTGAGATTTGTTTCTATTCCGCTGCCTTCATCAGTCACTCCTGTTGATAACTCAGGACGATCACAGTTGTTACGGACTGTTGAAGTTGACGTCTTGTTCTTGTCATTATGTGTTCGTTTCCAGCGGCAGCACTCAGAGCAAAAATTAGATTTGTGTTGAGTTCGCCATTTTGATGACGTGTGTGTGTGTATGTGTGTGTGTGTATGGTGTGTGTGTGTGTGTGTGTGTGTGTGTGTGTGTGGCGAGTGTGTGTGTGTGCTTCCTTGTGCGTGTATGTGTTTAAACGAGTGTGTGCGTGCGTGCGTGCGTGTGTGTGTGTGTGTGTTTGTCTGTGTATGTGCATGTGCGCGCGCGCGCGCGCGTGTGTGTGTGT
>CM060314.1:60790960-60793460 GCA_030674185.1 Monoplex corrugatus | reverse complement strand
AATGCAAACTTAGTGAAATGGGGGAAAGCAGACGACCCAGCATGTCCGCTCTGTCAGAAGAAACAAACAGTGGAACATGTCCTAAGCTCTTGCAAAGTAGCGCTAGCCCAAGGAAGGTATACATGGAGGCACAACCAAGTTCTGAAAGTGATCACAGATGTGGTTAGCGAAAAAACCATGACCCCAAACGCACCAATTGCTATGACAACGTTCTACAAAGCAGGAGGGAAACAGGTCTGGCCCGAAAGGGCTATGACAACCAGCACATTGCCAAAGGGTCTTCTGGATGGAGCAGTCGACTGGGAGTGTACAGCAGACCTCCCAGAGTGGAGAAATTACCCAGATGTCATCAGCAAGACAGGCATGAGACCAGACATCGCTCTCCACTCTGACTCCTCGAAACAAGTGATTCTGATAGAACTCACTGTGCCATACGAAAGCAGAATGGAAGAAGCACATATCTACAAGACCGAAAAATACGCCGGTCTTGCCAGCACCCTGAAGAAAGCAGGTCTGCGGGTCAAAATCTTCGCCATAGAGGTCGGGGCAAGAGGGTTTGTGGGCACCTCCGCTTATGATCTCATGAAACAACTCGCCATTTCTGGGAAGAAGAGGACTAGAGCCCTTAAAGCGATGGCAGAGGCAGCAGAAAGGAGCTCAAGCTGGATCTGGGCAAGGAGGAACCAAAAAAGTGAACTTCATAAGGATTAAATTCCCTACAGATGATGTGTGCCCCGTTAGCACATTGGTAAAACCGCGTACCGCAGTTCTGAAGCGCAGAATCGCCCAGGTTCGATCCCCGGCGTGGGAAAAAAAAAATAGACAACAGCAGAAGGGCATCCAGGAGTCATGACCTGGATGTGGCCCGGCCCCCCGAGAGTGTAAGGAATTCAGGGCCGAAACACTTGTCTAAAGGGGGTTACTTCTCTGAAGACCTTCTAATGTCTAGCTCTCCCTAGAGTTTCTTTCTACCATACATAATACATACATGCATACATACATATAGATAGACAGACAGATAGATTGATAGATGAATAGATATATAGCTAGATAGATAGATAGATAGATAGATAGACAGACAGATAGACATATAGACAGATAGACAGATGTATCGATAGATTGATAGACAGACAGACAGACAGATAGATAGATAGATAGATTGATAAATAGATAGACAGATAGATATATAGATTGACAGATACATACATACATACATTACATACATACATACATACATACATACATACATACATACATACGTACATACATAAATCGATATATACATACATAGATCGATAGATAGACAGACAGACAGACAGACAGACAGATAGATAGATAGATAGATAGATAGATAGATAGATAGATAGATAGATAGATGGATAGAGAGATAGAGAGATAGAGAGAGACAATGAGAATGTCAAAGAGAGACAGGGAGACAAACAGACAGGGAGACAGACAGACAGACAGAGAGGGAGATCAAAGACAGATAAATAAAGGCTTTGTTTAATAAAAAAAAAAACCGTAAGCATATAACGAACGATACATACACCTAGCCAACGCAATGAAAAATGACGAAAGCTAACGGGGATCGTGTTAGGCACAAGTATGCAAGTATACTCCCCCTTTCCTTAGGTCTTTAAAACTTTTACCAACACTTTGGATAAATCTTCATAAACACCATAAGGTCCAGCGATGTCCCAGATATTTCAGCCATAAAACACGATTACTCAGACTTAGTGTCAGTACGAAAGTGATGGATGATGTTGCGCCAATGTTGTCATAGAAGTTAGTTTTTTAGTCCATGGGTGGAGTGCTGCGCTTCAGATTTACTGAGGATGCGGTATACTCAGACAGAGAGAGAAAGAGAGAGAGAGAGAGAGAGAGGCCAAGACAGAGAGAGAGAGAAAGACAGACAGACAGAGAGGGAGCTCAAAGATAGATAGATAAAGGCTTTGTTTTAACAAGAAACGTAAGCATGCAGGCCCGAATATTTCAGTTGGTTTCAGCGTAGGATTCACATGCTAATGGTTGTGGATTCGAATCCCGGGATGCGCTACAGTAACACTGGCCTTCTCACAGTCCCATCTTAACATCATTGTTGTTTTAGTATAGGATTAGATAAGTCCCCCTTCCCCCACTTCCCTGGGATGGTTATCCCCGTCGGCCATATCACCTGAGGTGGGTGTCGACATAAAAACCGAACAAAATCAATCAATCAAAAAAGAAACGTAAACAGACGACGAACGGTACATATACCTAGCCAAAGCAAAGAAAAGCTAGGGAAGTTAAGGGAGACCATGTTAGGCACAAGTATAGAAGTATATATACCCCCCCCCCCCTTTCTCCAGGTCTTTAAAACTTTTACCAACATTGTGGATAAATCTTCATACATACCATAAGATCCGACTATGTCCCAGATATTTTAGCCATAAAAACGATTACTCAGATTTAATGTCAGTACGAAAGTGGTGGATGATGCTGTGCCAATGTTGTCATAAAT
>CM060314.1:60773460-60778460 GCA_030674185.1 Monoplex corrugatus | reverse complement strand
AATGTTCATATCCGCAACATATGTCTTTGCTACACGATAATACCTCATGACATTTCACTGAGCCATTTTCCATGCTATAAAACCTATTTAGCTCTTCTGTAAGACCATCAGATATCTCAGCCAGCACGATGTATCGATTTTGCCAAAGATTATTAAAGACGATTTCTTCTCACACATTTCTTGTATCAGGGGAACACTGATCTGTGTGTGCGTGTGTGTGTGTATGTTGTGTGTGTGTGTGTGTGTGTGTGTGTGTTGTGTGTGTGTGTGTGCGTATGTGTGTGAGTGTGTTTGTCTGTCTGTCTGTGTTTCTGTATCCCGCATGTATGTGCATCCTAGCTGATCTTGACTTTAAATATGTTCAGATATTAGACCCAATGCGTATGGGTGTGTTTCATGCAAAAATAAAAAGAGAGAGAGAGAGAGAGAGAGAGAGAAGAGGGGGGGGGGGGAGAAGAGTGTGTATTGAATATGTAATAAGTGACAAAACACACACACACACACACACACACACACACACACACACACACACACCACACACACACACACACACACACACACGCTCACACACACACACAACCTCACACAAACACACCACAACACAACACAACACACACACACACACACAACACCACACACACATCACACATACACACACCACAAACACACACATAGACATATGTACAACACAACACACACCACACACCACACACACACACACACACACACACACACACAACACACACACAACACAACACCACAACACACACACACACACGTAGAGAATGAGAATGTTCTGATCCGCAACATATGTCTTTGCTACACGATAATACCTCATGACATTTCACTGAGCCATTTTCCATGTTATAAAACCTATTTAGCTCTTCTGTAAGACCATCAGATATCTCACCAGCACGATGTATCGATTTTGCCAAAGATTATTAAAGACGATTTCTTCTCACACATTTCTTGTATAAGGGGAACACAGACCTCTGTGTGTGTGTGTGTGTTGTCTCTGTATCTCTGTCTCTACCTCTCTCTTTGTCTCTGTCTCTCATTCTCTCTCTCTCTCTCTGTTTGTCTCTTCTCTCTCTCTCTGTCTTTCTCTCTGTCTGTCTGTCTGTCTGTCTGTAAGTGTATCTGTTTGTCTGTCTATCTGTTTGCCTGTCTGTCTGTCTGTCTGTTTGTCTCTCTCTCTCACTCACTCTCTCTTTCTTTCCGCTCTCTGTTTCTCTCTGTCTATCTGTCTGTCTGTCTGTCTGTCTCTCCCGCTCTCTGTCTCTCTCTCTCTCTCTCGCTCCCCTCCTTCTGTATCTATATGCCTCTCTGCCTCACTTTATCTTTGTCCGTTGAATACCCCGTCCCATATCATACCCCTGTCAATAATGGGCTGATAGAGCAAAGAGAGTAAACATGTGTAATGTATTCTCTGTTTCTGTCTGTGTGTGTCTGTGTGTGTCTGTGTGTCTGTCCATCCGTCTGTCTGTTCTCTGAAAGTGGTAAAATAGAAGTTTTAGATAGGATTAGTATTAAAGGATAGTCATCATCATCATCATCATCATCAGCAGCAGCAGCAGCAGCAGCATAATCATCATCATCACCATCATATGCCCTGGCGCGTGGTGTTGGCGATCATGGCCCTCCATTCGAATCTATCCCTTGTCGCTGCAAGTATATCTCCCACCCTCTCTGTCCTCCGCCACTCCGTCTAATATTTTCTCCCTGGGTCTACCTGGTGCTCTCTCTCTCCCTCCAGCTTTCCTGTTGTGACTAGGTACTTTAATTTATCTTGCCTCATAAAATGTCTTATGAAATGTTGCTTGTCTTTTCCTAATTTTCTTGTTATATTCTTGTTGCATCTGCCTCAGTCAAGACTGTCTCGTTTGTTTTCTTTGCTGTCCATGGAAGTCTTAACATTATTTTTAGAAATCACGTTTCTAACGGATATTGGGCACTGGAGTATTTTACTCTTGCTGGGTATATCAACGAATGATGGAACACGAACAATATTAGCATCAATATTCATCATCATCATTCATCAGGTGCCCTGCCACATGGCATTGGCGACCATGGATTTCCAACCATCTCTATCTCTCGTTGCCCCCAGCATCTCCCCCACCCTCCTCATACCCAGCCACTCTGCAAGTCCGTCCGGCATTCTCTCCCTGGGTCTACCTGGTGCTCTCTTTCTCTCCAGCTTTCCCGTTGTGACCAGGTGCTCCAAATCCCCTTCCTCATAAAATGCATCAATATTACACAAACATATCTTCGTGACTAGTGTGTTTAAATGGGAATGTACACTAAACACAACCAAGTTAACATGATACATAAATTATATTTGTGATGCAATCTCTTTTTGACAGACAGGCAGATAGACAGACAGACAGACAGACAACGATAGAGAGACAGAGGGACAGACAGAGATAGGGAACAACAAGACAAATGCACAGACAGACAGGCGGGGTACAAACAAACAGACAGAAAGGCACAGACAAATAAATATCAGAGATCTTCATAAACCTTCGCTCCCCTCTCCATAAACCCATTTAATGTCATCCTTACACTGAGCCGCAACAGAACACATTTGGATTAATTTCACCCTAAGGACATGACACTGATATGTTGAAATAATCAAGCAGATGTTTCTGTTAGTCTTGTCCTGTCTTGTGATGGGAGTTTTGGTGACATATCAGCCTTAGCACGTAACGTCAAGTTATTAGTGGGTAGGTCGAAGTAAATTATATTAAAATAATCAGATGAGAACTTTCTTCTGACTGAATTTCAGTAAAAAAAACAATCAGTACTGTCATTTAATTAAGCACTAATTACGAAACTTCTGTACCTTCATTTCCTGTTTTGGTGTGTGTGTATGTGTGTGTGTGTGTGTGTGTGTGTGTGTGTGTGTGTGTGTGTGTGTGTGTGTGTTGTGTGTGTGTGTGTGTGTGTGTGTGTCTGTTGTGTATGTGTGTGCGTGTTTGTGTTTGTGTTTGAGAAGAGAGAGAGAGAGAGATGAAGGAAGAAACAGGATGAGCCAACAATGCACAAGACAGACGACAAACAGGCAGAGACAGAAAGACAAACAAGACAGAGACACAGAGAGAGAGGGAGAGACAGAGAGACAGACAGTCAGACAGACGGACAGACAGACAGACAGACAGACAGGCAGAGACAGAGACTAGAGACAGAGACAAGACAGCGCAGACGGCCTTATCACTGCCCACAATCAAGACAGTGTGAAAGAACGAAACTGGTCGTGCATGAAAGAGCGCATATCGATCTTCTACCAGCAGTCCCAGCCACGTTGTTATTGTTATTCAAAGCCCAGCCGACTGTGTAGAGCCATATCATGGCAATGACTGCTTCAAAACATACAAAACTTCAACAGGAAAAAGAAAAGAAAATTAAGTACACATATCAATGCATTCGCACACATAATCTAAGGACATGCCCCCTGCGTTGACTGCTCCGTCCAATTTATCGCACGGGGTAGATTTAAAAAACACACACACCTAAATACAAATACAAGCATACATGAGGACATCAAAACATATATAAAAAGAGGCATAAATTACCTAATATTGCTTCCGCATATCTCACCTCCCTAGAGCCAAAAATGCACTTAATACATGCACCCAATTATCAATCCTAAGAAAAGTACATAAGACTTTATCAAACACATACAGGTGAATAGACCAGTAAGGCAGAAAATGATAGGTAGAAATGACAGAAAGCAAAGCAACAAGGCAGAAACAAAGAGATTGACAGAAAAGAGGAATTTTTAGCACAGAAGTTCCAGAAGATGGGGATACTAATTTTATACTGAAAGAGCCCCCGGCATCCCCACCCGGGAATCCCAATTACGTAGAGAAGCAGGTGCTACCTGGCACTGCTGGTTTTCTTTATGCCTGACATTAACTACTTAGTAATTGATACACACTCTCTTTCTATCACCAATCGCATTTATTTCATTCAATGAAATGAAATAAGCCGAAAACAAGCCAACATATTCTAACGGTCTGTGTAGCAGATAGCGAGTAGAAGGAAAGGCGATAAGTAAAATGCACATCTGCCAAGCTGATGTTTAAAAAGGAAATCAAGGAATGAAATTATGAATGAATAAGTCGATGTGTGAGAGAGTGAGCCGGTGAATGAATGAATAATTGAGTGAACATGTGACTGACTGCGTGAGCTAGTGAATGAGTAATGAGCATGTAAATGAAACAATTATGAATGAATAAGTGGCTGGGTGAGTGAATGAGTGAGCTGGTGAACGAATGATTAATTGAGTGAACATTTAACTGACTGTGTGAGTTAATGAATGAGTAATTATTGAATGAGCATGGGATTGACGAAGCAAGTCAGTAAATGGGAGATAATGTCGATGAATGAGCGAATGAGTGAGAAATTGAAATCAAAACCCACACAGGAAGATTTTGTCAAAAAGAAATATTTACCTGGAATGCAAAAGTTGAATAAAAAAAAAAAAAATCAGAAATATGAAAATAAATGCATGGGACGTAGAGCGTTTCTAGCTCACAATATTTCAAGAAAACGGTGGCACTGTTTATAGTAGAAACAGTATACTGTTGGCAATCCAACAAAACGTAGTTATGGGCAAGTATACAAAAAAACCAAAAAAAATGACCACACTGACCATTGCTGCGTTTTATCTCCCTTTGGCAGACGTTTGATTAACAACTCAAATAAGTAATCAACACCCCCTTTGGGGAACTATGCTCGCTACGCTGAACAGTACGTAAATTGATTTGTTCCTGATCATGTATTCAATTGCTTAAAACATTTTGCTCCAAAATAAAAAAAATAAAGAAAAAAAAAGTATACTTACGGAGACACGTTCGTGTCGTGAGTGACAACATAAGACGGCATGAACACTCCAATGGCTGAGTCGGCAGAGAGGACCAGGGCATCACTCCAGCATATGAAAAATGTATTACCCACCTGATTAATACTAAATGGCGAATTCATACAAATGTGACTTT
>CM060314.1:60765960-60770960 GCA_030674185.1 Monoplex corrugatus | reverse complement strand
TTCGTAAAGATCCACTCAGAAAGAGCTAAAGAAGTTTTGTTTACACGTTATGTGACAGGCAAACAAAAAGACAGATAGAAAGACACGTAGTCACACACACACACACACACACACACACACACAACACACACAACACACACACACACCACACAACACACACACCACACACACACACACACACACACACACACACACACACACACACACACACACACACACACACACACACACACACACACACACACACACATACACATGCGCACACAAACACATTCTCTCTCCAGTCGATATGACACTTTTTTGTTTGCTTAAGAGACATGGACACGGAATCAACAATCTGAATATAATTCATATTTTCGAAAACGGAGCTAACAAGAGAACATCACCCACTGAAGATCTTTACCTGTTTCATGTTTTTCTCTTTGTTCGTGTTTTATGTGTTTCATTTGTTCGTTCGTTTTTGGTTTTTATTACTGTTTGTGCTTCATGTTTTTCTCTTTGTTCGTGTTTTATGTGTTCATTTGTTCGTTCGTTTGTTTATTTATTAGCTTGTTTGTTTGTTTTTTGTTTTGTTTGATTCTTGTTTTTGGTTTGTGTGTTTGTTTGTCTGTCCATATGTCTTCTTATTTGTGTTTGTTTGTTTGTTTGTTATAATGGCTGGTGCCATAGTTTGACTTCCATGGTTTTATCAAGTTTAATCTGACAACCGTACATGCAGAACGTTGTCTTCTGTTTTTCTTATGCAATATAAGACAATGCAATAGCGTACACCTCACAGTGCGATACTAGCTGCTGCGTATTTTAGCAAAAGGCTGAAAGGAAGGTGATAGATGTTTAGTAAACATAACCAGTGTAGGGAAAGATGCGGGACGTGCAGAGAGGATTTGGCCAGAAGCACACACACCTCCATAGTCTTCTAAGTACTCTCGCCAACACTTCGGATCGATTTTTACATATATAATATATATATAATATATAATATATATATATAATATATATATATATATATATATATATATATATATATATAATATATATATATATATATATATATATATATATATATATATTTTAATTATAAACACCATACAACGCTTTGAGAATTTAAACCACAAAATAGATCACTTAGATTAGTGTCCGTGTCATAGAGACGGATGACGTCGCATGGATGGTTTTGTAAAAAGCTAGTGTTTAGGAGCATCAAATTCAAACACTGGCTAGCCAGTATAACTCACCTAATGCATTACTTACGATATTTGGGGTAGGACTGTAGATACATTGCGGTTATGTCTGACGGAATGGATGCAGACGTTTTTAAGTGCCATATATACCTATCAGAAATACTCTGCAAAATACATCCATTCTGTTTTAACATAAAACTGAAGACCTGATTTATCACATCTGTGTGTATAAATGAGGGCTTAAAACCTCAATATTGACCAGAATTTAGTACCATTATATGTGTATGAAAATATATGTTTTATAATTCGGACTGGCGACAGTCATTTGTTACATTGTAGGCATTACAAAACAAAACAAAACAAACGAAAAAAAAAACCCAGACAGACAAACTAAAGCTCACAGGACTGTAATCATTTTAGGAAAATCAGAGTCACATAAATCTTAATATTGGTGGAAATCGGTAGGTCACGTGTTATGTTGATCTTCGTGTAGACATCTAAAGAACCATACAGACTACCAACCAAAACAAAACAATATAACAATACAATGAAAATTAACATACTGGTTGTGCTAAAATGTCCACGTATTTATCACAAACAATGCATGCGATCAATTCTGTACATATTTTGGTGTACTATTGAATAGGGCTCTGTCCATCTAATGTCATTTACCAAGAGTTGCATTACAGAAAAAAAAGACAGTGACTTTTTTGTCAGTTTAGTGCCAATTGCAGTCAAGCCATCATCATTACTACTCTTACCGAGAATCAACTAATCAATATTCAGTGATGTCTTCGTAGTTGGAGCGTTGATGGAGATAAAGAGGGATAGAGATAGACGGAGAGAGAGAGGGAAAGAGAGAGAGAGGGAGAGAGAGAAAGGATGGGGGATACAGGGAGTGAGGGAAGATGAGAGTGAGAGATTGAGAGAAAGGGATGCAGAGAGAGAGAGAGAGAGAGAGAGAGAGAGAGAGAGAGAGAGAGAGAGAGAGAGAGAGAGAGAGAGAGAGAGGCAGACAAATACAGCGAGCGAAAAAGAGAGGGCCATCTCTCTCTCTCTCTCTCTCTCTCTCTCTCTCTCTCTCTCTCTCTCTCTCTTTGTCTCTGTCTCTCTCTCTGATCTCTCTCTGTCTATCTGGCCGTCTCTCTCTCTCCTTCCATCTGGCTCTCTCTCTTCTATCTCTGCTCTTATCTCTCTGTCTGTCTGTCTATCTGTCTTTCTCTCTCTCTCTTCTCTTCCTTCTCTTTTCTGTCTCCCTCCCTCTTTCTTTCTCTCTCACTCTTTTTCTCTTTCTCTCTCTCTTTCATACACACACACACACACACGCAACTACACACACGCAAAATACACGCACACGCACGTGCACACGCGGACACACACACATACACACGCACACATACACACGCATACACGCACACAACAGCGCACACACAGCCGCACCACACACACACGCACACACACACACACCACACACACACACACACAAACACGCACACGTGCATTACAACAAACGCAGCCTACAGACAAACACACAGGAGAGAGAGAGAGAGAGAGAGAGAGAGAGAGAGAGAGAGAGAGAGAGAGAGAGAGAGAGAGAGTGTGTGTGTGTGATGTGTGTGTATTTTATTTCCCAGAATGGTAGGACTAGTTCTCGCTGGACCGGTCTTACAGCCAGTACTTGCTACCTTCATCATCATCATCAAGTGTCTTGCCACATGGCGTTGGCGATCATGGCCCTCCATATGTTTCTATCCCTTGTTGCCGCAGGCACACTTCCACCCTCTCTGTCTTCAGCCACTCTGCAAGTCCGTTCAATACCTTCTCCCTGGGTCTACCAGGTGCTCTCTGTCCCGTTAGCTTTTCTGTTGTGACCAGGTGCTCCAATTCCCTTTTCCTCATAAAATGTTGCCTGTCTTTTCCTAATCTTCCTTATCAATGATCTTCTTGTGTCTGCATCCATCGATACTGTCTCGTTTGTTTTCTTTGTTATCCATGGAACTCTCAACATTCTTCTTAGAAAACACATCTCGGCTGCCTCAATCTTGTTTTGGCTTTGCTCTTGCTACCTTAGAAATCTGAAATAAACAATGAAAACAGCTGAACAGTTGATGTCATTGAGTTGTGTTCTTGACTTTTTTAACACCAACAACAAGATTTCAGCTTCGTTGTTTAGAGCAAGAAAGAGTTGTTAAATTTATTTTCAATTGTTCCTCAGTGACCTTCAAGTGATATTGTTTTTTTTGTTTTTTTTTGTACAGACCCTCTGCGTCAGTCAGATCTGTGCGTTCAAAGTTCTTAACTGACACCCCAATCAAGACACAAAAAGGAGAAAAATCATCGCCTCAAGTCATACATTATCTGTAGGTAAATAAGCTTCGTCCAAGAATCCTTCCCTTCTCCTTCTTCCACCTTACTTTTCGCTCCCAGCTCTTTGGTCCACCGTACTTCTGGTTTTCATGATTGCCCAGCTAATATTTCTTTTTAAGAATAAACACGTATCCAATCAAGGCATATTCACATGACTTCAGCTGGGTGGCTGTTGCTGTGAAAGCTTTGGTGGGCATGGAATAGTAAAAATGAGGGTGCACAGGAAAGAAGAAAGCGCAGAAGAAGATAAAGACAGTGAGTGGCATCCCTTTAGCTGAATCAATGAAGTTTGGAGTTGATTCAAGGGCGAGTCACCGTACTCGAATTTCATATGCCCTCCACCATAATCTACCGGTAATTATCTAGAGGATTTTATTTATGTATTTATTTATTTACTTATTCATTCATTCAGTCAGTCAGTCAGTCAGTCAGTTAGTCAGTCAGTCAGTCAGTCAGTCAGTTATTTATTCATTTATCTATTTATCTATTCATTTGTTTATTTATTTATGTATTCATTTATTTAGTTAGTTAGTTATTCAATTATCTATGTATTTGTTTATTTATTTATGTATGCACTGTGTGAACGACTCTCTATGCAGTGGCAAAGCTTTGAAATGGGGAAAAGATGGGACAAAGGGAGGTATGAAAACATAAGCTGATACCGCCACATTGGCCGGGATGATATTTACTTCGAGGGCGTGGGATGAACTCAAGACATCAAATTTTGAATCCACAGATCAACCAACAGAACCACTCAGCACAATCATGATCATAACCAATGCTTAAGAAAAATACCGGGTAAGCAGAGGATTTTTTAAAAAAATTCTCCACAATTGTGCAAAATATATCCTGAAGAATAACGCTTGATCTCATACTGCTCCTTGTTAAAAAACCACTGTCCACGATAAACACCAACCCCAGTAGTCAATTATTTGTCTTTCAGAAGTTTCAGGCAACCCAGACACCCGTAATTAGACCTACAGTCTGGGTACTATACAGGCAGGTTGTCAGAGCAGTTGCTTATCTTTCAGCATCCCGTCGTATACATGTTCTTATGTTGCAAGACCAGGAGCTAGGGGAAGGAGGAAAAAAAGAGAGAATGGTGTCTCTTCTGATAGAGCGATGCCACTCAATATGTCTAGTCAACTCAATTTCTGTTGGGGTCAAACTCATTTGGTACTATTATTTTCAGGAGCCAACAGCAGCTATTCGACCTATTTGTTGAGGCGAGTTGCGTGTTCACTCCACTGATATGTTGTTCTCTCTGTCTCTCTCTCTGTCTCTCTCTGTCTCTCTGTCTGGATCTCTGTCTGTCTCTGTCTCTGTCTCGCTCTCTCTCTCTCTCTCTCTCTCTCTCTCTCTCTCTCCCCATATATACATATATATATATTTCACACAGACACACACAGACACACAGACAACACACACACAAACACACACACACACGACACA
>CM060314.1:60755960-60758460 GCA_030674185.1 Monoplex corrugatus | reverse complement strand
AGACCTGCCAACCAGGTTCTCTGTGCTGCAACGGGTCGCAGGTGAAAGGGAAGGCCAGTGATGAACCGGGAGGAGAACATTAACCCGGACCTTTGACTAATAAACCGCCGATGGAGCGATGTGATTGCCCTCGCCAAAAACAGACGTGATTGGAGTATCCTGACTGTTTCAAGCACCTTCAGACGTGGAAGTCACGAAGCGTAAGAATATGTTAAAAATCTTAAGAATTCCGTGCTACTATTTTTAAACACTTGTTCATATCATGTGTGTATGAGTGATATATTTAACGTAAATGAATGTTGACAGAAATTATTGCCCAGCAAACTACCCAGGGTCATTCCGGGGCTGTATTACTATTCTATGACACAGAATCATATGAATATTCGTCACATGTACAGGACAACATGTACATCAAATGCTCAACATATAATTAATCAGCAACGATGAAGCCATAACATTCATCATCATCATCATCAGGTGCCCTGCCGCATGGCGTTGGCGATCATGGACTTCCATCTGTCTCTATCTCTCGTTGCCCTTAACATCTCCCCCACCCTCCCCGTCCCCAGCCAATCTGCAAGTACGTCCAACATTTTCTCCCTGGCCTACCTGGTGCTCTCTTTCCCTCCAGCTTTCCCGTTGTGATCAGGTGCTCCAAATCCCCCCTGTTCACAAAATGGCCTATAAATGTTGCCTGTCTTTTCCTAATCTTCCTTATGAGTGATCTACTTGTGTCTGCCTCCATCAAGACTGTCTCGTTTGTTTTCTTTGCTGTCCATGGAACTCTCAACATTCTTCTTACAAACCACATCTCAGCTGCCTCAATTTTGTTCTGGCTTTGCTTGTTGACTGTCCACGCCTCACATATGTACAACAGTACTGGTTCTATATAACATTCAAGAACTCTCTTTCTGATGTTAACCGATAGGCATTTGTTGGTAAGAATGCTTGTCATCTTCTTGAATGCTGTTTTGGCTTGGCCGATTCTGCCAGCTATTTCTGATGTGCATCTGCCGTCTGATGAAATGATCGTTCCCAGGTATTTAAAGTTATCAACCTGTGTCAAGGTTGTGCCATTTGCTGTTATTTTGCATGAGGGGATTTCATGTTTTTTACTGATCACCATGACTTCAGTCTTTCTGCTGTTCAGTTCCAGCCCCCTACCTTTGCTTTCTATTTCTAGTATATCCACAAGGTTTTGTAGGTCCCTTTCATTCTCAGCAATTGGCATGGTGTCATATGCGTATCGAATGTTGTTTATCATTTTCCCTCCAACTTCTAATCCAGGGTCTTCTTCTAGGTTTCTCATGATGTTTTGGCTGTACATGTAGAGTGAAAACAGATCTGGTGACGAAACACAACCCTGTCTGACTCCTCTTTTGATGTTTTGGAAAGAGCTTACATTGTTTTCTATTCTCATTGCAGCTGTTTGTTCCCAGTACATATTTCTGATTATTCGTAGATCTTTTCCATCAACATTGAGTCTCTCCAGTTGGTTGATCAATCCATTAAGTCTTACCCGATCGAAAGCCTTGGTATAGTCAACAAAGCATAAACACAAATCCTTATTCATCTCAATTGACCTCTCCACGACAGCTCTTAGGATGTATATGGCATTACTAAGTCATTTCCTTTCCACAAATCCGCACTGTTCTTCTGCTATTTCTCTTTTGATTCTATTCCTTGTCCTCATCGTGATTATTCTTAACAGGATTTTTGTTATATGACTCATCAAACTGATTGTACGATGGAGTTCGCATTCTATAGCCCCTGTCTTCTTTGGAAGTGCAATGAAAATTGATTTTGACATATCGTTGGGGATTTTTCCAGTGTCGTAATTTTCATATGGCACAGATATCACTACTTAAAGGCTATCTTTCCTTCGTAATCGATGGCTCAGTATTCAAAATCTCACGCTTTATGGGTCTGTTATGAATATCAAGACTGCATGTTATCTATCTGCCAAAAGGGAGATTTGTGAAAAGATCAATACGCTGAAAAGAATGACAAAAGAAACGCAAGAAAGGAGGATAAGAGAAATGCAAGAAAAGGAAAGAAAGACAAAAATAAAATATAAAAGCAATAGAGCAAATGGAAACCTAGGTGTAAGTGGCGTAAAGTGCACACTGAATACCGACCCCCTACGAGCTATTTTGCATAAAGAAAAAATGGGGAGGGGGTTCAACAATCAGGAAGCTAACGGTCAATGGATAACTGTACAAAAAGTACCACCTCTCACCGCAAGCGATTTCGTTTCCAGTTCAAATGAGAAATCAAATCTTCCTTGGGGAATGTTATTTGTATTCTATTGTTCTGGTTCATGCACTAGCTCCATCAGAAACTGATCAATACCATAATAAAACCTCGATAAACAAAAACAAATAAAGTTGAAAATATGCCACCCACATGGAATGAAGAAGGCTGTTATGGAAATATGCTACCCACTGGGACAAAATTTAGAGATATGTGAAATAAATGGTTTTGATAAAAGAATGGCCCA
>CM060314.1:60745960-60750960 GCA_030674185.1 Monoplex corrugatus | reverse complement strand
AATAAACGAAGGACGAGAAAGCACGTGACCTGAAAACATAGGAACAACTTGCCACTCGTAAAAGAAGAACAAAACCAAGGACAACACACACACACACACACACACACACACACACACACACACAATATATATATATATATATATATGTATATATTCATATATACATGTATGTATGTATATATATGTGTGTATATATACATATATATGTATATACATGTATATATATATATATATATATATATATATATATATATATATATATATATATATACATACATATATATGTTACCTTTACTTTCGCACAAAACTTCTCATCACATTGATATACTATGCATTGACGATTATGTAATCCACATTATGATATATAATGATTATAAATCGTTTTTCTTTCTTCAGCGTTCTTCTCCACACTCAAATTGGACCCTTACGTAGTACACATTCACAGAAATGTTAGTGGTGCACAGAAAACTCAAGCTGTTCGGCGAACTGACCACATTTCATCGTTATTGCAGGATGTGTATGTTTGGTGGGTGTGCATGCTGGGTGGCTTCATGTTTCCATACGCCAGCCACTTACAGGATTTTTAGCGTGCGTGTTTGATAATCTGCATGTGTATACACACTTCACACTCAGGGGGTTTAAGGGATGGCAAGTCTGCACATACTCTGACCTGGAACATTTCGAAAATCTGCATTATTTTTACCTACCAGACGAAGGTACCAAGGCACATCGAACCCAGTATCTTCCGACTGGTTGTACGACGTTGACCCACTTAAATTAACCACAGCACCCGTGGAATGTGGAATCAACAAAGTTAATGTGTGATTCAGCACGTTTCCAACTTACTGAACTAACATTTTCATGGGTGTTTTGAAAGTGTGGTCGAAGGGAGCAGTCGGTGAATGAAAGGTAGTTGTGGAAATTGTACTATGTACCTGTCACCTGCTTTCGCTGTGTCAGTTCTGGTCTTTCAGTCTGGAAGGAACTGAACAAGGAGAATGTCTCCAGTCTTTCTGTACAGGTTCGGTTCTGGCTTCGAAATTTTGCGCGCTGCCTTCTACTCCGGGTGTAAATGAGCAGGTAGCTTTGTTCATGATTACGAAAGGTAAAATAGTGAAGAACACACACACACACACACACACACACACACACACACACACCACACACACACACACAAACACACTCACTCTCTCTCTCTTATCTATCTCTCTCTCTCTCACTCTTTCTCCCAAAATCTCTCTCTCTGTCGCTCTCTCGTTCTCTATCTTTCTCTCTCTCTCTTCCACCCTCTCTCCCTCTACCCCTTCCTATACCTTTTTAACCATGGGCCCGTCAGTCTTGCCGAGCCCAAGGGGGTCAAAGATAACAAACACTCAGTAGTTGTAAGCTAACCACGCTAAGCTCTGGCAGTATTGATAAGGACCAAACGGGAGTTTGATGACTTGACAGCTCTGTATCACGGGGATCAAACTGACAGGCTGCCATAGATTTGTTTTGATGGATGGATTACTGACTGGCAAGTCTACACGTCTAGTTCCGCTTATAACTTCCCTTTGTACATAATAGACGGCTATGTACAGGCGTGTATGCGAGAAAGATGGCATTGCAGGATTACGTATCATATTTGTAAATAAACTGTGAACCGCGCGTACGCGCGCGCGCACACACACACGCAAACATGTGCATGCACATACGCACACGCACATACACACAAACAAGCGCATGCACTCGCACATACACACGTGCACGCTCGCGTACACCTATGCACACGAAGACGCACGTGCACACAAAACACACACACACATACACGTCCCTTCTGGAGCATTGTCCGTCCCATCACTCCATGTTGCAATCTTTATACTTTTGACTCTGATCACAGTAACTTGATAACCCCCTTACCAGTGGAGCCCCTATTTACGTTGTTCAGTTGTAAGATGTTATTGTGTCTTAGCCATACTTTGAGGATATGATGGTGGTTTCCCGTTCCCTTCCGCTAGTTCTTGTATTGACTCTCCACTAGCTTATGTGATTCCTACGGTTACCCACAAGGTGGTGGGGGCTGATTTTCTGGCTGGGTTTACCCCCTTAGCCTTGGTCTCTCCCGAGGAAACCACAAGGCATTGACGCTATTTTCCCATAACTAGGGGTGTGTGGTTCATGGGCACCAGGGCATGTACAAACGCCAGTGGGCCTGCGTGCTGCACGTCCGGGCCAGACTTTTTCCGAGTCCTTCGAGATTTCAGCCTGAATCCATAAGGTGCTCAGTTACCGTGTGTCACCACAGGGAGACACTACGTAGAGCTTGCTGATGGGGAGACTTGATACTGTCAAAGGGGAGACTTACCCATTCTGTTCTCCTTTTCACAGAGCTGCAAGCAGCAGCGTTATCCAGCGGTGCAGGCTGAAAGCGAAAGGTGACAAGCACGCAGACACTAGCCAACAGACCAGACTTGTCACGTCAGCCGTTAAGAAACACAGATAGACACAGACAGACAGACAAATGGACAGACAGACAGACAGACAGACGGACAACACACACACACACGCATACACAACACACGTACACACACACACACACGTACACACACAAATACACAACACAAATAAACAACACCCGCACACACCAAGAGAGACATGCCCTAAACACGCACATACACACACTCTCTCTGTCTCTCTATATATATTATATATCGAGAGAGAGAGAGAGAGAGAGAGAGAGAGGACAGACAGACAGACAGATAGACAGACAGACAGACAGACATACACACACCATTCATGATACCTAGCGAAATTAAATTACAAAATCATTCACTGAGATTATTGTCGGCGTGAAAGTGATGAATGGTGTTGCACTATAGTCTAATGTGCCATAAAAGCTAGATTAGGACCATGGATAAAGTCCACCAAATTTTAGTACTAGTTCATTAAGTGTAAGTACTGCTGACTTGATGTACCAGCAGTATATTGAGATGTGATACACTTTGTCTAGATGACTGAATATCGAGGTTGTTAATGTACCACATATTCATATGTAAGATTTTTAAAACACAGCCACTGTGTAGACTTACGACTGAAGACCTGATTTATCATGTCTGTGCGTAATAATGAAGTCGTAAAAAGCCACACTGAGAAGATTTTAACCTTAATATAAGAATGTAGTCTTCATTGTTTGTATAAAGAGATTCCGAATCAAAGTTTAGATTCAGCCTCGCAAGTATCATTTCTCCGTGACTTGCATATGCACGCGCGCGCGCGAGCGTGCACACACACACACACACACACACACACACACACACATGCACACACACGGACACTCTCTCTCTCTCTTTCTCTCCCTCTCTCTCTCAAACACAGACACACAGATAGACACACACAATACATACATACACACACAATACACACACACTCACATATCAAATTGTAAACAAACAAACAAACAAGCAATTATACAAGCAAACGTAATGACAGACTAAAACCAAAAAGGAAGAAGAAACTCTGATTTAGATACATTGTAATATTGGTATTAATTCTATAATAACAATATTAATGATAATAACCAAACAAATAATATTAAGCGATACCCCACGTTTTGAAGTCAGAACGCGCCATGTATAGATGCACGTATTTGTGTCTACATCTCTACATCAATCCAAACAAAACAAAAAACTTGATATACAAACATGACGTCCACATAAGAATTTAACATCACATGTGACACAATAAACAAATTCCACAGAAGGAAGGGTACGTTGCAGACATCCAGGAGCCAGAAGCTGCATTGATGAAAGAGAGAACTCCTTTTATTAGATTCCAGACTGGCTGTTTACAGAGCAAGAATGATTTGTTTGCTTCCATTTATTTCTCCATTCCCCACAGACCCAGAATCAGAATTTCTCTGAATCCTCCCTACCCCCAATCTATATATGAATGAGCAACTTTAACACCACCGCTAAGGCTTTGGTGGGCATGGAATAGTAAAAATAAGGGTGCACAGGAAAGAAGAAAGCGCAGAAGAAGATAAAGACAGTGAGTGGCATCCCTTTAGCTGAATCAATGAAGTTTGGAGTTGATTCAAGGGCGAGTAACCGTACTCGAATTTCATATGCGCTCCACCATAATCTACCAGTAATTATCTAGAGGATTTTATTTATGTATTTATTTATTTACTTATTCATTCAGTCAGTCAGTCAGTCAGTTAGTCAGTCAGTCAGTCAGTCAGTCAGTTATTTATTCATTTATCTATTTATCTATTCATTTGTTTATTTATTTATCTATTCATTTATTTAGTTAGTTAGTTATTCAATTATCTATGTATTTGTTTATTTATTTATGTCTGCACTGTGTGAAACGACTCTCTATGCAGTGGCAAAGCTTTGAAATGGGGAAAAGATGGGACAAAGGGAGGTATGAAAACATAAGCTGATACCGCCACATT
This sequence comes from Monoplex corrugatus, assembly GCA_030674185.1. NCBI lineage: Eukaryota > Metazoa > Mollusca > Gastropoda > Littorinimorpha > Ranellidae > Monoplex > Monoplex corrugatus. The sequence continues at coordinate 60,746,525 of CM060314.1, read as the reverse complement.
GGCCGGGATGATATTTTTCGTCGGGGGCGTGGGATGAACTCAAGACATCAAATTTTGAATCCACAGATCAACCAACAGAACCACTTAGCACAATCATGATCATAACCAATGCTTAAGAAAAATACCGGGTAAGCAGAGGATTTTAAAAAAAATTCTCCACAATTGTGCAAAGTATATCCTGAAGAATAACGCTTGATCTCATACTGCTCCTTGTTAAAAACCACTGTCCACGATAAACACCAACCCCAGTAGTCAATTATTTGTCTTTCAGAAGTTTCAGGCAACCCAGACACCCGTAATTAGACCTACAGTCTGGGTACTATACAGGCAGGTTGTCAGAGCAGTTGCTAATCTTTCAGCATCCCGTCGTATACATGTTCTTATTTTGCAAGACCAGGAGCTAGGGGAAGGAGGAAAAAAAGAGAGAATGGTGTCTCTTCTGATAGAGCGATGCCACTCAATATGTCTAGTCAACTCAATTTCTGTTGGGGTCAAACTCATTTGGTACTATTATTTTCAGAAGCCAACAGCAGCTATTCGACCTATTTGTTGAGGCGTGTTGCGT
>CM060314.1:60735960-60738460 GCA_030674185.1 Monoplex corrugatus | reverse complement strand
CAGTGATGAACCGGGAGGAGAACATTAACCTGGAACTTTGACTAATAAACCGCCGATGGAGCGACGTGATTGCCCTCGCCAAAAACAGACGTGATTGGAGTATCCTGACTGTTTCAAGCACCTTCAGACGTGGAAGTCACGAAGCGTAAGAATATGTTAAAAATCTTAAGAATTCCGTGCTATTATTTTTAAACACTTGTTCATATCATGTGTGTATGAGTGATATATTTAACGTAAATGAATGTTGACAGAAATTATTGCCCAGCAAACTACCCAGGGTCATTCCGGGGCTGTATTACTATTCTATGACACAGAATCATATGAATATTCGTCACATGTACAGGACAACATGTACATCAAATGCTCAACATATAATTAATCAGCAACGATGAAGCCATAACATTCATCATCATCATCATCAGGTGCCCTGCCGCATGGCGTTGGCGATCATGGACTTCCATCTGTCTCTATATCTCGTTGCCCTTAACATCTCCCCCACCCTCCCCATCCCCAGCCACTCTGCAAGTACGTCCAGCATTTTCTCCCTGGCCTACCTGGTGCTCTCTTTCCCTCCAGCTTTCCCGTTGTGATCAGGTGCTCCAAATCCCCCCTCTTCACAAAATGGCCTATAAATGTTGCCTGTCTTTTCCTTATCTTCCTTATGAGTGATCTACTTGTGTCTGCCTCCATCAAGACTGTCTCGTTTGTTTTCTTTGCTGTCCATGGAACTCTTAACATTCTTCTGAGAAACCACATCTCAGCTGCCTCAATTTTGTTCTGGCTTTGCTTGTTGACTGTCCACGCCTCACATCTGTACAACAGTACTGGTTCTATATAACATTCAAGAACTCTCTTCCTGATGTTAACCGATAGGCATTTGTTGGTAAGAATGCTTGTCATCTTTGAATGCTGTTTTGGCTTGGCCGATTCTGCCAGCTATTTCTGATGTGCATCTGCCGTCTGATGAAATGATCGTTCCCAGGTATTTAAAGTTATCAACCTGTGTCAAGGTTGTGCCATTTGCTGTTATTTTGCATGAGGGGATTTCATGTTTTTTACTGATCACCATGACTTCAGTCTTTCTGCTGTTCAGTTCCAGCCCCCTACCTTTGCTTTCTATTTCTAGTATATCCACAAGGTTTTGTAGGTCCCTTTCATTCTCAGCAATTAGCATGGTGTCATATGCGTATCGAATGTTGTTTATCATTTTCCCTCCAACTTCTAATCCAGGGTCTTCTTCTAGGTTTCTCATGATGTTTTGGCTGTACATGTAGAGTGAAAACAGATCTGGTGACGAAACACAACCCTGTCTGACTCCTCTTTTGATGTTTTGGAAAGAGCTTACATTGTTTTCTATTCTCATTGCAGCTGTTTGTTCCCAGTACATATTTCTGATTATTCGTAGATCTTTTCCATCAACATTGAGTCTCTCCAGTGATGTATTGGCTATAGTCATTTCCTTTCCCAATCGACGTTCTATCTTATTCTTACTTGAATTCATTTCCTTTCCCACAAATGATTTTCTTCTGCTATTTTTTTTGATATCTATTTACTATTCCCCATCATAGATTACTTCTTACAAGGAATTGATTTTGACCCTACTTTGGAGGATTTCCATTCGTAATCTGTCTTTTGGCCAATAAAATTACTTAATATTGGCATTTTTCCATTCGTAATTTCAATGGCCAGTATATCCATTAATGCCACTTTACTTCGTATCATGAATATCAAAGACTATGCAACTGTGTTATCTATCTGCCAAAAGGGAGATTTGTGAAAAGATCAATACGCTGAAAAGAATGACAAAAGAAACGCAAGAAAGGAGGATAAGAGAAATGCAAGAAAAGGAAAGAAAGACAAAAATAAAATATAAAAGCAATAGAGCAAATGGAAACCTAGGTGTAAGTGGCGTAAAGTGCACACTGAATACCGACCCCCTACGAGCTATTTTGCATAAAGAAAAAATGGGGAGGGGGTTCAACAATCAGGAAGCTAACGGTCAATGGATAACTGTACAAAAAGTACCACCTCTCACCGCAAGCGATTTCGTTTCCAGTTCAAATGAGAAATCAAATCTTCCTTGGGGAATGTTATTTGTATTCTATTGTTCTGGTTCATGCACTAGCTCCATCAGAAACTGATCAATACCATAATAAAACCTCGATAAACAAAAACAAATAAAGTTGAAAATATGCCACCCACATGGAATGAAGAAGGCTGTTATGGAAATATGCTACCCACTGGGACAAAATTTAGAGATATGTGAAATAAATGGTTTTGATAAAAGAATGGCCCAGATTATTAAATGAACAGGAAAAAAAAAACTTGTTAGAAGGAAAGAATATTTAAAAAAGCGGGGCTTGCACCGAAAAGCACGAAAACGAAAAGAATCTAGGAACTAGGAACAGCTGGATTTGGACCAGAATGTCACATTTTGAATGTTTGGTTCTTTTGTTGTGCGAGCGCTGAATCAATCATTTAGAGATGGAGAATTTCAAGC
>CM060314.1:60695960-60730960 GCA_030674185.1 Monoplex corrugatus | reverse complement strand
CTGGATTTTTGCGTTCAGGGCGGGAGTATAAACAATTTGGCCACACATTAATATCATTTCACCAGTACTACAGCCCTTCTACTGCTGTTATCACTACTGGCACTGCTACACACACGACACACACATACACACACACCACACACACACACACACACACCACACACACACACACACACACTCACAGCACACCACGCACACGCACGCACCACCGCACGCACACCCCCACACCACCACACACACTCACTACAAGGACTGTTGCTGTTCCTGAAATAATAATATAATAATAATGCAAAAATAATAATGATAATAATAATAATAATAATAATAATAATAATAATAATAATATAATAATAATATAATAATATAATAACAATAATATAATATCAATAATAACAATAATAATAATTACAAAAAATGATAATAATAACAATAGTAATAATAATCACAACAATAATAACAATGATGATGATGGTGATGAGAAGAAGAAGAACAACAAGTACAACAAGAACAAGAAGACTGTGAACACAGTATTCTAAGATACACGTACACGATTGCTGTCCCTCAATTTCTCATGTAAAGTCCTGTGTCTAAAATCACCCCCGGCGTAGTTGTGAGTGGAACTAGCCTAACCTTAGAAACTTACCTCGCCTACTTAGGGAGGGGGAAGAGTTCAGGTGGCCCAAGCATCTTTTTGACAAACAGGGATTTGTCAAGTTGACAGCACCTATTTCTTACTCACACTGGAACCCCTCTCTTTGCCTCACAACCACTCATCACTTGCTCTCTGTTTGTCTGTCTGTCTGTCTATCTCTCTCTCTCTCTCTCTGTGTCTCTCCCCGTGCCTGTCTATCAATCTGTCTCTCTCTGTGTCTCTCTCTTTATCTCTCTCACTCTCTCTCGAAGATATCACTTTATACTGTTCTTATGTTTATTTGCCGGATTTAGATCTTCCTCTTACTTATATGACTAATTACGTCGGGTGGTCAACTGTTTCTTCAACTTTTTGTTCAACTTTTTAAATTAATGTACGTTTATCTCCAGTGAAGATGTTACTTTATATTGTTTTGTTTTGTTTTGTTTGTTTTCTGGATTTGGGTCTTCCTCTTACTTATATGACTAATTATGTCAGGTGGTTAACTGCTTCTTTAACTTTTTGTTCAACTTTTTAAATTAATGTAAGTTTATCTTCAGTGAAGATATCACATTATACTGTTCTTATGTTTATTTGGCGGATTTGGGTCTTCCTCTTACCTATATGACTAATTACGTTGGGTGGTCAACTGTTTCTTCAACTTTTTGTTCAACATTTTGTTCAACCTTTTCCGTTCAATTTTTTCTTCATCTTTAGGGAAAAAATTCAAATGGATGTATTGTCAGCCATGACTATATTTATACATCTTTGTTTCGAGAAAACGTCGCCGAAAAAATTAATGACTTTGTTTTATGCTCCTTGCCACAAGGACAAAAATGTCAATGGCAATAAACCATTTTCAGGTTCAGTTTCAGTTTCTCTCTCTGTCTCTTTGTCTTTCTCTCTCTCTATGTATCTCATTCTCCGTCTCTATCTATGTCTCTGTCTGTCTCTCTGTCTCTCTGTGTCTCGCTCTATTTGGCTCTCTTTGAAAGGTTAATATGAAATTATACGTAGGACAGAAAAAAGAAAAAATAAGAAAACCGCAACAGCTACACAAACAATACAAGGAAATACACGACAATTATTAGTACATAGTCGATAATAACACCAACAAAAAGGAACAAAAACGTATTGCGAACGAAAAGAATAATATGAACTTATCGATGAGAACAGCAGCAATGAATGTGAGAATCTGAACAGCAAGACGTAGTAGAAAAACGACAGAAGATGCCGAACAACAAGGAGAACAACAACAACAACAATGCATGAGAACAACAGCAAGAAACACAATAGCAATATAATAGAAATTACGAAGGAGAAGAAGTTGAAAGCGGAAAATAAAGCGTTAAGAACAAAACCGTAGATCAAAGTTCAGGACATAACATGAACTCAATCAAAAAAGAACAAAATCAAAATACGAAAAATCGTTTTAATCTCGAAGAAAGAGACGAAACGAATGTAGCCTGTACAAAAATAACATCAGAGGAATACAGAAAGACAAGAGAAAAAAAAAAAAAAACAGCCGCTCTAACACCCACTCACCCACCCCTTAAAAAAAAGAGAAGAAAAGAGAGAACCCCTTACCAAAAATAAAACAACGGAGAATACAAAAATCAACAAAATAAAACTAAACGAACGAAAAACCTACACATAAAAGGAAAAAACGGCAACAAAAGCAAAAAGACGACAAGAAACTAGATGTCCACAAACAGAAATAAGAAAAGAAAAAGAATATAGGAAACAAATGGCATGAGACAAGAAAATAATCCAGGAAAAAAAAAAAGAACAGGAAGAGAAAAAATATTATACAGATTAAAAGGAAAAAAAAATAGCAAATAAACGAAGGACGAGAAAGCACGTGACCTGAAAACATAGGAACAACTTGCCACTCGTAAACGAAGAACAAAACCAAGGACAACACACACACACACACACACACACACACACACACATATATATATATATATATATATATATGTATATATTCATTTTTTTCATGTATGTATGTATATATATGTGTGTATATATATATATACATACATACATACATATATATATATGTATATACATGTATATACATGTATATATACACATGTATATATAGGTAGAAAGAAACTCTAGGGAGAGCTAGACAACAGAAGGTCTTCAGAGAAGTAACCCCCTTTAGACAAGTGTTTCGGCCCTGAATTCCTTACACTCTCGGGGGGCCGGGCCACATCCAGGTCATGACTCCTGGATGCCTTTCTGCTGTTGTCTATTTTTTTTTTTTTTTCCCACGCCGGGGATCGAACCTGGGCGATTCTGCGCTTCAGAACTGCGGTACGCGGTTTTACCAATGTGCTAACGGGGCACACATCATCTGTAGGGAATTTAATCCTTATGAAGTTCACTTTTTTGGTTCCTCCTTGCCCAGATCCAGCTTGAGCTCCTTTCTGCTGCCTCTGCCATCGCTTTAAGGGCTCTAGTCCTCTTCTTCCCAGAAATGGCGAGTTGTTTCATGAGATCATAAGCGGAGGTGCCCACAAACCCTCTTGCCCCGACCTCTATGGCGAAGATTTTGACCCGCAGACCTGCTTTCTTCAGGGTGCTGGCAAGACCGGCGTATTTTTCGGTCTTGTAGATATGTGCTTCTTCCATTCTGCTTTCGTATGGCACAGTGAGTTCTATCAGAATCACTTGTTTCGAGGAGTCAGAGTGGAGAGCGATGTCTGGTCTCATGCCTGTCTTGCTGATGACATCTGGGTAATTTCTCCACTCTGGGAGGTCTGCTGTACACTCCCAGTCGACTGCTCCATCCAGAAGACCCTTTGGCAATGTGCTGGTTGTCATAGCCCTTTCGGGCCAGACCTGTTTCCCTCCTGCTTTGTAGAACGTTGTCATAGCAATTGGTGCGTTTGGGGTCATGGTTTTTTCGCTAACCACATCTGTGATCACTTTCAGAACTTGGTTGTGCCTCCATGTATACCTTCCTTGGGCTAGCGCTACTTTGCAAGAGCTTAGGACATGTTCCACTGTTTGTTTCTTCTGACAGAGCGGACATGCTGGGTCGTCTGCTTTCCCCCATTTCACTAAGTTTGCATTCGAGGGGAGCAGGTCATATACAGATCTGAGGAGGAAGCTTATCCTTAGAGGAGCCATGTGCCACATATCGTTCCAGCTGAGACTTCTTTGGAGTGCACTGTCCCATGTTGTCCATTGCCCCTGTTGACCTTGCTGGACTGCCTTCTGCACTCTTTTGACATCTTCTTCTTCCTTCAACTCCTGTATGATCATGTCTCTTTTTTCCTTCCCTTTGGCTTTGGACCACCACTGCATTTTTGTTGCTCCCAGTCCCTGTCTGTTGGTTTGCGTGTGTCCAATTATTTCTTTGATGCTGAGGTTTCTCTTGGCATTGTTTACAGCCTCTTGGACTTTCCACTTTCTGCCAGTTCTCAGCTTTGGATGAACTGCTCTCACGATATTGTCCTCCGATTCCTCCAGCATGCTCAACAGTCTTGCTTTTCCAACTTTGTATTCCTCCACTATGGATTTCAGAGGTAGCTTCAGCATTGCTTGACGACAGTAGAATGCAACATCAGTGAGACCAGGTGGGACACCGAGCCATTTTCTTGTGTATTTGTTGATTTTGGCTTCCATTGCTTCGACTGTGCTGGTGCAAATGTCATAGATTAGCAGTGGCCACAGCAGCTTTGGTATCAGCATGAACTGTAGACACCAGACTTTGTATTTGCCTGGCAGTCCGCAGTTATCTATTTTCTTCAGGCCTTCTTCTGCTGTTTGCTTGGTTTCACATCCCCTTTGTGTGTCTTTCAGGGAGTCATCATACCATCTTCTGAGACTTTTTACTGGCTCTTCTGTGACAGTGGGGATGGCTTGGTTGGCTACCATGAATTTGACTGAATCTGCCACTTATTTCTTTGATGCTGAGGTTTCTCTTGGCATTGTTTACATACATATATACGTTACCTTTACTTTCGCACAAAAATTCTCATCACATTGATATACTATGCATTGACGATTATGTAATTCACATTATGATATATAAAGATTATAAATCGTTTTTCTTTCTTCAGCGTTCTTCTCCACACTCAAATTGGACCCTTACGTAGTACACATCCACAGAAATGTTAGTGGTGCACAGAAAACTCAAGCTGTTCGGCGAACTGACCACATTTCATCGTTATTGCAGGGTGTGTATGTTTGGTGGGTGTGCATGCTGGGTGGCTTCATGTTTCCATACGACAGCCACTTACAGGATTTTTAGTATGCGTGTTTGATAATCTGCATGTGTATACACACTTCACACTCAGGGGGTTTAAGGGATGGCAAGTCTGCACATACTCTGACCTGGAACATTTGGAAAATCTGCATTATTTTTACCTACCAGACGAAGGTACCAAGGCACATCGAACCCAGTATCTTCCGACTGGTTGTACGACGTTTACCCACTTAAATTAACCACAGCACCCGTGGAATGTGGAATCAACAATGTTAATGTGTGATTCAGCACGTTTCCAACTTACTTAACTAACATTTTCATGGGTGTTTTGAAAGTGTGGTCGAAGGGAGCAGTCGGTGAATGAAAGGTAGTTGTGGAAATTGTACTATGTACCTGTCACCTGCTTTCGCTGTGTCAGTTCTGGTCTTTCAGTCTGGAAGGAACTGAACAAGGAGAATGTCTCCAGTCTTTCTGTACAGGTTCGGTTCTGGCTTCAAAATTTTGCGCGCTGCCTTCTACTCAGGGTGTAAATGAGTAGGTAGCTTTGTTCATGATTACGAAAGGTAAAATAGTGAAGAACACACACACACACACACACACACACACACACACACACACACACACATACACACACACACACACACACACTCACTCTCTCTATCTATCTATCTCTCACTCTCTCTCTCTATCTCACTCTCTCTTTCTTTGTCTCTTTCTCTCTCTCTCTCTTCCACCCTCTCTCTCTCCCTCTCTCCCTCTACCCCTTCCTATACCGTTTTAACCATGGGCCCGTCAGTCTGCCGAGCCCAAGGGGGTCAAAGATAACAAACACTCAGTAGTTGTAAGCTAACCACGCTAAGCTCTGGCAGTATTGATAAGGACCAAACGGGAGTTTGATGACTTGACAGCTCTGTACCACGGGGATCAAACTGACAGGCTGCCATAGATTTGTTTTGATGGATGGATTACTGACTGGCAAGTCTACACGTCTAGTTCCGCTGATAACTTGCCTTTGTACATATATAGACGGCTATGTACAGGCGTGTATGCGAGAAAGATGGCATTGCAGGATTACGTATCATATTTGTAAATAAACTGTGAACCGCGCGTAAGCGCGCGCGCACACACACACGCACATACACACAAGCAAACACGTGCGTGCACATACGCACACGCACACACACACACATGTACACACGCACATACACACAAACAAGCGCATGCACTCGCACGCACGCGCACATACACACGTGCACGCTTGCGTACACCTATGCACACGAAGACGCACGTGCACACACACACACACACACATACACGTCCCTTCTGGAGCATTGTCCGTCCCATCACTCCATGTTGCAATCTTTATACTTTTGACTCTGATCACAGTAACTTGATAACCCCCTTACCAGAAGAAGGTGCTCCAGTGGAGCCCCTATTTACATTGTTCAATTGTAAGATGTTATTGTGTCTTAGCCATACTTTGAGGATATGATGGTGGTTTCCCGTTCCCTTCCGCTAGTTCTTGTATTGACTCTCCACTAGCTTATGTGATTCCCACGGTTACCCACAAGGTGGTGGGGGCTGATTTTCTGGCTGGGTTTACTCCCTTAGCCTTGGTCTCTCCCGAGGAAACCACAAGGCATTGACGCTATTTTCCCATAGCTAGGGGTGTGTGGTTCATGGGCACCAGGGCATGTACAGACGCCAGTGGGCCTGCGTGCTGCACGTCCGGGCCAGACTTTTTCCGAGTCCTTCGAGATTTCAGCCTGAATCCATAAGGTGCTCAATTACCGTGTGTCACCACAGGGAGACACTACGTAGAGCTTGCTGATGGAGAGACTTGATACTGTCAAAGGGGAGACTTACCCATTCTGTTCTCCTTTTCACAGAGCTGCAAGCAGCAGCGTTATCCAGCGGTGCAGGCTGAAAGCGAAAGGTGACAAGCACGCAGACACTAGCCAACAGACCAGACTCGTCACGTCAGCCGTTAAGAAACACAGATAGACACAGACAGACAGACAAATGGACAGACAGACAGACAGACAGACGGACACACACACACACACGCGCATACACACACACGTACACACACACACACACAGTACACACACAAATACACACACGCACACACACAAATAAACACACCCGCACACACACACACAGAGACATGCATACACACGCACATACACACACTCTCTCTTCTCTCTATATATATATATATATATCGAGAGAGAGAGAGAGAGAGAGAGAAGAGAGAGAGAGAGAGAGACAGACAGACAGACAGACAGACAGACAGACAGACATACACACACCACCTTATGATACCTAGCGAAATTAAATTACAAAATCATTCACTGAGATTATTGTCGGCGTGAAAGTGATGGATGGTGTTGCACTAATAGCACTAATGCTGCCATAAAAGCTAGATTAGGACCATGGATAAAGTCCACCAAATTTTTAGTACTAGTTCATTAAGTGTAAGTACTACTGACTTGATGTACCAGCAGTAATATTTGAGATGTGATACACTTTGTCTAGATGACTGAATATCGAGGTTGTTAATGTCACATATTCATATGTAAGATTTTTAAAACACAGCCACTGTGTAGACTTACAACTGAAGACCTGATTTATCACGTCTGTGCGTAAGAATGAAGTCGTAAAAAGCCAACACTGAAAAGATTTTAACCTTAATATACGAATGTAGTCTTCATATGTTTGTATAAAGAAGATTCCGAATCAAAGTTTAGAATTCAACCTCGCAAGTATCATTTCTCCGTGACTTGCATTATGCACGCGCGCGCGCGAGCGTGCACACACACACACACACACACACACATACACACACATGGACACTCTCTCTCTCTGTTTCTCTCTCTCTCTCCCTCTCTCTCTCAAACACAGACACACAGATAGACACACACATACACACATACATACATACACACACACATACACACACACACACACACACACACATACTCACATATCAAATTGTAAAAAAATAAACAAGCAATTATACAAGCAAACGTAATGACAGACTAAAACCAAAAAGGAAGAAGAAACTCTGATTTTAGATACATTGTAATACTGGTATTAATCTATAATAACAATGTTAATGATAATAACCAAACAAATAATATTAAGCGATACCCCACGTTTTGAAGTCAGAATGCGCCATGTATAGATGTACGTGTTTGTGTCTACATCTCTACACCAATCCAAACAAAACAAAAACTTGATATACAAACATGACGTCCACATAAGAATTTAACATCACATGTGACACAATAAACAAATTCCACAGAAGGAAGGGTACGTTGCAGACATCCAGGAGCCAGAAGCTGCATTGATGAAAGAGAGAACTCCTTTTATTAGATTCCAGACTGGCTGTTTACAGAGCAAGAATGATTTGTTTGCTTCCATTTATTTCTCCATTCCCCACAGACCCAGAATCAGAGTTTCTCTGAATCCTCCCTACCCCCAATCTATATATGAATGAGCAACTTTAACACCACCGCTAAGGTAGGAAGGAAAAAACCGCCACCACCATCACTCATATTTTTAACTGTGAATGCAAGTATGATCCCGCCCTGGACTATCTGTCTCCTAACCCCCCCCCCCCCCCCCTTCCCCATCACCGCACGCTGTCTCTGTCCATCAGTCTTCAGCCTGCATTATTTCATCTTTCAATATGTGGACAGAAAAGTTTTCGGGAATTATTCTAAGAAAGGAGAGTTGATAATGAAATAAATTTGTCAGCGGTATTGGAGCGATCCAGCTAGCTGTGGATCCTGCAGCTTTCTTCATCTCCTCGTATGTGCCATGTGCGTTGCCACTTTCGGCGAACGACTGAATATTCTGACACAGGATCTCTTAGTAATTTGTGTAGTGCCTAGGTGTACAGTGGATGTTGTTTCCTGCTGTTCTCAGAACAGCAAATGGGTTTTTTTTTTCTGATGGGTCTTTTTGCAGTTGATCATAGCTGCTTTTTGGCCTCATGAGATGTCAGGGGCCATTTCAGTATAAATAGTATCCTCAGGAAAGCTGAAGGGAAAGAGAGCACCAGGTAGTCCCAGGGAACAAATATTGGACGGACTTGCAGAGAGGCTGAAGACAGAGAGGGTGGAACATGCGCTTGCGGCAACACGGGACAGAAACAGATGGAAGGCCCTGATCACCAACCCCATGTCGCAAAACACTTGATGATGATGATGAGTATCCCCATCTTCTGGAAATTCTATGCTAGAAATTTCCTCTTTTCTGTCACTCTGTGTTTCTGTCATTTCTTCCTATCGTTTCCTGTTTTGCTTGTCCATTCACATGTATGTGTTCGACAAAGTCTTAGGATTGATGATTGGGTATATGTATTAAGTGTATTTTTGGCTGTAGGGAAATGAAAATATGCAGAAGCGAATTTTTTTGTAATTTAGGCCCGGTTTTCTATCTGTTTTAGTGTCGTCTCAGCCATGTTGAAATGTGTATCCTGGTATTTCTTTTAACTCTCCTGTTTGATAAATTCGACGGAATGCTCAACGCCAGGGGCATCTCCTTAGATTATGTGCACGAATGCACTGGTATGTGTAGGTTACTTGGTTTTCTTTTTGTTTTTGTTTTTTTTCTCTCCTGTTGAAATATCGTATGTTTTGAAATGATTATAGCTCTGGTATGGTTCTATAGTCGGATGGGGTTTAGACAAACAACACACACACACACACACCACACACACACACACACACACACACACACACACACACACACACACACACCACACACACTCAAAACCAATAACAATGACAATCCAGGACATGTTCTATTGCAGATGGATAAGCCTCAAATCAGTCCTGGTTTTTCCTCTCCTTCCTACCAAGGTATGACAGGACAGTGTTGTGGGACAGCTTCAGGAATATGTTGCTATCTCTTGTCCACGGCTGTGGTTGTATTTACGTGCACGCCTGTTCTACTGTGGTTATTGAGTCCATGCAAAGCCCGGGTTGGCTGCTCATGCAATTGCTAACCGTTGGCACCTTTGTGATTGCATTGGTTGATCTGCTTTGGTTTGTGACAACTTTGCTGCACTTGGACTGGTCTGTACCATAGTCAAGCACTTTCGAAAGCTGCGTTCCTGTGAAGCTAGTACGTGGGTCCATGTACATCCTGTGTGTGTCATCTGCACCTGGTCAATTTGCGAGCTTTGCATTGCCTTAAGTTATTTTATGGCGAAGCTTTGTTTTGAAGACGAGGTGTAGATGTAAACAGCTGTGCCTCTATCGTTCAGCCGAGGTGTCTAAAAGTCTGCCTAACCGATGTCGTTCAACCGACTCTACTGTTAAATATCGCCAAAGCAAAATCAGGATAATTGTGCAATTTTGGTTAATGGCTAGCACTCAATATTGCCAAAGAAATTATCATTCTTTTCTTAATGCTTAGACTGCGTTGGTGCATAGATACTGTGATGTTTATTTCTTATGACGTTGCATTTAAGGTATCGAACGCTGTTGGAGAACTAAGTTGTGGGAGAGACAATTATTACTAAACCAAAGTAAGATATAGCGCAAAATTCTTGATAAAAAAATACGCGCTGAAGCAACACACGCAAGCCGCAGCACACAGACGCACGCAACACAACGCGTCACACCACACAAACACATTACAACATACACTAACACGCATGGCTAAAATGGGGAGAAGATAAAGCAAAAAGCAAGAATAAACCAATGGAAAATTTAGAGGCATAGCTTACATTATTATTATACATGTGATTCCTCCTAGCGGATGACAGGTTCTCAGTTGTGGGGGGGGTTTGCTGGCGGTGGGGTGCATTATGAGTTAGGATTTACCACGGAGGAGAAAGGTGAGTTTGAGAGCGATTTGTGGGGCAAAAGTGGTTGCTGACGGAGAGTGAAGTCTTGCCCAGAGAGAGGAACCAGAAAGAGATTTGTCGTGGACTAGAATATTTAAGTTTGGAAGCGTGGAATCAGAACAAGCAGGTAGGATCTCCGGAGGCAGTGAGCGGAGGTACGTGAGGAGATAGTTCAGTAGGCTTGAAGTGTATGGTGGGTGGTGTGTTTTGGGCTTTTGTAGCACATGGTTGGTGTGGTTTGTACTGTGTATGCGCTTTGAGTTCGGAGCCAGTGAAGTTGTGCCTGGTAGAGGAGTATGTGGTCAGCCTGTTTTTCTTTTTGAGTAAAGTACGACTGTTTTGAATGCGCTTAAGGAGGAATGGTGGGGAGGGAGGACAGACGAAATTTGCAATAGCATCAATGCGAGACATGTGAAGGAGTGAGATGATGACGAGTTTTGCAGTTGTTTCGAGAGAGAACATCTGATCATGTGATATTTGGGGTGCGGGGTAGATGTTGGGATCGGCATTTGAAACAAAGTTGTTCATGAGATGTTTTAGAGTCAATGAGACACCAATTTTTAGTGAATCCAAAGGCACTGATGTTACATAAGGGGAGAAAAGAGGACGCTGGAAAAGTTTCTGACAGGTGCCAATGAGGATAGCTTTTTTTGTACCTCAAAGCTGAAGTCTATTAGTTGGTTTGTGGTATCAAAATTATTGACTGTGCAGCGACCAAAAGGAAAGGTTCCTCAGGGTATTATTGCCCTGCAGAAAAGTGTACGTTCTTCTGACAACATGCTTTCTGAGGCAAACTTGGTCTTTTGCATTGCTGCTATGTCGATGTCCTTCCTCCTGAGCTTGGGATCGTTAATTGTTTTTTGTTTTCTTGCTGGTGGTTTCTTCTTTATTTTCTGTGCTTGGCCTCGTGCAGTGATAGCTGCCCATTCATTGATCGATTCTAAATGCCAAGCACCTACCACAGCAGGGTAGATAGCGGTACATGAGCACCTCATTTTCCGTGGGCTGCCTGGATTGAGGAGACTGCAGCTGATCAGTGAGATGACTCCCTCCCACTGTCAAAAGCAACCCATAGAGTTTTTTTTTCATTTTCTTGAAGGTGAACTCCAATTTTACACAGTTTGAGAAAGCTGTCGGTATATCAGATCTGAAAGCAGTGAGGTAGTGTTTAGTTACTATACTTTTTTTCCGTGTGTGTGAGTGAGTGAGTGGGTGAGTGAGTGAGTGAGTGTGTGTGTGTGTGTGTGTGTGTGTTGTGTGTGTGTGTGTGTGTGTGTGTGTGTGTGTGTTGTGTGTTGTGAGTGTGTGTGTGTGTGTGTGTGTGTGTTGTGTGTGTGTGTGTGTTTGCATGTTTGTGTTTGTGTGTGTTTGTGTGTGTCTGCATATGTCTGAGTGAGTGAGCACCAGCTAGACCCAGGGAGAAAGTATTAGACGGACTCGTGGAGTGCGTAAAGACAGAGAGGGTGGGAGATGTACTTGCAGCGACAAAGAATAGATTCATATGGGAGGCCATGGTCGTCAACGCCATGTGGCAAGGCATGTGATGATGATGATGATGATGATGATGACGACGACAATGATGATGATGATGAATATTTGGGGTGCGGGGGTGGATTGTGGGTTTGACTACCACCTACTTATGATTTCATGTTATAATCTGTTTTCGTTATTTGTTGAAATGTCTCTATAATGGAGTTATCAGCCAGTGCCAGTGACCTATATCACAGGCGAAGAAACAAAGAAATCGACATTTAAACAGACTAAACATTCTATACAATCACTGTTTTTTCTCGGAACTCTGAAATTTGTACACTTAAGTACTGGTAATACTTCATAGAAATATTTGTTTGTTTCTGGATCTGTGCATCGATCCAAACAAATAAACAAACAGAAACAATTTATACAAAATGACATTCAAACAACCAGTAGTTTCTTTTGCAACATGATAGAACGAAAAAGCAATGGACAGAAAGGAGAGTACAGGCATTCAGAAGGCGGAAACTAAAAAAAGAGTTAAACACAACACACACACACACACACACACACACCACACACACACACACACACACACACACACACACACACACACACAATTCATACATACACACACAAAAGCAAACAAAAGACTATCTTGATACAAGCGAGAATTTCTTTTATTAGTTCTAGACTCGGTATTTACACAGCAAGAAAGATTTGTTGGTTTCCACTTATTTTTCCATTCCTCCAAATACCCAGAAACTGACCTCCACTGAGACCCTCGCCCTCCCCCCCCCCCCCTTTTTTGTTTTGTTGAACGAATGGGCAAGGTTAACATTGTTAGGGACACCCCAGCCAAAATAGGAAGAAGGGAAACACCACCAGTCATATTTTATTTTGACTCAGAAAGCAAATCCGATCCCTCCAAGGATAATCTGTCTTCTGCCTCCAACAAACACTCTCTCTATCTATGATTTGTTTTTCAGCCCACAATATTTTATCTTTTAACGATTGCAAGCTGGACGATTTTGGGGAATGTGTTTACAGTGAGTGTTAAACAGAAAAAAAAGTAAAATGTATTTACTCACACGATGTATGCGCGTGCGCTTGTGCCTCCCTACACACACACACAGACACCTACACATCACACACACACAAAACACACACGCTCGCATGCACACGCAAAAACACACATACATAAAACACATAAACGCACATACATACACATAGAAACACACATATACACACATGGACACGTGCACACACACACACACTCACTCACAAACACACACACAAACACACACACACACACACAAACACACACATGTATGCACACAACATGAGACTGCACCTGATAATAAAAGAAAACAAACAAACAAACAAAAAGAAAACATCGCATTACTGTGGGACAAGTCAGACATATAAAGAAGGGATTTAGAGCTGGTGGATAAGATGACGGAATCAAAGGGTTAAATTTTGCTTTTCTCGCATGGTTGGCACTGCAGGATGCCAGTGGACATGGTGCCTGAGTCAAAGGTTAAAGATTTTGTTGGACAAAGTTATGGAACGTCATTAATTCCAAGAGTACGAGAGTAAGGAAGGAAATAGATCAGGGGAAAAAAAAGAAGAAAAAAAAAAAAAAGAAATGGGTTATAAATGGAATACCCCCTTCCTGAAATGAATGTAAAAGTAAAGAATGGGCTTGCACTTTAGACAAGGGAAAAAAAACCTATTTCATTGCAATTGTGAAAAGCCTGTTTGAGAGAATGATGCCTGATTTATACTGCTCCTGGTTGAAAAGACCATCCCATAAGACAACATTGATCCTGAATGTCAAGTTAATTATTTTGACAACCACAAGGCAACCATAGTTTGGTAGTGAACCTACTAGTAGGAGTGTCTAGTTACCGTTCAGACTGGCTGTCAGACCAATTACTGACAGTTTAACAGCTAACATAAAACCAGTGACTGAGACTAGCACACGTTTACGACACAAGATCAGAAGCGAGTGGACTGAGGACGATGGGGAAAGGGGGTGGGGTGAACAGTCGGAATTTCGCTGACACCAACGGTTTTGTTCAAGAGAGTTTATTCAGCACGTCTTGTTAACGTAGTTTCCGCTAAGATTAAACTTCTGGTATGCCTTTTTGGGCTGTGAGGGTGTGGGATGACAGTAGAGTGAAATACATTTGTCATGTTTATTTGTATGATGGTGTTGGCATGTTGCTCTCTCTCTCTCTCTCTCTCTCTCTCTCTCTCCTCTCTCTCTTTTCTCTGGCAAAAGAATGAATTTCTGCTATGGCAATTTGTACAACCTGGACTTAATTCATACGGTCAGTCTCTCCCAACAAAATACTGAACACTGAGAAAATAATCTTCCATTATTGTTGTTGATGTTGTGTTTAGATCTTGTTGTCATCTTATTGTGATGCTTATTTACTTATTTAGATTTTTATTTTATTTCATTTTGTTTTTCATTCTTTTATTTTTGTTGTTGCTGTTGCTTTTTTGCTTTGTTTGTTGTTTTGCTTTATGTTTTATCCCAACTTCTCTAACGGGACTGAATCTCAATACCTCATTGACATGTCTTACACAAAATAAACTTGGGGCACATGCCGTGATCATTCCTAGACAGCAACCAGCACCACTCTAACGGACATGCTGGATCCAACAGAGTGAAGGTTGGGGATGGGTGGGGGATGTGGGGCAGGGGTTTACACATGGGGATCCAAGAGCAAAGCCCCTGGTACAGGTTGCTCCCCTCAAGTTGAAGCATTTTGCCATTCGAAAGAAAGAGACTAATATGGATCCCTTTTCTTCAGTGTTAAGCCTCCATATGAGTGTGGCAGTTGAAGCGGTGACATCTTTGAACATGTTATAAGGAAATAAAGAATTGCACACCTGAACTCAGAGTTTTAGTTGACTAAACCTCAAGCAACATAAGAAAGACTAGAACACTTTTATGCAAAAGACCAGAAGCGAGTGGACGGATGATGGCGAAGAGGGAAGGTGAATAGTTGGAGTTTCGCTGACGTCAATGGTTTTGTTCAAGTGATTTTATTCAACACGGTTTGTTAACGTAATTTCCACTAGGGTCAAACTTCTGGAATGCCTTTTTCATGGGGGTGGGTGTTGGGTGGCCTCACAGCTTTCTTGTCCAAAATAGTCGCCAGCTATGTGCTGTCAAAAAGACCGGAAAAATGACCGATTGTGATACTGTTTTTTTTTTTTCTGGTGGCAAATGATAGAGTAGAATACTGTGGTATGATTTCAGCTCATTATAGTGGATTTGACTGTCAGAACCTACTCAAACAGGCCGATAGAAGTGGTTTCTAATTTTCAACAGCACTAAATTAAGAGGCCGTTTTCTTGGCCATTTTTCATCAGAGACAAATTTGGATGGTAAATGTGGACTCGGCATGCTCGAATTAACCTGATGAGATGTGTCACAAAGGTAGGTTCGTATGTGGACTTTTTCGTCCAAAATGGAGACTGTCAAAAATGTCGAAAAATTCACCGATTGTGATTCTGCTTTTTCTGGTTGCAAATGATAGAGTAGAATGCAGTGGTTTGATTTCAGCTCAGTTTAGTGGTTTTTGATCGTCGGAACCTACTCAAATGGGCCGATAAAAGTGGTCCTAATTTTCAAGAGTTCTAAATTTGGAGGCCGTTTTGTGGGCCAATTTTCATCGGAGACTACTTTGGATGGTAAATTTGGACTCGGTATGCTCAAATTAACCTATGCAATTCTAAAGAACGGTTCCAATGACAGCCACACATCTCTAGGCATGAAAACACCAAGTTACCTTTAAATTCACCTGACACAAAAAGCTATGAATAGCTAGGAAATCGGTATTATTCATAGTTTGACAGGATTAATTTTACCTTCTTTCTTTCTTTGTTTGTTTGTTTGTTTGTTTCTTTCTTTCTTTTTCATTCATTGTTTAATATCTATTCGTCTATTTAATCATTTATTTATTTATCAATTTATTTATTTATATATTATTATTCATTTACGTACTTAATCACTTACTTAATTACTGATTCATTTATTCATCTATTTATTTGTTTATTTGTTTTGGCCATATGCACGTGTGCAGTCGGGATCAGTAGGCAAAAATATGATTATAAAAATAGGGTGGAAGGAGTGCGCCACAAACTGTGCGCCTTGGAGAGAAGAGGTGAAGAGTGCAAACGAGGAGGAAGGAGTGTAGTGTAGCAGACAGACACCAGGAAGCAGCGAGAGAAAAAAAAAAAAGACCAGATGCAAAATCAGGACGTGTACCTCCACCCAACCAACCCCAGCACGCCATTTCCATGATCACTCAAGATCGAAGGCTGCTATCTGATTTGATTTTCTGTTCATAAAATGTGTTGGATTGGGAGCTGAAATAAGCCAGCCACCTAGACGCCGACTGAATGAAGAAGAGCAGGGAAGAAAGATCGTAGCATGGGTTAGAGAGGACATTTCCAACAGAAGGGGGGGGGGGGGAGGGGCAGGAAGCTTAGAGTCTGCCACTCAGTCATCCAGAAACCGTGAGAACGCCACAAAGCCAAGACAGTCTGTTGAGGTGATGAGAGAGTGGAGCTGAATGACAAAACGATCAAGCTGTTCTAACTATCTTCATTTTACATAAAAGGTTATTACAGAAAAATCAGGAACTATGGTAGACATTCATTCACAACACTGAAAAACTAGAAATGAAACAAATTAAGAGCTCTGTTAACAGGCATACTTCCAAGGGTGTGTGTTGATTTCAGACATTTGATATTTGTCTGTGTGAACGTAACGCCATGACTACCAGACTTGTACATTTCTGACTACTCAGTAGTTCATATATTTGACGCACTTTTGGTACATAATTATCAATCAAATAATAGCCGAGAAAAATCTTTCCAATTGATTTGTGCGCTTTCTCTCTCTCTCTCTCTCTCTCTCTCTCTCTCTCTCCTCTCTACTCACTTCCATCACTCACTCACTCACACACACACACACACACACACACACACACACACACACACACACACACAATTACACACATACACAAACACACACACACTACACACACACGCGCGCGCACACACACACACACACACATACACACAAACAACACACACAATCTGTTCGATATTAATCAGTCCCCCTTTTCAGAAAAGGAAAACAGATAAATGTCTCTCAGTAAGCTGATCACCTAGTCACTGCTGACAAGATTTATTAATTTTCTATACATCCATATATCGGCTTGTTCCAACCAAGTCTCAGTTATCAGGAACCAAACAAGATCACCTTAATTTTAGTGAAATAAACATACTCCAACCAGATACTAACAAGCTAACTTCAGGTAATGGAAGGAGAGAAAATACAAACAATACTCACATTACCAGACTCTGTGCAAATTATGCGTATTTACGGCAAAAACATTAACAGTAGCTGGTAGGATTATACCAGTAGAAATTAAAACAAATCAAGAATGTCGCGATATGTCTGACACGAGAATCTCAGACTACACATCAGCATTATGATTGGAAAAAAAAAAAAAAAAAGATTAATAAAGCAGTTACCAGTTGTCGTTGTTACTGTTGTTGTTGCTTTTGTTGTTGTTGTTGTTGCTGCTGCTGCTGTATTTCGTAAGGGAACATATCAAATCAAATGTCCGAATATAACATAGAGAAATATCCTGTATGCGGTTCGGTTCGACAGTAACGAGGAAAAAATTATGTACTGGCTCGCACTTGTGCTCTCCTCTCTCTCTCTCTCTACCTCTCCTCTCTCCTCTCTCTTTCTCTCTCTCTCTTCTCACTCTCTCTCTCTCTCTTTCGCGCGCGCGCATCTCTTTCGTGTGTTTTGTTTTTTTCACACGCCTCTCTCTTTAAAAGAAATAAAACACACATAAAAAGGAATAACAAAGGAATACACACGCACTCTCTGTGCCCCTCCTCCCCTCTCTCTCTGTCTCTCATACATGCACACACACACACACACACACACACACACACACGCACACACACACACACACACGCACACACACACAGATACATACACACACACACATACACAGACGCACACACACAAACTCGCACATGCGCACAGAGAGAAAGAGAGAGAGAGAGAGAGAGAGAGAGAGAGAGAGAGAGAGAGAGAGAGAGAGAGAGAGAGAGAGAGAGAGAGAGAGAGAGAGAGAGAGAAGAGAAAGTCATTCCAGCCAAAAGAGAGTTCCCGAAAGTACGAAAACGAGTACATTTGCTGAAAATTGTTTAACAGAAATAAACGGAAAAGCACACCCGTATTCACAGACAAAAACGAAGATGGGTATGTCTATAACAGGATAAGTGTTGAGTGTTAATATGAGAAGCAGTATTCCCGTGCTGACGAGCGTTTTGACAAAAGTTCCTTTAGTTTGGCACTGCCAGAAAATAACACTTTTAGGTGAGACAATAAACTAAAGAGAACATTCTACTCCGTGTTCAGCATTTATTCACCGCACGGCCAAGATCTCCCTGCGACAAATGAGATGTCATTGCCAAAATTTATGTAGAATAAACCTTTTAAAGAAATGAAAATAAAAAAAAAAAAATTTTAAAAATGGAAAAAACAAAACAAAAACAAACACGCACACGGGGAAAAAAGCAGATCAAGACAAACAAACAACGAATTAAGTTACCTAAGGACATGTTAAAGACAGCAAGTACAATTTCAAGTGTAAAAAAATTCTCTCTGACAAAAAAAAAAAAAAAAGAAAAGAAAAAATCCAATCCAAAGTTTAAAAACAAACAAAAAAATAACAAACAAATAAACAAACAAAAGGGAAAAAAACACAGCTTCAATGTTTACATCATCAGCACTCTCCTCTCTCTTTAAAAAAGCAGTAAAACCCACACAAACAAGGAATAACAAACGAACACACACGCACTCTCTGTCCCCCTCCCTCCATCTCTCTCCGTGTCTCTCCCGGACACACACACACACACACCAACACACAACACACACACACACACACACACACACACGCACACGCACGCACGTACACACACAAACACTCACACACTAACACACATTGTGCGACATGATAGAAAAAATGCTATGTTCAATTTCCCAATAGACATATCAATGTATGTATCTATAACAGAAGCCAGGAAATGAAAGTCACACGCTTCAGCACACACACACACACACACACACACACACACACGCGCGCGCGCTAGCGCGCGCGCACACACACACAACGCACACACACTCACACACACCACACACCAAACCACACCACACGCACATACACACAGCACACACGCACGCATGCGTTTCGAGCGCACACACACAACACACACCAAACACACACAGCAACACACCACACACACACACAACACGCACGCACGCACGCACGCACACACACTTCACCACACCAATATCACACAGAGCAACACGCATAGGCACACAGGCACGCACGCACGCGTGCGCACACACACACACACACCACACACACACCACACACACACACACACACATACACACGCAGTGAACACACAACGCACACACAAAAAAACAAACGCAATAAGCACGTACGCATGCACACACACACACACACACACACACACACACACACACACACACACAACACGCACACACACACACATACACGCATACACACACACACACACACAAACAGCAAGCCACACACACACACACACACACACACACACACAACACACACACACACACACACACACACACAGAGTCTATCCAACCAAATGTGCCAGAACGGCATACGATAACCAGACTTCATCTGGAACTAAGTCCAGACAGCAAGATAACGCTGGTCAGCGTCAACCCTTCGATTCCCGTATCCTATCTACCAACTACAAAAAAATTAACCCTTTAACTCCTTCACCCTATCCACTAGCTTCCTGCAGGAAGTTGGTGGATAGGGTGATGCAGGAAGCTGGTGGATAGGGTGAGGATGCTAAAGGGTTAGTTTTTTTTGTGTTTTGCTAGCATGGTTGACAACCTAAGATGATATTGGACAGGCTGCGGGAGTCAAAGAGTTAAGACAGGAAATAAAGAGTCTCAGACATCCAAGAGTCCACCTACTTTAAAAAAACAACAACACACAACAGAAAAGCCACATAACGATTTTATTTCTCTGCAGCGAATAGAAGCAATTTGATTTTGAAAGAAAGGTAAATGCTGATCATAGAACACATACATCATCCTTCTTACTGACCCATGAATTAAATAGCTGTGCGTCTTCAGACTACGAACTGTCAAAGACCATTTCCAGAGTTGGTTTGTTGAAGACAGCGAAACACCACGTTCATCGGTAGAAGGTTCAATCTAATCGTGGATAAGTAGTCTTGATGGGTTTATATATTTTTTTCCTTTGTCGTTGTTCAATACATAAACTTGTATTCTAATGTCCTTTCCTCACACATATTGATATATCCTTATTCAAGGTTGGCAGTTTGTTCTGTATATGATTAATTCAAACGGTATGGAGAATGTGTATGATCAGAATTACTCCAAGTTCTAAAACACACAATTAAACAAACAAACAAACAAACAAACAAACAAACAGACACAGACAAACAAACAAACAAAAAACAAACAAACAAATAAACAAACAAACAAACAAAACTGGAACGCTGAATTCCATGTGTAGCAAAGCGCAAATGTTTACAAGAAACACACAAGGGTTTTGGATGGGACCCAGGGCAACAGTGCCTTACAGTCAGACAAATAATCCCCTGCTAATTTCCGACATTACACGGTAGCAGTCTTGGAGACGGAAGAGATGGGGGGGGGGGGGGTCTCTTCATAATCTTCAAGACCCATTCAGACTGAGTCATCAGTTTGTCTTGTCCACAAGTCGAATGGCAAGGTGCGAAAATGACAAACCCCAGGACATAGCTCAACTATGATAGACGGAGGATCAAAAGTGATTATGTCAAAAATCGTACGCCTGTCAATTGTTATCACCAGTTGTCGAGATTTCAGACAACTACTTAAATTGTAATCGTTTTAGATATCTATCTATCTATCTATCTATCTATCTATCTATCTATCTATATCACTATCTATCTGTCTATCTATCTATCTATCTATCTATCTTATCTGTCTGTCTGTCTATCTATCTATACTGTCTGTCTTTCTGTCTACTATCTATTTTCTATCTATCTATCTATCATATCTATCTATCTATCTTGACATCTCTCTCTCTCTGTATATATACACATTCGACAGTGATTGCTCAGTTGCGAAGACAGACAGAGTGAGAGACAGAGACCCACTGGTAAGGAGACTATCACCAAGACCGACCAACTGCAATAAAATTCCGTTCCAGACCGTTCTAGACCATTCCACAAATCTATGACCAGCATTGCTATTGCTTGAAAGTAAATTTTATCATTTAAGACCATTCTCCAGTTATAAGTCGATTATCCTAAACTATAAATGATAAGATCCATCAAAAGAATACGTTGTCAAGAGATAAAGCATAAGCCAGCCGTCAGTCTGCAAACAGATGACGACTTCTTGAGACACTACATGCTTCCCCATTGTCTCCCGACAGCTGGCTATATCCATGAGTGAAAACAAATAAGTTTCGTATAAAGGGACATAACCTGCTCGCAAAGATCGTGATTATCCAATTAAAAAAAAACCTAAGAATTTTTTGGAAACTTAAGTTTTTTATAGAAACATTGTGGAAACTCTTTTTACTTGCACGTACATCTACATTGCGTTAAGTAGTAGGTGACGCACGCTCGCACAAAGATGAGCGTGCACACAGGCAGTGTTATATGTTCATAGAACATGGAGGATGTCAGAAAAAAACTAAAACCCCAGCAGAATCAACACGTAACATGAAGCAGATAGAATTTATAACAATACCACAGAAAAGAAGTAATCTTACACTTAACATTGTTTCTCATAGGATACTCAAGGACACTCATGTGTTCAGAAGATAATCAAACAATTTTAGAAAATTTGTTGAATTTTGCTCATTTCATTTGATCCTCTACCCTTCCATAAATGAAGTTAAACAGTGAGAACATTGATTTAACCGAGGACACATACACACGCTCGAGTCATGCATTCAGTCTGAATAACCATTCCATTATTGGGGGGGGGGGGGGGGGGAGGAACACGAAGGAAAGACAAGAGGAGACAACACAGACTCTCCCAACATCCGCAAACACAAGACAGACAACAGAACGCCAGGTGGAAGGGAAAAAAGAAATCTCGTCTATTGAGAGATAAAATCGATTGTCAGACTGACCAGACATCGTCCCCATTTCACTAACCAGAGTTTTCTTGCCGTGTTATCCACAGTCCTAATCAAAGAAAGAAGCCCCAAGACAGTAATGCCGCACGGCATCTGCTGGTTTTCTTCAACGAGGTTTACTTTGTTCAGTGGCTGACAATCTGCCCACCCTTACCATCACCACCCACCATCACTGTTACCATTACCACCTTATTAACAGTAAACAGTGCAGACGTTAGCGGGAAAGAAACTGAGAGCAGGCCACTAGAGGTTTGTACAGCTACACACTGGTGGTTTTCACCATTATTTTGAATCTTCTTGTACGTGACATTTGTAATGTAACTTATAGAGAATCATTTACGAACCGTAAGCTGCACAATTTAGGCAAACTAAACCCACCTGACCTGAATGAATTAAATGTGAGGGTGGTTAGGTGAAGGACAATTATTTTTTGATATGCTATAACTTAAAGGCTCAGCAGGACAACACCACCTCAGATGAGTGTTTCGGCCCTCAACACTTAACTTTATAGGGGCTAGGTCTCATATGTCTCTTGAATTCTCTTCTGCTACCACCCCCCCCCCCCCCCAACTGAGATTCAAACCTGCACATCTCAAAGCCAAGTCACCCTGATTGGTGCATGTTTCAACCACTTAATTTCCAGGTATCTGCTGTATTTAAGATTTTAGACTTATGAAGTTCACTTTTATTCCGTCTCAACTATTTCCAGCTGGAACATTCTTCAGCTCCTTCTGCCATATAGCTTTTCCTTCTTAAAAATCGGGAGCTGTTCCATGACCATCAAGGCCTTTGCTTCAATCTCTCTGGCAAAGACTGGCTTGGAGGCCAGATTCCCTCAAGTTGCTGACTTGGCTGGTATACTTTTCAGTTCTGTGGGAATGAGCTTTCTCCATTCTATGTTCATGCAGCCAGTAAGTTCGATCAGAATGATTTGTTTT
The DNA here is from genome assembly GCA_030674185.1 of Monoplex corrugatus. Lineage (NCBI taxonomy): Eukaryota > Metazoa > Mollusca > Gastropoda > Littorinimorpha > Ranellidae > Monoplex > Monoplex corrugatus. The sequence goes on along the minus strand of CM060314.1, from coordinate 60,707,553 downwards.
AATGCATGGGATAGGGTGCTTGTTCAAGTCTCACGCCAAATTTGTTTTATGATTTTTGGGGTGATTTTTCTTTCTTTTTGGAATTAATGTTATGCACTCCTAGTCATCCACTCTATCCAGGGAGTACACACGTATAGACATATAAACAGAGCATATAAACAGATCGTGTCTGTCAGTGATTCATTTGAGGTTGTTTCGAGTACACCCATCGCATTTATGTAACGTTTCTCGTGTAACAGTCAAAGCAGAAAATACAATGCGGTTTCAGATATGATAGATCAGTATCTATCATTACCGTCTAATCCCTCGCCAAACATGAAATGCGATGACAAATCGACAGCAACATATCGAACAGAAGAGATTTTGAACGGTGGTGGTTGAAGCTGTTTCTGTGATATAAAAGTATCTTGTGTGTGTGTGTGTGTGTGTGTGTGTGTGTGTGTGTGTGTGTGTGTGTGTGTGTGTGTGTGTATGCGTGTATATATATATATATATATAATATTGTGTGTGTGTGTGTGTGTATGTGTGTGTGTGTGTGCGTGCGTGGGTGCTTGCAAGTGTGTGTGTGTGTGTATGCTGACGTTGTGTATGGTGTGTGCATGCATGCGTGCTCGGAGTTGTGTATATAATATAATATATATATATATATATATATATATATACACATAATATATTCTATATATAATACATATTTTGATATACATACATCTAATGATTATGTGTGGTGTGTGTGTGTGCGTGTGTGTGTGAGTGTAGTGTGTGTGTGTGTGGTGTGTGTGTGTGTGTGTGTGTGGTGTGTGTGTGTGTGTGTGTTTGCGTGCGATGGCAAGAACAACTCTTGTCATACACTGACACAAACACCTTATCAATAATGGAATCTGTAATAGTCTATCACGTCTTCAATGAGTTAATGACCGAGCAGTGTGTATTAGTAAAGACTGGATACGTGTAAATGAGCCACTGAGTCAATGTGTGTCAGAGGGTGAGTAAGTGAATGGGTTCACTGAGTGACTAAGTGAAGAAATGACTTTGTCATCGAGTGGATAAAAAGCTGAACTAAAAAGAAAAGACAGTATGGGAATATATTGGATGGAAGTGTGTTTTAGTTCAATGGGTTAGTGCTGGTGAGTGATATACATGAGAAAAATGAATCCATGAAAAAGACATTCAAGCTTTTCTGCTCTGTCAGCCCATCGTAATAACGCATGCAGCGTATTTTTTGCAAAACATATGAATCACGTGGCTGAAAATATAATTATGTCAGTATTCAAAACAAACCAAAATGTTCCTACTGAAATGTTGAAGTCAGACCTCGCTGTATTTATTAATTAAAACAAATCACGTTTGAAAATGTCATCGCTTGGGTCAGGTCACTATTCATGACAATGAATGTTGGTTATGTATTCAAATTGGCGGCAGGTATCTATCCAAAGCCACCCTCAATACTTGGTGAATACCGCAATGACATAACCCAGTTTACGAGAACTTTATCTCTCTTCTTCTTCTTTTTATCCCCCCCCCCCCCCACACACACACACACACTCACGCATATGAACCAGACTAGTTTTTTTTTTAATCCATCATGTCCTTCAGACAGTTTGCATCTGCGTGGCTGCACATTCTGTAACCACATGTCAGTCAAGCACAGGCTCCACCAGACTTCAGAGGGAGGTTTCCAGCATATCTGTATTCAGCATGCCTTGTGTTAGATGATAAGGTCAGGCTGAGGGAGAACGGTAGCTCCGTGTTCAAGACTGATGAGTGATTCTCAATTTGTTTCACTGGCAAACAAATACTACTACTATACTACTGCTGCTGCTACTACTATTAATAATGAAGATAATGATAATTATGATAGTAACAATAACAATAATGATGATGATAATAATAATAATGGTAAATAGTAATAATAACGATAATAATACTAATAACAATAATAAATTCTTCTATTGGGCAAACATTCACCTCAAAAGCATGCTCGTTGCACTTTGCAGGAAAAGTACAAAAAAATACCAGCGCGCCACACACACACACACGACAGAACACACACAGGATGCTGAACGAGAGTGCACTCAGCCTGTTAGGCGCGTGACCCTTGACCCAAGTTGTGATCACCTCTCTCTCTCTCTCACACACACACACACGTTCCCTCTGTCTCTTTCTTGCTCCTACCCCTGCCCCACCCCCCTCTCCTTCTTTGTCAGTCTGTCTCTGTCTGTCTATCTATCTCTCTCTCTCTCTCACACACACACACAGCTAGCATGTGTTATACACAGGAGAGGCTAGGCTTGATTTGTGTGATGATCAATTTATATAATGATTTTTGGAACGATTTAGAGTTGTTGTTTGAGTTCCTACATTTTCATATAGCCTACAAACTGGTATTTGTCAAGACAAAACGTTGTGTCTAAACGTTTGTCAATCACGTTTCATTTTTGTGAGTGTTTTGCAAATACATTCTTCAGTTTCATTGCTCTTTTACCATTATCGTCATCATCAGATGTCCTGCCGCATGGCGTTGGCAATCGTGGACTTCCATCTGTCTCTATCTCTTGTTGCCCCAAGCATCTCCTCCACCCTCCTCGTCTTTAGCCACTCCGCAAGTCCGTCCAGCATTTCTCCCTGGGTCTATCTGGTGCTCTCTTTCCCTCCAGCTTTCCCGTTGTGACCAGGTGCTCCAAATCCCCCTTCCTCATAAAATGGCCTATATATGTTGCCTGTTTTTCCTAATCTTCCTTATGAATGATCTACTTGTGTCTGCCTCCACCAAGACTGTCTCGTTTGTTTTCTTTGCTGTCCATGGAACTCTCGACATTCTTCTTAGAAACCACATCTCGGCTGCCTCAATCTTGTTCTGGCTTTGCTTGTTGACTGTCCACGCCTAACATCCGTACAACAGTACTGGTTCTATATATACATTCAAGAACTCTCTTCCTGATGTTAATTGATAGGCATTTGTTGGTAAAAATGCTTGCCATCTTCTTGAATGCTGTTTTGGCTTGGCCGATTCTGCCGGCTATTTCCGATGTGCATCTGCCGTCTGATGAAACGACCCTTCCCAGGTATTCGAACTTATTAACCTGTGTCAAAGTCGTGCCATTTGCTGTTATTTTGCATGATGGGATTTCATGTTTTTTACTGATCACCATGACTTCAGTCTTCCTGCTGTTTGTTCCAACCCTTACCTTTGCTTTCTATTTCTAGTATATTCACAAGGTTTTGTAGGTCCCTTTCATTTTCCATACCATACTCACCTTTAATTTAGATCCTTGTTCCTAACATGAATTGCTTACAGTGTTTAGAACGAAAACATTGCGCTATATTTGACTTTAACACATCTCGTCATCAAACGTTAGTTTTGTGCATCAATTGTCATACTTTTATTTGAACCATGCTCCTTTCTGAATTGTTTGTGATTTCTAGGCTGTCTTGTTCCTAACATGAATCGTTCACTTTATTTACAACGAAAACGTCGAGAATTGTTTGTGATTTCCGGGCTGTCTTGTTCCTAACATGAATCGTTCACTTCATTTAGAACAAAAGCATCTTACTATATTTGACTTGAACTCACTGCTTCATCAAAGACTGATATTGCACATCAACTGTGATTCTTCTATTTGAACTATGCTCCTTTCTGAACTGTTTCTGATTTCAGAACGAATTGCACCTGCCTCTTATTATCAGTATCCTACATATGCAGCAATGAATCAAAAATACACGGGCATATTTTCCCTGTACATCTTGTTAAAGAGTGAGGCACACGTTGCGGAAAATGCAAACTGTTCTGCTGACAAATGGTATAGTTCTTTTTAAATTTATATCTTTCAAATATCACACACACACCACACACACACACACACACACACACATCCACCAATCAAGTCCCAGCAAACTTAATCTCTTTTATTAAAATTGTAATCCTAGGAACAAGTCAGTCACCACGAAGCTGAACGAACGGCCATTTCTATTTTCCGTCGACTGTCCAACAGAAGGCTGAGTGAGATAATGAATACCTACGTAAACCTACTTGTCGGGAACTTTTAAAGAACCAAACTACTCTTTAATCCATCTTGCCTTCAGACAGTTTACGTCTACGCGGCTGCACTTTCTGAAACCAAAAGTGAGTCAAGCACTTGTACTAAACTTAAAAAAAAAAGTTTGAGGTAAATGTGTTTTCGTCGTGCCTTGTGTCAGACTGAAGAAGAACGGCAGTGCAGAGTTGCAGACTTTTTACACAAAATAACCTAAGAGTGATTCCTTATCTGTTTGACCAGAATACGAACTAGTAAGTCGTAAAAAAATGAAGAAAAAACAAACAAAAACAAAACAAACAAACAATAAACAAGGGATAGCTTGATTTGTATAAGACAAATTACAGGACAACTCATCATGGTAATAGTGTCTGCATAGGCGTGTATCTTTACCTACAAGTTATGTGTATGAATGCCACGCGCATTGTGAATGTCTGAATATTCGTTTTACAAGTTATGAGAATTTTTTTTTTCAGTTGCATCTTCCAGTCTCAACTCCTTTTAACTATACAAGATCTTTATTTGGACACATGCTCCATATCCTTTTTTTCATTCTGCACAGTTAAAGGCTGTCCTATAATCCCAAGGTCATAGGTTGGCGAAGTGATACAGACTCATTTACCTGCAGGTCAACATTATATAGATGATGCCCATTGGCTCTCTTTTCCGGCTTTACTTTTGCCAATCCTGGAAAGGGTCAAGTACCCGTAGACAGTTGGAAAGATGGAGGCCATACATCCACAATTTCACATCAACATTCGAAACCGTGCACTCAGACTGAAGTCGGACACTCTAGTTCTATGCTGACCAGTAGACGTGCTATTAAATTCCGTGTTCGTAAGTTTTTAACTGACCATTCTCATGGAATATTGATAGGGAACATCAGTGCGTCTTGTTGTCTTGAACCATACTGCAGGAATATCTGTCTAAACAAATGTTTATGGTTTCCAGCAATCTTACAAGTTGCTAGCGTTAGTCATCTCAGAGGTAATGATTCTCATCGTTACACTTATCCAGCAACTGCCCTACAGGAGAAATGTTCGTGCAAATGTCCTACAACAGCGTGGTCATAAAGGGGTGTGGCATGTTGATATGGTAGAAACCAAACCTTAACACAGAACCTACATATTGAAGGTGGTACTCATGTCCTCTTTCCTTTCTCTTTTGCTGCTATACTTTCTCCAACTCTGAAAAAGGGTTAGGTATCAAAGGACACATGGTGGACTAGATGTCACACGCACATTTTTTCACCAGGGCCAGGCTTTAAGCCAAAGAAACATGCCACTGATCATGCCCCTGAACATCGGCCACGTCTATTCAGTCTTGCTCTAAGCAAACGTCGAAAGTGAACCTGAACGAGATAATGGATAGTCGATGAATAATGCAACGACGTAACCCACTTTGGGGGGGGGGGGGGGGGAGGGAACGTTTCTAGAAGCAGACCACTCTTTTAATTTATCATGTCCTTCAGACATTTATGTCTACGTGGCTGCACTTTCTGAAACCAGAATTCACCCAAAGATCTGCACTAAACTTTGGAGAGCAGTTTAATGTAAATCTGTATTCGTCGTGACTTGTGTTAAATAAGAGCAGGTTGGAAAAGAATGGCAGTGCAGAGCCACAGACTTGTTTTGCATAAAATAATCAATGTGTAATTCTTTTGCTGTCAGACCAGAAAATTAAGTTATGTATTTTGATAAAGTGGGGCTCTGGGTTGAGTTCATGACGGTCAGATTATGTAATGGTTTGATTCAATGTAAAGTAGCGTTTGTGTGTGTCTGAGATTTTCATGTACTACGTAATGTATCATCATCATCAGGTGCCCTGCCGCATGGCGCTGGCGATCATGGACTTCCATCTGTCTCTATCTTTTGTTGCCTCAAGCATCTCCTCCACCCTCCTCGTCTTCAGCCACTCTGCAAGTCCGTCCAATATCTTCTTCCTAGGTCTACCTGGTGCTCTCTTTCCCTCCAGCTTTCCCGTTGTGACCAGGTGCTCCAAATCCCCCTTCCTCATAAAATGGCCTATAAATGTTGCCTGTCTTTTCCTAATCTTCCATATGAATGATCTACTTGTGTCTGCCTCCATCAAGACTGTCTCGTTTGTTTTCTTTGCTGTCCATGGAACTCTCAAAATTCTTCTCAGAAACCACATCTCGGCTGCCTCAATCTTGTTCTGGCTTTGTTTGTTGACTGTCTACGCCTCACAACCGTACAACAATATTGGTTCTTTATAACATTCAAGAACTCTCTTCCTGATGGTAACTGATAGGCATTTGTTGGTAAGAATGCTTGTCATCTTCTTGAATGCTTTTTTGGATCAGCCGATTCTGCCGGCTATTTCTGATGTGTATCTGCCGTCTGATGAAATGATCGTTCCCAGGTATTTAAACTTATCAACCTGTCTCAAGGTTGTGCCGTTTGCTGTTATTTTGCATGATGGGATTTCATGTTTTTTACTGATCACCATGACTTCAGTCTTCCTGCTGTTTAGTTCCAACTCCTTACTTTTGCTTTCTATGTCTAGTATATTCACAAGGTTTTGTAGGTCCTTTTCATTTTCTGCAATTAGCACGGTGTCATCTGCGTATCGAATGTTGTTTATCAGGGGGAAAATATTAGACGGACTTGCAGAGTGGCTGAAGACGAGGAGGGTGGAGGAGATGCTTGATGTATGGTAATGTAAATTGCTGTTATTTCTGCAGTTTATATTTCCGACTGCATTATGAATACATTTTCCATTTTTTACTTCTTTGTGATGGCACTCTGTTGAATATTCATTTTATTAAGTGGATCATAATGTAGTATTTGCGGTCTTGAGTAAGTTTGATTTATGCACTCGTCAACGAGTGTAATGGGTCGTATTTGCAAGGACGTCATGAAAGCATACATAGATTCAACTCTGTTGGTAGTATTGAATATTCATCTTATTCCCGGTTTTTCATCTTCAGTCATGAGTATTCTGGTAATGACCCTTTGACTCGAAATGTCCTCATCAAAGATTATGCATTTTTGTCGTATACTTTCATACGACTTGCAAACAAACAAAAAATGCATTTCATCTTCTGCCTCTGCTTTACACGTGGGACAAATAGAGTGTGCCAATGAATTAGAGTAAAACCATCTTGTTGCATTTAGCCCTAGGGCTCTTAATCTCAAACGAGCAAGATTGCTTCTGTGCGAGAGAGAGAGGGAGAGAGAGAGAGAGAGAGAGAGAGCGAGAGAGAAAGAGAGAGAGAGAGAGAGAGAGAGAGAGAGAGAGAGAGAGAGAGAGAGAGAGAGAGAGAGAGAGAGAGAATGTCAGTGCCAAATTTCTGAAGGGTGTGCAAGTTTCAACTACTTTTGTGATGGCCCACATTTAGTGTCAAACAGGGCTAGGCTGGAAGAACGTGAAGTGTCGGGGGAGATAAGAGGCTTTATTTATTGTTCACTATACATTACCATAGCTGTATGACTGGGTCATAAACTGGTCTGTCTGGGCAAAATTGGAAATTAGCTTGATTTGCCCGTTGTAACTGCTATCACACAGAAAAGGTGGGGCAGAAAAAAAGAGAAAAATAATAAAAACAACTGTACCCCCCCCCCCCTTCAAAAGAAAAAAAAAAAAAAACCATGGGCTAAAAACCCCCAGAAAAATCGAGATTATTTATAACAGTATAAATGGTTTCAAATTAGAATAAACCAGATGATGTTCAATTATTCCTTTGTATTAAAGTGTAGATAATATTGAATATATATGTCAGGTAAATAATGTAATTGAACACTTTACAAGAGAGAACAATCAACCATGCACAAGTTGTACATCATCATTATCATCAAGTGCCCTGCCCCATGGCGTTGGCGATCATGACCCTCCATATGTATATGTATCTGTCCCTTGCTGCCGCAATCACAGCTTCCACCCTCTCGTCCTCACCCACCTGCAAGTCCGTCCAATATTTTCTCTCTGGGTCTACCTGGTGCTTTCTTTCTCTCCACCTTACCTGTTGTGACCAAGTGCTCTAATAAGCTTTTTCCTCATGAAATGGCCTATAAGTGTTGCCTGTCTTTTTTTTTTATCAGAACATATATATCAGAATACGACGATGCTGCTACTATTGCCGTGAAAAGTATTCCATCCATCCGACGCAAGAGTAGGTTCTTTATCGTCCTCTGTGTATGTATGTATGTATGTATGTATGTATGTATGTATGTATGTATGTATTATGTATGTATGTATTGTTGTATGTATGTATGTATATATGTATATATATGTATATAAGTGTGTGTGTGTAGTATGTTTGTATGTATATGTATGTGTGTATGTAAGCACGTATGTATGCATGCAGTATGTATGCACGCATGCACGTGTATATGTACGTATGCATCAGCATGCATGTATGTATGCATGTGTGTATATGTAATGCATGTGTGTATGTATGATTATGTATGTATGTACGTGTGTATGTATGTAGTGTAGTATGTATGTGTGTATGTATGTATGTTGTATGTATGTATGTATTATGTGTGTATATGTATATATATGCATGTGTATGATAGTATGTATGTATGCATGTATGTATGTATTATGTATGTATGTATGTATGTATGTATGCAATTTGGATACAAGATCTGTCCTGGAGGCGTATGTTCTACATATGTGCTGGGTGAGAAAGCAGTAAAGCGACTTTGGGTTCTGTTTCTACGGTCCCTCTTCTGTTGACAAGCAGCTTTCCTCCGGCGGAGCTCACTCACTACGTACAATTATGCCCCTTGCCGTTCCCCTAATACGCACCATTTGTACAGGTCATGAGAACAGTCATCATACAAACAAATGAAAACAGAGAGCTTTGAAATTTGGCAGGTCATATATTAAAAGATTGGTGTACAACATGCTGAAATTTCAACTGCCTAACCTTCATGGTTGTTGAGTGATGGTACAAGTAAAGTTAGAGAAATTTTCAGGTGAAAAATGTCTTACAAAATACGCAGGTCAATACATCAGTTCCTACAGTCACATTTTGAATGAAATTTCATTAAATCCAACAAGCACACAGTCCAAGTGCACTGAAGGAAGAGATCGTCTTGAAGAGCGCTGAGATGTTGAGTATTGTTCGGCTATTTGTCTTTCTCTCGTCAGCTTCGCTACTGAGCTAATGGATCGTGAACTTTGCATTGTCAACACACCAACTGCAGAGTACAGTGACCTAATAACCTGAAACGAGTCTAAGAATGACCGAAAAATCTATTTCTGGCCATTTGTTTCGGTTAACGGAAAAATTGAAAGTCCCGCGAATTTTCAAATCTCAAGTCGGATTTCTCCGACGCTCGTACACAAGCGTTGTCGAGACATGATCGTGAAATCCCGACGCTCGTAACGAGAGAGCTTTAGAGTTAAGTTTCATTGTGCCCTGCACGCACTGCTGTATGTTAGATATACTACATCACTGAACTCTTTTCGAAAGTTGCACAAACAAATCGACCCTGTATCTGTTGTGGTGGTGCATTGGTTAACATAACAGACTAAAGATTGGAAAGTTGTTGGCTCGATCGAATCTCATCATTCCTGTCAACATTTTTGTTGGATTTTTCGATCCCAACTAGCTTTTACACCAGGGTTGAGTGTGATGTGAGCTCATTTAGAAGATTAGGCCTGCACAGCCGAGTTTAAATCCACTTCATAGATTTGCCACTGACGGTGTTAAACGCCCTGACCAATCCACTATTGTTAGCCTATTTTATACATAACTCATCCATCCACCATATCCATACCATACATACATATACACATGACACACACACACACACAGTTGCACGAACATATAAAATGTATTTTGTATGATGGACTTAAAAGAAAGAAAGAAAAAAAAAACACTATTCAATTTTCGTAGCTACTGTGATATTCTCTTTGTCTCACAGTAATGAAGTTAACAAGAGTAATGTATATAGGATTACAAGAGGTACAGATCAATACACAAAGACTGTACTAACGAGTGATACGATCTTCATTACACATCAGACTGGTAAAAATTATGTCCCTTAGACCCTGATATGTTTCTCAGATGACTGATTTATTATGACAGTCCATAACACACACACACATACACACAACTACATATGCACAGACACAGAGAGACACACAAAGACACCCATGCACCTGCCGACCTCTACAACCTACGCACACACACCACCCACCCACACATGCGCGCGATCGTGCGCGTGCTCACATACACATAAGCACACACCACAGACAGAAAAACACACACACATGCACAAACAACACACACACACACATGATTGCACAAACATACAAAACACATTTTGTCTGATGAACTTTAAAGAATGACAGAAAACAAACCAAAAAACAAACAAACAAACAACAACAACAACAAAAAACCACCCCAAAACATTATTCACTTTTCGTAGCTACGGTGACGTTGTCTTTGTCTCGCAGTAACGATGTTAACATCAGTACCGTATATAGGATAATAAGGGCCAGAGATCAATGCACAGACACTATACTAACGAGTGATACGTTCTTCATTACATATCAAACTGGTAAAAATTAGGTCCGTCGCATGTTTCTAAGAGGAGTGATTTATTATGACAGTCTATACGACACACAAACACACATATACGCGTGTGCTCACACACACACAAAGACACACACGCAGACATTTACATACATGTAGACACGCGTAAACATACATACAAACAAATCACACGCGCACATACACAAGCATGCACACACACACGCACATATGCACACACCACACACAGACACAAAAACACACACACGTACACAAACAATACACACACACAGACACACACATAACTGCTCAAACATATAAACCACATTATGTATGATGGACTTTAGAGAATGACAGAAAACACAGCCACCCGCCCACCCACACATATGTGCGTGAGCCTGCTGACCACTTCCATCACCACCCACCCACCCACACCACACATGTGCGTGTGCCTGCTGACCACCACCACCACCACCACCCACACACACGCACGCATACATAGACACAGACGCAGACACACACACAATGACAGGGCTGCGAAACGGGGGCAAATAGCTCTCCAGATTCAGGCAATATACAGCTTTCCCTCTCTTTGCAAGAATATTATACCTTAGCGGAGACTAACGAATGGAAGCAGTTCCAAGGTAAACAGAAAAAAAAGTATGAAAAATGTTGCAAGAACTATGAAATTAGCAAAATATCTGAGCAGTTTCATATCGAGAGAACTGTACAATCCCTTATGTATAGGTAGAAGCTCGATGCATTTAAAACAAAACACACCGGGAACATAACGTGTCTGTGTGCAAAAAGAAGACAGCATATAGTCATATTCTTTTTTGCATTGGGGTAAAATGGCATATTCCTACACTTTCTACGAAGACAGTTTCTGACATATTTGCATGACCATTATTAACGTATGAATCTTTGTTACTATCAAAGTCCTATAGCGAATTATCTTTTAACACATTGTTATTTAACTTGTTCACTGTTATGGTTAGCCATATTTATTGTTTAATCGTTAATTACGATAACGTCATTTGTTAATTTTTTTCCT
>CM060314.1:60625960-60685960 GCA_030674185.1 Monoplex corrugatus | reverse complement strand
AAATGGGAAATCGTTACTGCCATTTTTCTAGAATACCACATGTCCATCCATCTTACATTAGATGACTTTCAATTTCAACTTTTTGATGACTTTCAATTTCACACTTTTTTCCACAGGGCTATCAACCGTGCAAAAGTGTAACCATTATTATTTCTACAGCACAAAGTTCCAGAACACTGCGACATGCCAAGTACTTGTGGTTCAATTATTCTGTAAGCAACGTGCATAAAACCACAATTCAGCTCATTGAACAGTATCGTCATAGCATAACATTAACATGCTCAAACAATGTTTCATTGTCTCAAATTATTGAAACGTCCCAATAGCACGTAAATGCCTTCACCTTTCCAGTAATATATCGTCAATCTATGAGTTACTGCTGACAGTATCAACATTCTAACAATTTATGCCCATGCACTCACGAAGCTTGTGCATGCTTCAACACACGCAGACAACACATACACTTGGCATGATTGGCACATTAACATCAGTACGCCATTCGCTTTCACATTTCTGTAAGGAAAACAAAAATGCATTCATTGGCACATTTCATCCATACTTCGGGTTCCTTAGACAAACATTATCACCATCCCAGTCTGCGGAGCTCAGTCTCTTGACTGTGACGCTCCGCAGCCGAAGCTGCGGAGGATGTTATTATTTTTTTACCGAGACAATTTGCGTACTATATTAAGGAAGATTATGCTGAAAGCACAGTTTAACCACTTTTCTAAGTAGATTTCTTTCCCTTTGACCGCAGCAGACTGTTGGAAATCTATTTTTGGCTTGTTTTCGCGATACCCGAATCAAAGGAATTTCGAAAAGTATTTCGAAAAGTATTTAATCATTTTGGGGGCAAAATATTCATAAAAGCAGAACTCATAGTGACTTCCAGTGAAGAATGTATATCCTGCGACATGGATAGTTATTGGATTTCAAGCAGCAGTTTAATAAGTCATGTGTGTCACTGTGTGTACATCCGGAACTATTTTCTTCAGTTACTTACATGCCTTTTTCAATGGTAAACCAGAACAAAAAGCATGCATAAACAAACGGTCTACGCAGTTACAAAGTACACATAATGACCTTTTTAAACATATATAGCATGATAGGTTTAGTATGGTTGATTATTCTCCATAATTTGTTTTAAAAAGGTACCAAAAAACTGTGCGTCTCGAGAGTTTGAGCAGCCATTTTAGAGTGCGTCTCCAAAGAGTTAAAAAGATCTAAATACTAAATATTGATACATCAGTCTGCTGGAATGGTACTTAATCACGTCTTCTGCAGTGCCACCCGACAATCAAGTCTTTTTCCTCTCTGTAGCTGTTTTCCTCAAATATTTCTGTTTTGTTTCGTTTTATATTTTAGACCAGACAGTTCATTCTGTTGAGTGAAAGGTCTATGTTGTCCCTTTTATATCTTCTTATTTCTGTGTTTTCTTACTTTTAGCAAGGGAAACCACTTTTCTTTCCCTTTCCTGGGGCTATGACTGCCTGTATTTGCCTTACTTTGTGGTCGGTCCTTGGCAATCGTTTTTTTTTTTAAAACAATTAAGATAGGAAGGCATGCACTCCTGGATGTCCACACGAATACTTCTTGACTGTAAAGAGAAATTTATTATTTCATCTATTTATTTATCAAAACAAACAAACAAACAGGAAACAATGTTGCGGGGCGCAGATGAGGTGGGTTTTGTGAACCCTATGAGTTCGGAGAAGCAGTACTAAGTAGACAGACTCAATGCATCACACATTCCAGACTCAAAGCAGGCAACCGGTGGATCGGACGTCTCAACGATTTAATCGTTCATCATCATCTCATCTCCTCGAGGACCTAAGAGGATCTGCTTATATTTGAGGCACCCAGCAATTTCTTTGACAACGACGTACACACTGCCATGGCGACAAATCAACAGAATGGCTTATTCCAGGGCAACAGCCATGGCAGTGGTCGTCACTACTTCAAAATATTTATGAAATAATTCTAACCCATTATCTATTTATGGTTTTTTTTTTATGAAACTCGATATTTTGTGACCTACGACAAAATGTATTTAGATCTAGATGTTAGAAATTTAGATTGTGGTGATCGCTGCCTTGGAGCTGATTGATATTTGCATAACGATCATCGCAATGATTCCTAATCTTAACTATTTATAGATTCCATTTATTTATCGATAAAATACTATACATTTACCTGAAATGTTGCCTCCAAAAAGGATACGATTAAAGTCGCTCCTTTTCGGAAAATTATTTGGCACCACCAGATCAACGAAGCGGAAATGACGATTATCAGCGATGACGTCATTATTATGGGTGACACTTCCTAGAATAAACAAGGGAACTCAACTTTAAGGCTATCTTCGTTTCCTCATTATCACACATACAAAGAAAAATTTGAATGGGAAATTGCACTTCTAGCTATTGATACACAGTAAGCATCCCTCTGTTCAACTTTTTTTTCTGATTTATAGTTATTGCCTCTAACTGGATTTCATTCCACGAGTTCATTTCGTATATACCATTGCTTACGGCTGGGATCTTTACTGTAGTTCTGCGAAGTAAGTGAGATCCATCCGGCTTTTGTTTAATGGTGTCTTAATGGTGTCTGTGCTCAAGAAATCAATCTCTTTGTCTAACACTGGGAATTTATGTAATGCCAGAGTTGATCAGAAGTACCTTTGTACCAATAGAATACGTTCACTGTGTTAACGACATCAGAGTACCAGAAGAGAATTTTTCCCCGCTCTAATGTTGAAATATTCGTCTGGCAAAAAGCGATTCCTACCGAGATAGAGTGACATTTTCTTTATTGATCACAGCAAAGACTAAGTGCGCAGCAGTCGGCACGGTTGTTCGAAAGGACTAAATTTGGATGAAAAATATTCTGTCTCACTGTCTCTATTTCTTTCTTTTTTCTTATCTTTCTCTCTCGTTACCTCGCCACACAAATAACCATCAAGTAACATCAGGAAAAGAATTCTTGAATGTTACATAGAACCGATAATCATATACGGTAGTGAGGCGTGGACAGTCAACACGCAAAGCCAGAACAAGATTGAGGCAGCTGGGATGTGGTTTCTAAGATGAATGTTGAGATTTCCATGGACAGCAAGGAAAGCAAACGAGACAGTCTTGATGGCGGCAGACACAAGAAGATAATTCATAAGAAAGATTAGGAAAAGACAGGCAACTTTCATAGGCCATTTTATGAGGAAAGGGGAATAAGAGCACCTGGTCACAACGTGAAAGCTGGAGGGAAAGAGAGCACCAGGTAGAAAATATTGGACGGACTTTTTGGGCGGCTGAGGACAGAGAGGGTAGAAGATATGCTTGCGGCAATAGGGGATAGATACATATGGAGGGCCATGCTGCGGGGCACATGATGATGATGATGATGATGATGATACCTCGCCACACAGCCACATTTCTAAATATGTTTCGACTTTCACTTATTTCTTAATATTATTACCCGACAACCAAAATAAAGTATTCTGGTGAGGCTCTGCATCGAGCACGAAGATTAATTAAACAATCACATGCACCGGAAGTTGAAATTGGTGCTTTCACCAGCCTGTCCTTATGAACAGGGAGATCAGTCCGCGGAGCATGTGCTCCAGAGATGCCCCTTCCATGAGCCAGCAAGACAAGATGTGTGGCCACTGGCCACTCCATTGACAACCAGGCTCCACAGTGGCTTCCACGAGCTGGAGAAGTTGGCCCTAGCTGTCACCCAAACAGCTCTTTAAAAGGGAAATCATCTTTTCTATTGAAGAGGTCGTGACAGTTTCCAAACAAAGTGTCAGTTCGGGTTTTCATTCGCATAATAACAACAACAACAACGATAATAATAATAATGATAATAATAATAGTAATAAATAATAACAATAATAATGATAATGATGATAATAATAATAATCGAACATCGCATGAAGCAAAAACACAAAAAAGTAACAATAATAATACTTTACAGAATGACAAATTGTCAAAAAGATCGTTGAAAATGAATTTTTTTTTTTTTTTTCCCATGTCGATTTACGACCTTCTATTTTATCCTTTAAATCATTTTCTGTTTACTTCGTCAGTAAATAAGTGTGTGGGCGAGCTCAGGAGAGAACAAGACAGAGTTTTACCTCCTATGTTAATCTGAATATTTTTGTGTGTGCGCTTGACTGGCCGGTTTATGCTCAGAATTAAGGAAAGTGTCAGGCCAGTGTATAGAAAGACGATAAAATGTTCCGTTTGTTTGTTAGGACATACAGTACACACGTGTTTTTTTGTGTGCGTGTGTGTGTATGTGCGCTTACGTTTGTGAGTGTCTGTCTGTTTGTGTGTATGAAAATGTGTGTGTGTGTGTGTGTGTGTGTGAGAGAGAGAGAGAGAGAGAGAGAGAGAGAGAGAGAAAACGCTTATGTGTGTGTGTGTGTGTGTGTATGCGCGCGGGCGTGCGTGTATGTGTGCGTATTGGGTGCATGCGTGTGTGTACGTGTGTGTGTGTGTGTGTGTGTGTGTGTGTGTGTGTGCGTGCGCGCGTGGTGTATGAATGTTTCGTTTTGTATAACTGTCTTTACAGTGGGTTTATGGTATGCAATGTTTTGAATTGACCCCGAGCCTGTGCGCACGCACGAGACATCAAGCAAATACTTACATTATGTGAACTTCATTAATTTATTGATGCTCCGGTTTAGCAAACATGAAGACATCGATATATTTCCACATTACAGTCTGTCGGATTACAAGACTGTTTTCTCAAGTGAGGCCCAATCTGACAAAAGGTCATGATGCTTTCTGATGGTATAAAAATGTGATTGCAAAGATAGTGTTGGCAGCTTAAGATTGTAGAAAGTGTTCCTACGAGAAACATGAAGGCTTAAAAACTCGGCACACTGGTTTTTCATGATCTACAAACAAGTTTCTAAACTCCAGCTTAGAAATGATTGAGAGTAGAGAAGAGAATCAATGAAAGGCAGTGAAGGACTGAACAGTTATCATGCTTGGGCTCGTACACGATTTGAGCAATCGATTCTGCAGCAATTACCACCGTTAATTCTCAACTTTAAAAAGAAAAACAAAATAGCAAACCAATGAACAAAGGAAAATTAAACAGACGAACCATAGGTATAACTACACCAAGGATTTGTTAAGGGAGCAATAGTTTTTTTTGTTTTTTTCTGCCTGCACTGAATCATTGATATGCACAATGTCAACGAGAATTCAGTCACATATTGTGGTTTATGCTTGTTTTTGTTTCTTTTGTTCGCTCATTTCTTTTATCGTTGTTGTTGTTGTTGTTGTAATTGTTGTTATTAGTGATTGTATCCTTTTCTTCTTGCGTTATTCTCATCATCTTGACTCTATATTCTTCTTCTTTTTTGCTTTTTTTTTTGGTTTGTTTTGTTTTGTTTTTGCTTTGCTTTTTGTTGTGCTTTTTTTTCATTTTTCGTTTCTATATTTTTTGTTTGTTTACTTTAATAGTTCTTTTTTTCCGTTCCATTTTTATTTCTCCAAGTGTGTTTGAGCATGTTGTAATGTGTTGTGGTGTGTGTGTGTGGTGTGTGTGTGTGTGTGTGTGTGTGTGTGTGTGTGTGTGTGTGAATGGTGTGTGTGTGTGAGTGAGTGTGTGTGTGTGTGTGTGTGTGGAGTGAGTGAGTGAGTGAGTGAGTGAGTGAGTGAGTGAGTGAGTGAGTGAGTGTGTGTGTGTTCGTTCGTTGCTTGATTTAACGTCTTTTCACTATAAGTGATATTAGACGGGGAAAAATGGCATGGAGGATGAAATAAGGGGGGGGGGGGTGTGGAGGGGAGAGGGGAACAGAGTAAGGGACGTAAAAAAATTAAAAGGAAGCGGCAAGGTCTTAAGAAAAAGGATGTGGATGAACAGAGAAATGAAACTAGAACAACGCTAACATCAATAATGTAAAAGAAAAATCGTCATAAAAACAAAACAAAACAAAAATAATCATAATTATAATAATAATCTTAAAGTAACGCATTAACAGGACTGTGAACCAATGATTCTGAAATTTTAACTAACAAAACTTGATCCGATACTACTTCTTTAAAATGCGTTTCAAGATAGTTTCCTTGTGTAAATGTCTTTGGTAAAAAGGAACGAAGCTTTCTGCAGTAAAACAAACAGTGATACAATGTGAATTGTTCGCCACAAATACATAAAACGTTGTTACAATAGTGTGTGTGTGTGTGTGTGTGTGTGTTTGTGTTTGTGAAATATCATTTAGATTTGCTTAGCACAAAATCATATTAACAGATAAATCTGTTGTTTGAAAGGTCGCATACGTCATAATTTCCATTAATATTTCATTCAAATCAGTCCCTAATTTACTGGTTTGCTCTCAAAATGTCCACAAAACATACAGCAATGCACACAGCTTTCCCACGATGTACAACATGCTTACACGTTTATTCCACTGACCAAAAACACACAAATGGGTCTTGAAAAGCATCAAAAGGAGAGAGAAACGGCATGGTGCTTTAAATGGCCAATTTGGCCGATCAGAACTTACGCATATGTTACTACATTAAAATGCATTTCTGTTTAATATAATTTAGCCTTTATTCATGTATGTGATCATAAACATTGTCCAATCTTGCCGACCAGAACTTATGCATACATTACTACATTAAAGTGTGTTCCTGTTTAATATTCTTTAGTACATGTATATATGTATGCATGTTTTTATCAAAATTGAATGGCTAATTTTGCCGATCAGAACTTATGCATACGTTACTTCATTAAAATGTGTTTCTGTTTAATATTCTTTAGCATTTACTTATGAATATTATTATAAACAAACAAAAAATACACACACAAAAAGAAAAAAAAAAGTATTTTACTTCAAATGACGAACAGAAATATCAGTCTGGATGTCAGACAGTGTATTCTATTATCTTGTCTTTTGTGGGAAAAAAAAAGGTAAAGGTAAAGGATGTCCCATAAACCTGAGTTCGTAGGAGAGTGAGGTGGTAGATATCTCAATGCTTCTTGGGGCAAGTCATATGAGAGCAGTGCCCATCCACTGTCTCTCTATGCTTTACCTTTTCTTAATCTGAACAGGTGTCAGGTACCCAACTACAGCAGAGTGAACTGGAGGCTACGTGAATGAAGTTTTTTTTCCCTTTTCTTTCTTTTCCTTTCTCTCAGGGATGAACTCGTGCGTTCAGACAGGATAGCAGAAAATTTACCTCTACGCCCACCAAGCATCATGCTTTATTATAAAAGGTAACTGTAAACTATGTTCTCCATTGTCAGAATGTTGAGAATCATGTTGAGCCAGATTTTCATGTGCATGAAACTGACGTGGTTTGATCCAAGTCTCACAGGTTTTCCATACAATAAACACAAGAGTAAATGAGTGAATGAATAAGTAAACAAATAAATAAATAATGAATAAATAAATGAATGAATGAATGAATGAATAGATAAATAAATGGATAAATAAATAAATAAATAAATAATCAGAATGGTGGTCTCCATGGAATAAATAAATAAATGAATGAATGAACAAATAAACAACAACAAAAATAAATAAATAATCAGAATGGTGGAGGAAATGTCTGATCCGAGCTCAACAAGGAATTACATCTCCATCTCTCTTAGTGGGAGTGATTTAGTTTCAGACTAATAATTCAACATTACGGTAGGCTAAGGAAATCTCTTCTGGCATTTTTAAGTCTACAAAACAGTCAGCAGACAAAACAAGATTCGAAGCGTTACCTGATTAACTCTGATATTACTTAAAGCTTGTTTCTTTTTGAAGGTAGACCTCATCGTGATAAATGGACGGTGGATCGCATTTGATGAACAGTATTTACGTGAAAACCCCAATACTTAACGACAGCATCTACAAAATAAAACCGAAATTGAAACCAAATGTGAAAAAAAACCAAACAAGTTTTAACTGGACAGAATTTAACAAAGCCAAAGCCTTCCTTTCTCTCAGTTTCTCTTTGATCTACAGAAATATATCGACAAAACATTTTTTTTCCCTTATACATTAGTAGCCTATTTCTCTCTTTTGCAGACGAGGCTAGATATTCCCCTTTTCTCGCTTTGTCGAGGTAGCTGTTCAATATACTCTTTTTTCTCTCAGAATGGTGACAATTACATTGATCCAACCTTTTAGAGGTGTAAAACTGACGTAGTTCGACCCAGTCCCGTAGACCATAAAGATCGTGTCACTCCTTAGACTATCGATTTTGTTGGCTGCACTGTCCTACACGTTGCTCTTACTCTTGTCATTGAGAGGCAAAGAAGAACATCAAGTTAGCTCTAAGCAAACGGTAGGGATGGCTTTATTCTTTGTAGTATGGCATACTGATACACTCTGTGTGTGTGTGTGTGTGTGTGTGTGTGTGTGTGTGTGTGTGTGTGTGTGTGTGTGTGTGTGTGTGTGTGTCTGTGTGTTTGTGAATGTGTGTGTGTGTGTGTGTGATAGTGTGCTGGATTGGTGGGTGTTAATATATGCTTACTTCACACAACAACAATATAATAATAATGATAATAATAATAATAATGATGAATAATAATAATAATAATAATAATAGAATAACAATAATAAAATAATAATAATAATATAATAATAATAATAATAATATAATAACGATGATGTTCATTCTACTATTAATACTACAAGTTCTACTACCACAACTGCTGCTACTACCACCACTAATACTTCTTCTACTACTACTACTACTACTAATTTCAATGCACAACATACTGCCATAAAAGTACTTAGGCACAAGACACTTAACAGAAATATGTTATAATACAAATACTAAGTCAACAACAAATTAATGGTAAAGACGTTGTATGACAAGGAAAAAGTGTGTGTGTGTGTGTGTGTGTGTGTGTGTGTGTGTGTGTGTGTGTGTGTGTGTGTGTGTGTGTGTGTGTGTGTTTGTGTGTGTGGTGTGTGTGTGCGTGTGTGTGTTGTGTGTGTGTGTGTGTGTGTGAAATGTACTCAACTTACGCGTTTGATTTTCTGTGAATTCCATTTTGTTTGTGGTATCAGTCGGTAACCCTACATTACAATAGTCAGTTTGAAAATCCACATCGAGATAAATGTTTAATACCATCTTTCTACAGATCTCCAGATTGATTAATTCAGGGAAAACAAATGTCTAATTTTCTGTAAAATCCTCTTTGTCGGTAGTTTCGGCTGGCTATCCCAGTTTACTATTATCCAGTTTCTTGCGTATGTTCATGTTCTATACATTCATTACCGGTAGCAACATTGAAGAAAGAGAATAAAGCTAATCCACATCTGGCCTACAGAGTCAAGTTTATGCCTCGGTCATGCAGATGACGTTCATTTTGTTGCGCAAAACGTTCTCAAATATCACACAAGCCGTTTGTCCCTAGAGGAAAGGTCCAACTTGCCGCTACCTCTCAGTCATGACGAAAGCCGTGGAACTATCTACGCTCTGCATAAAATGTGGCACAGACGCTCTGACGCTCTCTCTCTCTCTCTCTCACGCGTGTATTTGTAGTTTAGTATGACTTGCACCGTGATGGGCATCACTAGAAAAGTTTTGATCACACAAACGCTTGCTTTGTATGTAGCAACACACAATAAACTGTTCTTCTTCTCACCATCAACTTCTCTCATTATGACGTCAGTCGTACATTTTTTTTAATATACACAGGCATTCAGATTTCTATCAGAAAGTTTCAACCAATATTCGCCATTTTGAAATGCGCAAAGTTTTTAGATTCAGCGGAAATCCCCGTCAGAGATACAATTAGACTATTTTGAGTTTACTATCTAAAGAATTGCGTACATCAAATAGTTCCTATGTTGATTTCACTGGAACGTTATTCAAATAGATCCTCACTTTAATCCTTTGGTTCTCAGAGTATTTTTACTGTTGTATTTATCAGATCTGTCGGAAACACTGACGTAAAACGCTGACGAAAAGTCTGACGTAAATTAATGCAAATTTCGTGTGACCAAAAATGTTATCACTTGTCCGTATAGCTGAACTCGTGTCTTGTTAGCTCATATACTTCCATCAGCTTGTCAGCGTCGTTATAGAGGGAGAACAGGCGTAAACAGAACTCTGAAAAGCTGGAAAAAAGTGTTTTCCATTCCATTATGCAGATTTAGGGTATTTTCTTTGAAAAAATGAGACATCTTGACGACTGAAGTAGTCTTGACATATTGTGAAATCTTTCTCTTTAGCAGGTTATGTTCGGCGTAAGTATCGCCAAGTGGCAATAAAACATTTAAACGACTTGGCTCGTTGATTGTTGACGACGAGCGTAGAACATTCTGAACATCATCCGATGGCAAATAAGACAGCAGAAATGATCATCAATAAGAGACAGTGAGGGTCTAAAAGGTCACGTGTTACGCAGTTAAGCAATTAACTCTCGATACGATCTTTGTAAAGCATGAAACTATTCTTAAGTTGTTTTCAACATGGGGAACAAAAGTAAATCAAAACACTCACAGCAAAGCACGAATGATGGCTCTGTCTGTCTGATTAGACAGTGGATGCGCCAGTGGGGGATTCACTTGGACGTGGAACAGCGTCAGCTGTGGCCGAGCAAGGAAATCCTTGAGTGGCAGTCCTTGACACATGATGGCCTATGGCTGTGGCTGGGTGGTCGATGCCACAAGCTTTCTATTTAGTTTTTCCTCTGCCGTAGTGATTGCCTGCACGTACAACATGTCACCAGCTACAGCAACTTCTAGTTGTCTCTTCTAAAATGTCTAGACCAATATCAGCAGATTTCAGTTTACATATGAAGATTTTCCTGTATCGCAATAGTGGACGCCATTGTTGGCTGAGATCCTGCGGGGAGCAAACCACGTAGGCTGTCTTTTGGGACACGGTCCTCGTGCACTTGAGGGACATTGCAACACTAGCGTAATCGTCATTGTATAAAGAGAGCATGCATGCTTGGCATGCTGACGGTCTAATACATCATTGTTTCACTAACTTCACAAAAAAAAAAAAAAAAAAAAAGAAACATTACTACCAGGAACAGCTTCACCTCATTTCCGTGGATCAGAAAAAGGCATTCTACCTAGTAAACATAACAAACCTTCAGGAAGTAATACCACTCTTAAGCGAAGCCCTGTCTGGATGAAAAAAACACGAAGTTTTACAAATTAAAACTAATTTTGTACTTCACACTTCACCAACGTGTTTTTTTGAGAAGAATGTTGAGAGTTCCATGGCCAGCAAAGAAAACAAATGAGTCTTGATGGAGACAGACACAAGAAGATCATTCATAAGGAAGATTTGGAAAAGACAGGCAACATTTGTAGGCCATTTTATGAGGAAAGGGGAATTGGAGCACCTGGTCACAACAGGAAACGTGGAAGTAAATAGAGCACCAGGTAGACCCAGGAAGAAAATATTGGACGGACTTGCAGAGAAGCTGAAGACAAAGAGGGTGGAGGAGGTGCTTGAGGCAACAAGGGATACAAACAGATGGAAAGCCATGATCGCCAATGCCATGTGGCAAGGCACTTGATGATGATGATGATGAGTAGTTGTCCAACAAGGATGTGCTCTATCGCCACTCCTTTTGGTCATCTGCATAACAAACGTACTCAAGAAGCAAACTCTGATCCAGAAGATTTATGTAAATCATAACTAGCTGACGACCAATCGAACAAAACACAGCTGCAATAACTTACGAAGAAATTTAACAACAGAGGTTAAGAATACGGCATGAAAATAAACACCGGCACCACAGACGTTTCGCGAGCAAGATGAACGCTTGACAAACTGGACATCAGACACAAAGGGTATTAACTTCACCAAGCTATTTTAGATACTTTCGAAGCCATTTTACCAAGTCAGAAAAACGTGACAGACAAAGTGCGACCCCAGTATTAGAACAGGCAAATGCTGTTAGCTATTAACTTTCACTCCTTCTGAAACCACTAACTGTTCGTATGGAAACGAAACTATCTAAGCTAATCATGGTACAATATTTGTACCTACACTGACTTAACATTACCAGTCTTGGATATTAGATAAACGCTTTTAAACAAAAATCATGGACAGATAGATGGGACATCTTCAGAAGATCAACAGGCAAGACCAAGAAAAAGACATGGTCAGAAACGAAGAAACAGTTGAAACACAACCTGTGAAATATTACATTACGCATTGGTGGATTAAGCAGTTTGACCACTTGATCAGGACGGCAACCAGACGGCCACACCTTCGAGCTATGAACCAGATGCTGAGAGGAAAGACCGCAGCGATGCTGGATAGATGGAGCGACAAACACGGTTCTACGGCAGGCTTCCTATCTAGCTGCAAACCCCAGAGCTCATCTTCCCACGACGTCTCTAGCACAAGGAAAAAAAACGGAAGCAACACAATACAAACAAGTAAATCAAGCTAATTCCGTCTGCTCAGACAACTTCATTTCCCACTTACACAGCTAAAATCATGTCTACTGAGTTGTAAAAAATAAATAAATAGAAAAATAATATAAATGAAACAGCATCCCACGACATACACGCAATTTCTCCAACCAAGCCCCGTTTGACGCAAGTTGCAGATTGTGGTGGAAAAGCCAAATCTAAAATGTCTTTCCAAATCCCTCTCTCTCTCTCTCTCATACAAAACAATCCAAAACAATACGTTTTAATACACTTTAAATGCAGAGCGAGGCACACTTATTTTCGGGTCTTACACTGAGTTTTGATGTAAAAATCCAACGGGTTGGAGAACACACAGGATGTCCATTCGCTCATCAACAAAATCGCTTCCCGTCAGAATTCATGAAGGCCTATAGCTGAATATTTCAACAAATTTTCTTCTGGCAGTTTCAGTTTCAATTTCTCAAGATAACGTCTCCGCACTCGGAACGAATTCCATATGCTCTAACGTCACAGGTTTCACGTGTATGGTGACCGTGGAACATGCCTTAAGCCTGCACGTAAACCACGAGCTGGCCAGGTCTTGAGGCCCTACATAGACTATGTTTTACCTAGTCTATATTTTATACTGGTATTTTATTAGCCCACCACTGCAATAATCTTGGTTACATGTAAATGACATGTGTGTCTTATCTTCAAAAAGGAACATATGTATGAAGTAAATAAATAAATCATTAAAGGTCTGAATCACAACACCATTAGCTATTCTGTATAAACTCGTCTCACATGACAGACCACCCCCCAGTCAATGCCCAAATGCTCAGCCATCTATCAACTAGGTGAAGCCAATATTTTTTTGATCATAGATAGGTAAGTAAGTAAGTAAGTAAGTAAGTAAGTAATTAAGTAAGTAAGTAGGTAGGTAAGCAAGCAAGTAAGCAAGCAGGCAAGTAAGCAAGCGAGCAAGCAAGTAAGTGAGTGAGTGAGTAAGTGAATAAGAAGTAAGTGAATAAACAAGTGCAAAATAAAGGCACACTTGTGCCAGTGCTGTAAGCGCCAGAAAATAACAAGTTAGTGCACAAACACATTCCTGATGGGAGTTCAATTCAGAGGGTGTGGAGTTCGAACCTGCCTGCCTGGGTACCTCACACCTGGTAGGAAAGTAGTGGTTATTTTTCCGTCCTTCTAAGTCAACATGTATGCGTGCCTTATAGTGCCTATCTGCTTCGAGTGTATACGCACGCAGAACATACAGCAAATATGCACGTTAAAGATCATGCAACCTCACGTCGGTGTCTGGTGACTTTTAAGAAACATAAAACCGCCCAGCACATCCAACGAATGCGGAGAATGCAGAGAGTGCAGTAACATACTGGCTGGATAGTGTGGAGAAAACAATCCACCAAAACGCTTACACACACACACACACAAACACACAAAACAAACAAAAAATAATAAAAGAAAGAACAAAATAAAATTGAAAAATACCACACACACACAAATAAATAAAATATAAAAAAAACCAAAATAAAATTAAAAAATACCACACACACACACACACAAATAAATAAAATACAAAAAAAGAATAAAAATAAAATTGAAAAATACACACACACACACACACACATTCACACATTTTGACATCATTCAGTCTGCACGGGAAAAGACTCCCATTTTACAAGACCGTTTCCTCCAGCCAGGATCATTTCGCACAAATCATTAGGTTTTCAGACGTGTTATGACACTTTTAGCCTTACCAGAGTATGAGACTAAAAAGTGATGCCGGATGAAAGGAAAACATCTTTTGAAAAACTTAGCGTAGTAGTTTACAACGTGTTTACAAGTTCCTTGTCGTCTGATGAGAGGTCAGTGAGAACAGAGAAAAGCATCTGTGCAAAACAATGAAAGTCTGACAAGTTATTATGTGCGTTCTGCGCAGTTCAAATAGTGATCCCCAACGCCATATGAATGTCAGTAAACAGTGAAACGTCTACGAGCAAATTTAACAAGAAGGAGATGGTTCCCACGGGCGTCCTGGCCTTGGGACTTTTTAACTGAATGAACTTTGGGATTGTTGTTGTGGAGTTGCAGAGCTGGTGTGAGCGGCGTAGGATCAAGGTCATTAGTGTGGTACAGAGAAAAGGTACAGGAAAAATAATGTTTTAAAAAACTTGATGGTTATATTGTTGTTATTCGAGATGACAAGAACGACAGACAACAAAACAGTAATATAATCAGAAAAATGAAATGCACAGGCAACATATTTGTGCATCTAAAACAAATGCTTATTTGCAAGAGGAGAAGCGAAATGATCAGCAACAAAATGAAAACGAAAGAACGACAAAAGAGAAGGAAATGCACTTCACAACACACACACACACACACATATACACACGTATGCATGCACGCACGCACACCTGTACGCATGCATGGACACACACGCACATACACAATATGCGCGCGCCACACACACACACACCACACACATCAGTATTATTGAGGATCAAGAAATACAAACACCTGAAGTGTTCATCAGAAAATAGAAGCAACGCCGTAAATGAGGCATCCACAAAGTGGATGACTATCCACCATAAGGGTTCATGTCATCATAAAGAGATGCCAGTATACTTGTTCAGAGTGAGAAAAAAAAATTGGGGGGGGGGGGGGGGAGGGGTGGGGGGGGGGGGGCAGGAATTCAACCCCGTAACTTACCAGTCGTAAATCCATTCGCCATTATGATGAGCATAACATAACACCATTTAAACAGGTCAGCCAAGACGATGCAACAATAGAAAAAAAATGTGTTATTCAAAGAATGAAAATGAACAGAGGAAAAGATAAAAAGCATTCTTACCAACACATGCCTGTCAATTAACATCAGGAGGAGAGTTCTTGAATGTTGTATAGAACCGATAATTTTGTACGGTTGTGAGGCGTGGACAATCAACAAGCAAGGCCAGAACAAGACTGAGGCAGCCGAGATGTGGTTTCTAAGAAGAATGTTGAGAGTTCCATGGACAGCAAAACAAAACAAAACAACAACAAAAAGAAACGAAAACAAAAACAAAACAAAATAACAAACAAACAAACAAACGAGACAGTCTTGATGGAGGCAGACACACAAGAAGATCATTCATAAGGAAGATTAGGAAAAGACAAGCAACATTTATAGGACATGTTATAAGGAAAGGGGAATTGGAGCACCTGGTCACAACAGGAAAGCTGGAGGGAAAGAGAGCACCAGGTAGACCCCGGGAAAATATTGGACGGACTTGCAGAGTGGCTGAGGACAGACAGGGTGGGAGATGCACTTGCAACGACAAGGGATAGATTCGTAAGGAGGGCCATGATCGCCAGCGCCAGGCACCCGATGATGATGATGATGATGATGATGATGATGATGATGATTACCGGCAAGGCAGAAGTGTCATGGTAGACTGAACCCCGAATCTTCCAACAGGAAATCTGACGTTTACCCACGTAGCATCCTCACCTGTAATGCATTTTATCTTTTATCCCCTTCATATCTCAACCATACAGGCGCTTAATTTGCTCTTTTGTTCTCAGAATGGTGACTGTTACATTAATCGGATCCATTGAAAAATCGTAAGACTGACATCATATCTCACAAAGCCAAAAGACAATGTCACTCGCTAGTGTATTGACCGCAAGTCCCATTATCCGACCAAAGATCTGTCGGCATTGTTACCGAGAAACAGGGCAGACATCAATGAAACGCTGAATAGATGGTGGCTGGGGTGGGGGTTGGGGGTGTAAGGTGTTATCTGCGTATACCATTATTCAGTTTTGTCTACTTAACCATGTCTAATGAAAAAATCTAAGGTGAATGAAGTATTTTAACATTCAGTGTACTCCACACTGTTTGGTGGTCTGTATAAATTTCTAACAGTGTATTGAACACTGATACTAGCACAATCCATCCTGACGCTTAACGTTTAAAGCTAACCCGAGAAAATCACGTTAATTGTTCTTTGAACTCTTATGTCTCTCAAAAGCAGCAGTCAGATTCTTAGCACGAAAACAGCTTAATGTGGCTGGCAATCAGAGCAAGATGCCAGCCAAGTGGATTTAAATTAAAAAAAATCAAAAGACTAAAACGAAAAGGTACGTTCTTAAAACGTTAAAACGTGCAGGATGTTTGGTTAGTAAAATAAACGTAACTCTGAAAGCAGGTATAGTGCATGCAAAGATACAGGTACTCTCAGCCATGGTCAACTAAACAATTTCTCCATAAAGCATGTAAGCGTAATCATGGGCTAAAATCCTATCCATGAGACACACACACGCCGCCCGCACACACACACACACATTATGTGGCGCTGTATGTAAACAAATATACATACATACATACATAATTACATATCAACTATCATAATTTTATATGTCCTCTATCATCATCATCTACACCCACACACCTATATATATACATTATGTTATATATGCCTACACACACAAAAAAAACACACCCACTTAAACACATGTAAGCTTAAGCTCAGGCTCATGCTAATGGAATGATGGCCAGTTAAAACAATGAAAAATAAGTATATCCGGAGTTTTGGAGTCCTATAATTTTCAGTGCGATCTGCACACCAGCTTTGACAATCGAGCGATAATCGTCTGCCCATTTCATTGGCGTTATGTTGTTCCAAACGAATGTTTTGAACACTGGCATATATTAAGAATCTATTCTGGCGCGTGGAGGTATGTGGCTCGGGTACCAGACAGTTGTATGCTCTGAGTACCAAGGCATCTCTACTAAATTCCGGTAAGAATGGAATGATTAATTAATTGCTTTGGTAAAAGCTAAACGATCGCACTTGATCTACAAACTTGCAGCGACCATCTCAACTTCAAGCAACAGCGTTTACAAAATAAAAACTTGGAATGGAATGGGTCTTTAAAAAAAAGTGAATGAGGCGGAGCTTTTAAATCATTCTGTAAAATATTGTAAAAGTGAGCATTAAGTTAGTTGAAAAGCCCAACCCTTCCTTCTTTCGAAATATTTGTTTTTCTCCAAAGAACAGATACTACACTTCGGCATGCGCTTCGTTTTAATTGCCTGTTGCTTTTCAGCACTTTGGGGCTTCTTTCTCTTTTTCTTATGAAATCATTTCCTAAAAATAAATGAATAAAGAAATACAATAACAAAAACACAAACTACTAGCCACTTACAGTACTAAATGTAAAGATAACAATAACAACAACAAATAAATAGAAAAACAAACAACACAAACAAATACATAATAATAAAATAAGCAAATGAAAAAAATAATAAATAATAATATAATGAATAAATAAATAAATAAATAAATAAATAAAAAAAAAAAATAAATAAATAAATAAAAAATAAATAAATAAATAAAATAATAATAAATAAATAAAATTATCGAAAATTATTTCATCGTTAAAAGTATTTGTTTGTTTTCCAGAACAGACAAAAGATTCCTTCTATCTAGTCCTTATATGGGTAGCCTTTCACACATTTTTTCCTGTCATAAAATGTTGACAATTCTTGACGCAGTTCCATTCCACTATAACATACAATAAGGATTGTGTCACTCATTAGTGTATTGATCTTTCTCTGTACTATCCTAGACATTGTTCTTACCCTACTTATTCACAGAGAAGGAGACCATTCAAGCAGTTCTGAAAGGTGAAAAGTAGTTTGTACTTTTTAGTGCATCAAACCGATATACACTGCGTGTGTGCGCGTGCGTATAGATAGATTGATAGATAGATAGATAGATAGACGGATGGATGGATGGATGGATGAATGCATAGATGGATGGATAGGATGGATAGATAGATAGATAGATAGACAGACAGATAGTATACGTATAATAAACACTATCACATATATATATTATATATATATATATATATATATATATATATATATATACAATATATATAGATAGAAAATAGATAATATATAGTAGATAGATAGAAATAGATAGATAGATAATAGATAGAAAGATATAGCTAGTTAGGTAGACAGATATATAGATAGATAACAGACAGATGGATAGATAGACAGATAGATAGTAGACAGATAATGTAATACATATGCATATTGTTGCTCTCTCTCTCTCTCTCAGCTAGCTAGCTAGTAGTATGTATATATATATATATATATATATATATATATATATATATAATATATTTTTATGTGTATCTGTGTGTGTGTGTGTGTGTGTGTGTGTGTGTGTGTGTGTGTGTGTGTGTGTTGCTCTCTCTCATTTTTCTTTATCTTTCCCAGGATCATTTTCTGACCATTTCTGTCTATATGCGACCACAATATACAACATCTACAGAATCTCAAACGTATCTTTACGTCACCAAAACCGCACTCATTCATTCACGCAGAATTCCAGGAAACAGGGAGCGACAAACGGAAATATATAGTGCAGTGTTCCTCTTTTAAAGACTGTTTTCGTCAGTGTGACCCCAGTCTGACGCAAGTCGTGAAACTTTCCGACAGTGTTATAAACTTTTTCTGCCTGGTACAGCCTACGCCGGTAGAAAATGATGCCATATCGTGGCAACATGCCCAGATAAAAACTTCGTTCATAGCGTGCTTACACTTTTATCTTACCTCGTCATCCCAAGAAGAGATTATTCAAAACAGCGAAGAGAATCAATGAAAGGTGTTGTTGACAGTGTCAACACTGACCGTACATATGTTGCCTAGTTTTAGACACTTCATTCTCATCACAATGCATCTAAATTTGTGAACGATTTTAGTTTAGCTTTAATTAACAACAGCTGACAGCGAATGCAATACAGTAACAACAAATCACAGATACAAAGACAACGAAAGACGCATGCGGGAGTATTAAAAGATACACTTTTTCAACATGTTTTTTCATGAAGGAAAATTGATGACAGCCTCATAAACAGAGAGAGAGAGGGGGGGAGAGGAGGAGAGAGAGAGAGAGAGAGAGAGAGAGAGAGAGAGAGAGAGAGAGAGAGAAGGGGGGAGGAGAGGGCATTTTTAGCGGGAACTTTATTGTTAAATCAGCCATCATACCTGCAGTACTGTTACTTTGTGTCATTTATGCTGACAATGCAGGTATATGAGAACTCTTTAAAAAAAAAAAAAAGAAAAGCTGTCAACTCATTTTGAATTAAGGGTGAACATTGTAACCAATATGTCATCATGATCGCGTTCAAACACATCTTTTAGGTTAGTTCTTTTATTGTGTAATAAGATACTACATCTGACGAACTGTTCTCGAACTTATAAAATGAAATAGCCTTTGTTTTTCTATACTTTTTTTTCGCACATTTGATTATTTCTTTACATTAAACCAGTGTTCGATTTTATATTTTAAGAAATGACATTGTTCGTTGTTAAAAAAGAAAGGTTTTCTAAAACTGGCTTGGGAAAAACAAACAAACAAACAACAAAAAGCTTTATGCTTTTGTATTCATAGATTTATGAAAAAGGACACTTTGCGTTTCATAAGACTGATATCGCTTCCTAAAATCTTTCATCTTCAGAATGAGATCCCGTTCATAAAGTCGTTGTAATTCACACCTTTCGAAATGTGTTGAATAATGTGGCATCTCTGGAAAAGTGTCTCTCTTTAGATTGCTAAAATGGAAATGACATTATATTTCTTTAATCTCATTTTTTGTAATCAGACATTTTTCTTGTTTTATATAATCATTAATTGCAGTGGCTGGTGAGTTCATATACCTTATCATTCAATTTATTCGCTACGCCCGTCCTTTCATACGCGATGATAAAATGCATGGATGTACCCTCCTTCAAGCGTATGCCCACCTCTGCTTCAGTTAGGCCATTTTCTGTCACAGTCATGTATCTATGATGACATCTGCTGAGTCGTGCTGAATGGCTTCCCACCTCACGCGGCCAGCCCCCTCCAACACAAGGTGCACATGAAAGTAGTGAAATGTCAAATGTCTTTCAGGACGCTGGTACACATTCTCTCTCTCTCTCTTTTTTCTTGTATCATTTGCTCAATGCGAAAGAAATGGACAGGCTACTTTGTTGGACACTCACAACACAAAAAGGCGTTTTGTGTTCTTTTTGGGTTTTGGTTATTGTTTGCTCGCTCGTTTTCTGTTTGTTTGTTCTTTGTTTCATGTCCCTATTCTT
This sequence comes from Monoplex corrugatus, assembly GCA_030674185.1. Classification (NCBI taxonomy): domain Eukaryota; kingdom Metazoa; phylum Mollusca; class Gastropoda; order Littorinimorpha; family Ranellidae; genus Monoplex; species Monoplex corrugatus. The sequence continues at coordinate 60,665,450 of CM060314.1, read as the reverse complement.
CGATTTTTTTTTCTCTGCAAGTGATTGAAATAAATTCTAATCGATGTTCACATCTCTTTTGTATGGTGGGTTTCTTGTTTAGTTTTGTATAGGTTGTGTGTGTGTGTGTGTGTGTGTGTGTGTGTGTGTGTGTGTGTGTGTGTGTGTGTGTGTGTGTGTGTGTGTGTGTGTGTGTGTGTGTGCGCGCGCGTGTGCGCGCGCGCGATGCGAATGTGAATTCTTGCTCCCCTGTCGTAATTCTTGGCATAATAATTGTCTAAGATAAACTGAGTTTCACAAACGTTCCGTTTTACATCCCCCCCCCCCCCTTTTTTTGTTGTTGTTGAAACATCTACACCGTTTATCTGCCACTGCACCCCTTACTGCTTTTTTTTTGTTTTTCGTTTATTTTATTCGCTTTGCTTTTTCTCCAGTTGTCCAGGACTCTTCCGAGATCACCATGTCTAGAGGACACTAAGGCAATGCAATATTATGATGAATCATGAAAATAGGGATGACGATGACGATGACGATGACGACGATACCACAAAGAATCCTCACTGTTTGACAGACCTATTGATACTTAAGTGCACATTTTTCATTATGTATCACATCGAATCAAACAAGTTCAAAAGTTAAGTGTAAACTGTCGTGGTGGTCAAAAAGTTTGAGCAACATTGTCAATGACGCATTCGTGAAGGGAATGGCTTTGCTCGAACGATTTCCAGTCATCCCCGTTTGCTGCTCAAAGCACTCTAAATACAGGGACATTCTCCTTTCTTTTTTTTTTTTTTCCGATCCGGAATTCAAATTCACAACGTTCCCGCCATAGAAAAGTTGTGCAACAATTTTGCGACTTGGCTGGTATTAAGGTATTAAGAAATAAATTTTGATAAGTAGGCCAAGTCACGGTAAAAATAAGCGAAAATGGAAATTTGTTGTTTAAAGGTTTGCGAACGTCATGCATATTTCATGTAAATCCCACCAACACCCCATTTAAAAGAGGGGCAGTGTGATCGAAGTCTCAACAGCTTTAACATTGTATTCCTGGTGAGTATATGGATCTCCTATCCTATCATATACGTCTGTCAGCATCGTTTGGGAAAGACCAAGTATATATAATGATCATCGAAACAGAAAGGTTCTCGCATATTTTTATTTCCATATCAGAGTACAGCGCGTTTTCTCGATTTTTGAGTGCACTTTCTGGGTACTGAGATGCCTGAATTTACAGTAGTCGCTCTTTCTTCGTTTTTCAAGTTTTTGTAACTCTCAATGGAGGATGATGAACGTCACATTTAACAGATAGTCGATTTTCTTTTATCAAGGTCTTTTTTGTAACTGATAGAGGATATGAAACAGATCATTCTCGAACTTAATGAATGTTGACTATATCTGAGTGGAGAGTCCTTTCGAATATGAGAACATTGATACGAGACCTGTGAAAAAAAAGTCTCCCGATACCTTATGAAATGGGGGCACTATAACGGTACACGTTATTTCCTTTGAGAACTCTGATAAATGTACAGTAGATTCCTAGCAAAGAGTAATACATTTTGTGTGGAGTAATAACTGCATGGTCCCAACAAAAGAAAATAGTCAGTGAACGAGTATTCTTCTTTCTCACATCAGGGCTTAAAACAGGAGGAGGAAAAAAAACACTGAAACTAGGGGGTTCCGGGGGCATGCCCCCCGGGAAAATTTTATAAAAAAACAAGTGTAAATCTATGCCATTTCGCGCTTTCTGGACATAATTTCAAGATATTTAGTACATAAAAATTGCTGTAAAACATAATTATTACAGGAAGAAATATTTGGGAAAAGGGAGAAGGGGTTAAAAACATAATAATAAAATAAACACTCACCCCTTTACTTGAGTGTTTTACAGTGTTCACCAACTGTAGTCTTTGGATGAAATCTCACAGGGGCCATAACTTGCGCGCCGTTGCTATGAACGCTTGCAAGCCGATCACGGATGCCTTGCTCCTTTGGGTTTTGTTTTGTTTGTTTTTTGTTTGTTTGTTTGTTTATTTTTGACAAACCGAAATCGCGGGATTCCGCCCAGACGTGGAACGTTTTAAGCCCTGTCACATACATCACGTTTGGGTACAGGATAAGCCTTTTGCAAACATGTGTTGATCAAATTGACACACTGCGTTTAATTCAAACATGCATTAAAACTAGATCTCTTCATGAAACAATTACTGCAGTTAGGACATAGCATACATGATTGCACTATTTATGTATTTACTTCCCCTCTCCCAATAACGTCTATTTATGTTATTACCTTTTCTCCCACTTGCATATATCTAAGCGCACATGTGTGCTCTCATCAACTTACACGCTCGAAGACGATTAAAAAAGGTATCTTGATCTAATAAGTCAACGCGGAATGTCAGAGCAAGATTGAGGCAACTGAAATGAGGTTTCGAAGAAGCTGTCCTCTCAATGCCAAATGAAAAATCTCCCTGATGATATAGGGAGGTTCGGGAGCATGCTCCACAAGATTTTTTTTTTGTTTTGTTGATGAATATAGATGCAACATAGTGGAATCTGATGCTATTGGCACAACTGTAGGCTTGTTTATGATCCTTTGTATTGGAGCAAATAATGGTGTCAGATTTCAAGAACAATAATTTGCTGAATATTTTTTCTAATGTATACTCCAACAAACATTACGCAACTACCTAGACTGAACAGCTTCAAGATTCTTTGCAGTTTTCTGCCTCATCTGGTGCTTTTTTGACTTGAAATGGTCTGAAAGTTTGTGGATGCCTGCTCAGTTACAGTTAATGTATTGTAATTGACTTCACAGCGCACAAGACACAGTAGGTTATGCCAGCCTCTGCTATTTTTGAAAGCCATATGCTCATTTCCATGACATTAATTTTTCGTTAAATCCACTCCCGATACCGCTTATTTTTGCAGTCTTTGTCAACCGTTTTTGCTGCAGCAGACCCTCTCTCCAGAATACCGGCTCGAGATATGGACCAGACTCTTCAAAAGTTGCGATCGGTTCTGAAAACAAGCCGCGCCTGACAAACAGAAAACACCGGAAGTGACTTAAACAGAAAAATGATACCAGATTTATCCCCCTTCCTGAAGTTTCGTCGCTGATATGAGAAATCAACAGTCCGTTTCGTAGAAGAAAAAAAAAAAAAGTCGATTTTTTTTTATTTTCTAGGAAAGTTTGTTTGTTTTTGTTTGTTTTTCGGAAGTAGCCTGTGGATTTTTTTCGGATTTCCGAGAAAAATCAGAAAATTCGGAGCCCTGAAGAAGAATGTTGACAGTTCCATGGACTGCACAGAAAAACAAACGTGGGAGTTTTGAAGGAGGCAGGCACAGGAAAAACAATAATAACGAAGATTAGGAAAAGACAAGCAACATTAATATGACATTTTATGAGGCAAGATAAATTAGGGCACCTGGTCACAACAGGAAAGCTGGAGGAAATGAAAGCACAAGGTAGACCCAGGGAAAAAAATATTGGACGGACTTGCAAAGTGGCTGAAGACAAAGAGGTTGGGAAATGGGCTTGCAGCGACAAGCATATAGATTCGTATGGAGGGCCATGATCGTCAACACCAAGCGGCAGGACATATGGTGAAGATGACATCTACCTAAGCGCAAACGTGTGTTCTCATTAACAACAAGCTAGAGACGATTAAGCCATATACATACAAAATACACCAATACGATGTGATTTTTTTTTTTCCAAATAAGGTATCTTGATCAAGTAACAAAGCAATCTCTTATGACTTAAACCACAGTAAAAATCAGAAGCATAACGTTTTTTCTTTTCTTTCTTTTTCCCTGACCAGCTAAACAGATATGGCGATTAAGAATTTCAAGAAATATTAGAAAATCTGTGTCACTTACATCAGTCACTCGTAGCAGTGACACTACTTCTATTTCTTGTGCGTGCGCTTAGGTATGTCTACTTCTGTCAGCAAAAATTGTCCAAACGTACATTGCCAAACCAGAAGAACGATCAACAAAGTTTTACACAGTCTCCTATGTTAGTGGATCATTCCCATATATATCTATTAGGTTTAACAGAAGCTGAAGGTCATGACAAACATTGGCACAAACATATAAACTTTATTATCAGTTTTGGAACAAATACGATCTTAACGTCCAGTTCCAGAAGGTACAACCACATAAAACATCAGAACATAATTATGGATGAAGTGCTTCGAGCTTCTCTTTGCAGCTCGCCCGCGCCTTCATTTCGTTCGCTAAACTAAAGAAGTCAGGTTTTAAAGGGAGACAGTGTGCTGTCATAAAAGAACAGTATATGACGTTGCGCAATGCACAGAGCTGTTTATCGATTATTTTCAAGTAAACAAGATGTGTCCATTCGTATGTTCTTTATTTGAGTCATTTATTGTTATCTCCTTGAAAATTCAAGAAGTATGAGTGTCAAATAACTATCATGACCATCTTTAGAACAACTTTTAGATATTTTGGGAGAAGCGAAATTTGACAAAAATGAAAAATAAACACAAAATGATGTGGGCTTATATGTACGTAGAACTGTGGTTGTGCCTTAAGGGAAAGGTGAAAAAGAGAGACACTAACACTGTTTTATTGCGAAAGCCATCGATCCATACACAAATAGGAAGTGGGTGAAGAACGGGGGTATAGGGTACAGGGTGAGCTTGAGTGTAGGAAATATGTGTCTGTTGACTGCTTCTACTTCCTTTCAGTTCGAATGCCACTTTTCAGACTGCAGTTCTTCTTCAGTTTTAGGAGCATCAAGTTGTGGGACAGAAACATTTTCCTTTGGACCTGGGTATGTGTTTGTGTGACATTCAATGGTTTTTTTTAATTTTGTTTTTGTTCCCAAGAACTGACTCGAAGTGCATTTCCCGCGTGTTTATGTCTATGCTTAGACACTTTCATGCAAGAGAGAGAGAGAGAGAGAGAGAGAGAGAGAGAGAGAGAGAGAGGAGAGAAGAGAGAGAGAGAGTGAGAGAGAGAAAGAGAGAGAGAGAGAGAGAGAGAGAGAGAGAGAGAGAGAGAGAGGAGAGAGAGAGAGAGAGAGGAGTTTCACGTGAAAAAACGTGTCGTTTTCCCCAGGTAGTACAGCACATCGCGAAAAGATGGCGCTACACCTTTTGAATTTTTATTCCTGTATGCGTGTACTTTACTTATGTAAATGGAATTATTTTTTCCTACATAATTTTGCCAGGGATAACTCCATGCAGTCACTTGACTACACAGTGCCAGTATGCATCCCCTTTGTTCTCTGAACAATGGAAGGTGCAAGCAAGAAAATGAAGCTAATTGCCATCTTTACCCAGACAGACGAATTTATGTCCCAGTCATGCAGTTACGACGACTCCTGGAGACTTGTGACAGAACAGGTTCCCACGTCAAAACACTTCCTTCATCCTACCTAATATTACACAAATTGCAGCAAAGTACGAAATGAATAAAATCCTAAATGTCTTTCAGGAATTAAATGATCTCTCAGACTCTCTCTCCCTGTGTGTGTGTGTGTGTGTGTGTGTGTGTGTGTGTGTGTGTGTGTGTGTGTGTGTGTGTGTGTGTGTGTGTGTGGTGTGTGTGTGTGTGTGTGTGTGTGTGTGTTTGTGCTTGTGTTTCTGATAACATCTACTCCGATTCCATTCAACTACATAGCAGTATTGATTTCTCGCCAAACATATTTTACTGAAATAGGCTACTTCGGCTTCCGTTCATATGAACGATGTGCTTATGTTGTCAAAGCAAGACTATGTATTGAGGGCAACAGAGCAACATTACTTGTGAAGACCTAATTTAGTCTATACGATCCATACATTATGTGTGTGTGTGTGTGTGTGTGCATGTGTGCGCGCGCGCGCGTGTATATGTGTGTGCTATGCGTGTGCGCGCCGTGTTATGTTGTGTGTGTGTGTGTGTGTGTGTGTGTGTGTGTGTGTGTGTGTGTGTGTGTGTGTGTGTGTGTGTGTGTGTGAGTGTGAGTGTGAATCTGTATGTATGTCAATGATGCATAAACGGTAAGTACTGAAGCACTGTAAAATATTGTTTGCGAAAATAGAATACTGCAATTTTGTACCTCTCTATGACCAGACACACTCGGGGAGGGGGAGGGGGGGGGAGACACCATCGTCTGTCCTCTTCCGAGCCACCGCAAGACAGTAGTCTGGACACCGTGGTGGAACAGATGGCCAGAACAGACTTTAGCATGTAAACTTAATTTCTTATGTAACTGAAATGACAACATTAGAATAAATGGCTGTCAAATACTCAAGTATCAAATTCAAAATTTATTTTGGCACTCAACACCGAGGTCAAGTTGTGTACGGCAATGTTTGCCACGATTAAAAAAAAAGCATTTTGGTGCGTCTCTTGTCTGTCGATTAGAATGATTGATTTGCTGCTCATTTAAAAGTACGTTTACAGAAACTTGTACCGGTAAGTTACTGTTCATTTAATCATTTATATGATATTCTCCATGGATTTCTGGTAACTGGATAAATATTGAAAGATATTGATAAAACTTCTTTTTTTTTTTAACTATGTGCAGTGACTGAAATCGCTTACAGTGCCGGATTAAATTAAAATTACGCAAATGATTTAGCCTGTAACAAACCTTGTACTGTACAGATTCACACGATATGTGTAACATGTTTATGTTTGTTTCGAAAATCAAAAAAATATACGCCATTGAGGCTGCACAAACAAACACAGATCTATTAGGAACCAGAAAAAAAAAAACACGAAAAAAGAATAAGAACGCATATTTAAGACAAGACAAGACAGGCGCAAGTTTTCGGCCAACTGGCCTTTGTCAAGCGTAAGATCACAAACAAATAAACACCAGATATAAAAATTAGGAGAAAAAGACTGAAACTTCCCTGCTGCTCCTTCCAGTGTGAGAAGAGGAATAAACAGGTCTATTGTTTTACGACCAAAAGAAGGCCAATTCGCATGCAATCTCGCATGGTTGTCCTTGCAGTTCATAAACGGAATATATATATATATAACTCACTATCACTGACTATGCGACTAACAGTGAGTGCATTTCTCGTCTGAGTGTTCAGAATGATTACATTCCTCGAGCGTTCCCTTGTCTGGTCAGGACATATAAATAGATAGAATCGAATAACAGCAAGAGTAACATAAGTCCTGGGCTTTCCTTTGTCTGACTGGTGTCATCACTTGGTTTAAAGCCCAGCCGACTGAACAGAGCCATATCAGGACTGTAGTCATTTCATTACGTGTACAGCAACTGGTTGAATAAAATAAAAAAGTATACCAATCAATAATTCATGCACATAAGCTAAGGACATGACCCTGACGTTTGACCATTCCACCCATTTTCTCACCAGAGGGTTAAATAAAAACAAACCTGAATACATGAGCATACATTACTAAGGACAATAAAATATACTAACAGGCCTGGATGATCTGAAATAGCTTCTGGAGGTCACATTTCCTTAGATAAAAACAAACAAAATCAAAACAAAACCAAAAACAACAAAAAACAACAACAGGCAAACATGTACCCAGTTCTCAATCCTAAGAGAGAACATGTAAGGCTTTACAGAATATAGACAGGTGAATGGACCAACAAGACATAAAATGAAAGACAGAGATGACAGAAAGCAAAGAAGCGAGGCAGAAACAAAAGAAACTTCAGGCACAGGATTTCCAGGAAGTGGGGATACTTCTTGTATTAAAGAAGCCTCTGGCATTGTCACAGGGAATTGTGCTCTGCTCTCCTGCTCCGTCTGACACGTAGTCACTCCAACCCTATCACAATAATAAAAGCAGACAACATACATCGGCAGTGAAATATACTTCGCTCATTCATACAGTCGCAGTAACACAAACGTTGTCCATCCGTAATCGTTTTAACAACAGAACAGCAATGATGTCTAGAAATCAGACCAACTGTACCAGATTTATTGCCTTGAGGTAGTTCGTTTAGTATTCCCAGCAATGTCTGCTTGCAACAGCCGAAAACGGTCAAAAACAACATAACCTATTCAAAACAGCATGGCCAACCATCACTTAAAGACTATAGACCTACTGCGTAAAACAGCTTCCTACGTCAAGCGACCGATCCCCAGCTCCTCAAGTTTGACACAAGCTGCAGGTCACGACAAAGATACACACATTTTACACTCTTTGATATTAAGTTTGGTATGCTGCGTTGGCGAACCTCTGGTCAAAGATTGTGCAGCCGTGTGTGTATAAATGTCCAAACATCATATTAGGAAAATAAATACAGTAGTCCTCGTTTAACGTCACTACCGTTTAAGGTCACAACTCTGATAAGATCAATCAGGTTGTTGGTCCCGGCCAAAAGCCTTCTTTGTACCATTTAGAATTCCTCGCTTAGCGTCACCTCGGATAAGGGAAAACCTCTGATTACGTCACCCCCGTTTTGGTTCCCAAATGGAGAAGACTACCGCTTAAGATGAAATCCATGTGATGAGAGTGGCCTCCCTTGGAAACAACACCCGGGTTTGCACTGCGAGGTGAAGACGAAACAGACGAATTTTTATTTCATTTTTATTTCATGAGATGAAACCCAAAGACTGAAAATGGAAACTGGAAGGGGGGGGCTTGTTTTTGATGAACTGACGATAAAGATAGTTTACCGCAGATGAGTACAAAAGATTTATTATTTCGTTCAGTGTCCTTTTAGAACTAGAAATTGGTACAATCTTTGTGAAAGAGAAGAAGGGGGGTGGGGGGGGGGGGGCGACCGTTTGCTTGGCCTCCATCAAAAAAATTGCATTCCGTCAGCCATGAAAATACATGTACATGTAAATGGTCAAATTTTAGTGATCCCATGTCCACTCATTACTTTTTGTTTCCAGTGAGTCAAGCCGGAAAGATTTCGCACAATGGCAAAAGCGAAAAAAAGCACAGTGTTCTCTTTGAAGAGGAAAATCGATCTGATTAATGCATCCGAAGAAACCCTCCAAAATCAAGAAAACAACTTGCAGCCAACTTTGGGATATCCCCATCAACCGTGACTAAAGTCCTAAATGAAAAAGAAAAACACAAGGGTCTGTTTTACGGCGGACTGACAGATGTGCACAAGGCCAGAATCAGAACATCCAAACTTACGACTGGGTGTGTACCGAAGGATGGATACACCGTTTCAAGAAGAGACACAAAATCACATTCAAAGTCATCTGTGGGGAAAAACTCTCAGTAGATGAAGCCTCCGCAGATAAATGGGTACAAGACGTTCTTACCCCGACACTTGCTAAGTTCCAACCAAAGGACGTGTTCAACGCAGATGAGACGGGGTTATTCTGGAGGGCATTGCCCCACAGAACTTTATCTTTGAAAAACGACCCCTGTCAAGGACGAAAGAGGTCCAAAGGACGAGTTACAGTCATGGTTTGTGCTAATATGGATGGCAGCGAGAAATACCCCCTTCTGACAATCGGGAAATATAAAAACCCGCGATGTTTCAAAGGCGTCAAAAATCTGCCGTTGAATTACTCATCAAATAAGAATGCTTGGATGACATCAGACGAGTTTAGGGAGTGGTTGAGGGCTTTTGACTGCTCCATGGCTGCCCAGCAACGGAAGGTGCTACTAGTCCTGGACAATTGCCCAGCCCACCCCAAGGATGCCGCGATGGACTTGAAAGCGACACAGGTCCTTTTCCTGCCCCCGAACGCCACCTGTAAACTTCAGCCCTGTGATCAAGGTATCATTCGGAGCATGAAAGTTCATTACAGAAACCAAACTCTGATGAGGCTGATTCGTCACATTGATGAGGGAGGAGAGTACACAGAGTTTCAGATTACATTACTGGATGCCGTCACGACACTCAAATCGTCATGGGACAAGGTCACGCAGACAACCATAGCAAATTGCTTCACCAAGGCTGGTTTCACTGCCGATGAAGACAAGACAAGCATGGACGACTTTGATGTGGATGTGGACTTTACAGCCATCTCGGAACCTATTCTTGAAAGGATGTTCAAAGAATACAACATCTCAGTCTCTGACTATATTGGTGTTGACGAAAACATCCCTGCTACAGCACCTGAAGAAACCTTCACTCCACAAAAGCCGTCAACATCAAGAACCACCGGGCCTTTTGCCGAAGAAGAATAAGAATCTGATGAAGACAACTGCGGGAACCCTGAAGATGTCATCACTCGACGCGAGGCCTCTGAGTGTGTGCGAAAGTTGCGGCTTTACCTCATGCAGTCAGATGGCACTGGTGTTGTTGAAGCGCCAATCTTACACTTTAGAGAGACTTTTGAGCAACATATAATGCAATCAACTATTACAGACTTTTTCTCTCATACAACAAAAGAGCCAGAGGGCAATGAGGAGGTCAACGAAACAAAAGAAAGACACGAAAGAGGCACAGAAGACTCAGGCTACTTCTATGGGAGTCAGGACTGTGGAGGAAAGATGAATGAGGGGAGTCAGGACTATGGAGGAAAGATGAATGAGGGGAGTCAGGACTATGAAGAGACAACGGATGAGGGGAGTCAGGACTATGAAGGAAAGATGAATGAGGGGAGTCAGGACTATGGAGGAAAGATGAATGAGGGGAGTCAGGACTATGAAGAGACAACGGATGAGGGGAGTCAGGACTATGAAGGAAAGATGAATGAGGGGAGTCAGGACTATGAAGGAAAGATGAATGAGGGGAGTTAGGACTATGAAGGAAAGATGAATGAGGGGAGTCAGGACTATGAAGGAAAGATGGATGAGGGGAGTCAGGACTATGAAGGAAAGATGAATGAGGGGAGTCAGGACTATGGACGAAAGATGAATGAGGGGAGTCAGGACTATGATGAGACAACGGATGAGGGGAGTCAGGACTATGAAGGAAAGATGAATGTACAGGACTATGGAGGAAAGACGGAGGATCGGAGAGAAAAAGCAGAGGAGAAGAGTCAAGGCTATGGAGCAACGTTAGAGGAGGAAGAACAAATCAGTCAGCCGCAGCCTGGCAATTTGGTAAGTTGTGAAACTTTTCTCAGTAATGAGGTGTGTGTGTGTGTGTGTGTGTGTGTGTGTGTGTGTGTGTGTGTGTGTGTGTGTGTGTGTGTGTGTCTCTCTCTCTCTCTCTCTCTGAAAGCATTGTAATTGCACGCCCAGTTTTCCTTTTCTTCTTGCAGTTTCAGTTCTTACTTAGTCATGTTGTGGTCATTTGCTCATTCAAACAGACTGCTGACCGGGAACTAGCAAAATGCAGATCGGCAGCTCAGGATTCATTCTCAAGGGACCGACCATCATACCGTGTATACGAGTCCTTGGATAAAGCACTGGCAGCAGGTCTGTATTTATTTTTTTGAGAGGAGGGGTGTGGGGTGGGGGAGTGGGGTTAATTTAGTACATGTTCATACTGATGATGAGGATGATGATTATGATAGTGAGTGAGAGAGAGAGAGAGAGAGAGAGAGAGAGAGAGAGAGAGAGAGAGAGAGAGAGAGAGAGAGAGAGCGTCTGTGTGCAATGTCAGTGTTTGAGCAAATGCTAGTATGCAGGTTTGTTAGTGTGTGAATTAGATTATCATGGTCGCACTGTTGGTCTTTTTATTGATGTATATGTATAAACAAAAAGTATTTTTAGGATCTGTATTGTACTGGAACCTTCTATAATTCCTAAAGAATAAACTAGTATTTATATTTTTTCAGACGGGAGAACCATTGATTACATCTTGGCGGATGGCAACTGCTTCTTCCGGGCTGTGGCGAAAGAAATGGACCAGACGGAGGAGACCCACGGGCAGTGGCGGCAGAGCGTTTGCAAAGAAATTGAAGACAACCCTTGTGTATATCAGAAATATATTGAAGGGGGCCGAGCCGGGGTGGAGAAACACGTGAGGTTGATGCGCAAAGAAAAAAAGTGGGCCGGTACCTGTGAAATGTATGCATTCGCCCAGGTGACCAAGCGCCCTCTCTACATGTTCTCTCCTCCGGCCCCTGATAACGCGGAGGATGGCTGGCTGTACAGGTGGCTGGTATTCCAACCCAGAACACCTGTCGCGGCCAGCCAGCATCCACGTTATGTGACACTCTGTAATACACACGGGAACCACTTTGACAGAGTGCGACCCATGGGTGTAGACAGGTGTAACTGTGATCTGCCGAGTCCCCTACTGAAGGGGCGTGTTGCCACAGTTGACCTTACCCTACATGATTATTGAAATATCTCAATATTGTGGTCAGACGCACAAGAAAACTGCCTACAGATCTCAATGTTGACGACATTTTAGGAGGACCAAAAATCGTCATAAATAATGACGTCATTCACTATAGATAAAATCTGTGCCGTGACGTAGACAGAGGTGAAAAATTCGTTATACTTGTGTACGGTTTTCTGCAAATAAACTCAGTAACTGTCTTGGGGCGTTCTTTTATTTTTTCTTATATCCTATATTTTTGCATTTGCGTTCGTTTGTGCGTGCGTGCGTGTGTGTGTGTGTGTGTGTGTGTGGTGTGTGTGTGTGTGTGTGTGTTTGTGTGTGTGTGTGTGTGTGTGTGTGGAGAATTACATAACTTGGCGGAAAGTCTTTCAGTCTAAAATGTGAAAAAATGACATAAGCGCCAAATATTGAGCTCCTCGGATAAGATCACGTTTTTTACTGGTAGTTGATCTTATCAGAGGACTGTTTAGGGTGCCCCTCAGATAAGATCAAAAATTGTTTGGTCCCGTGGGGGGTCACCTTAAGCGAGGAGTACTGTATATCTATTAGGTTTAACAGAAGCTGCAGGTCACGACAAACATTGGCACAAACATATAAACTTTATTATCAGTTTTGGAACAAATACGATCTTAACGTCCAGTTCCAGAAGGTACAACCACATAAAACATCAGAACATAATTATGGATGAAGTGCTTCGAGCTTCTCTTTGCAGCTCGCCCGCGCCTTCATTTCGTTCGCTAACTAAAGAATTCAGGTTTTAAAGGGAGACAGTGTGCTGTCATAAAAGAACAGTATATGACGTTTCGCAATGCACAGCTGTTTATCGATTATTTTCAAGTAAACAAGATGTGTCCATTCGTATGTTCTTTATTTGAGTCATTTATTGTTATCTCCTTGAAAATTCAAGAAGTATGAGTGTCAAATAACTATCATGACCATCTTTAGAACAACTTTTAGATATTTTGGGAGAAGCGAAATTTGACAAAAATGGAAAAATAAACTCAAATGATGTGGGCTTATATGTAGAACTGTGGTTGTGCCATAAGGGAAAGGTGAAAAAGAGAGACACTAACACTGTTTTATTGCGAAAACCATCGATCCATACACAAATAGGAAGTGGGTGAAGAACGGGGGTATAGGGTACAGGGTGAGCTTGAGTGTAGGAAATATGTGTCTGTTGACTGCTTCTACTTCCTTTCAGTTCGAATGCCACTTTTCAGACTGCAGTTCTTCTTCAGTTATAGGAGCATCAAGTTGTGGGACAGAAACATTTTCCTTTGGACCTGGGTATGTGTTTGTGTGACATTCAATGTTTTTTTTTAAATTTTGTTTTTGTTCCCAAGAACTGACTCGAAGTGCATTTCCCGCGTGTTTATGTCTATGCTTAGACACTTTCATGCAAGAGAGAGAGAGAGAGAGAGAGAGAGAGAGAGAGAGAGTTTCACGTGAAAAAACGTGTCGTTTTCCCCAGGTAGTACAGCACATCGCGAAAAGATGGCGCTACACCTTTTGAATTTTTATTCCTGTATGCGTGTACTTTACTTATGTAAATGGAATTAGTTTTTCCTACCTAATTTTGCCAGGGATAACTCCATGCACTCACTTGACTACACAATGCCAGTATGCATCCCCTTTGTTCTCTGAACAATGGAAGGTGCAAGCAAGAAAATGAAACTAATTGCCATCTTTACCCAGACAGACGAATTTATGTCCCAGTCATGCAGCTACGACGACTCCTGGAGACTCGTGAAAGAACAGGTTCCCACGTCAAAACACTTCCTTCATCATACCTAGTATTACACAAATAGCAGCAAAGTACGGAATGAATAAAATCCTAAATGTCTTTCAGGAATTAAATGCTCTCTCTCTCTGTTTGTGTGTGTGTGTGTGTGTGTGTGTGTGTGTGTGTGTGTGTGTGTGTGTGTGTGTGTGTGTGTGTGTGTGTGTGTGTGTGTGTGTGTGTGTTTCTGATCACATCTACTCCGATTCCATCCAACTACATAGCAGTATTTATTCTCGCCAAACATATTTTCCTGAAATAGGCTACTATGGCTTCCGATTCATATGAACGATGTGTTTATGTTGTCAAAGCAAGACTATGTATTGAGGGCAACAGAGCAACATTACTTGTGAAGACCTAATTTAGTCTACACGATCCATACTTTATATATATATATATGTGTGTGTGTGTGTGTGTGTGTGTGTGTGTGTGTGTGTGTGTGTGTGTGTGCGTGTGTGTGTATGTGTGTGTGTGTGCGTGCGTATGTTGTGTGTGCATGTGTGCGCACGCGCGCGCGTGTGTATATGTGTGTGCTATGCGTGTGCGCGCCTGTGTGTATGTGTGTGTGTGAGTGTGAGTGTGAATCTGTATGTATGTAGCAATGCCGTGCGAACCGAAACGCGACGTCAAATTTGTGGTACCAAAAACTGGGCAAAAACGGGGGCCGGCCGCAAAACTGGGGGGTCTTCAGTTCAATCAAGTATTACTGCCTCTTTAAGCGGTGTTTCATCCTTATTTTTTTTCTTATATGAATCAGAAATGAATAAAGATTTGAATGATTGCCATTTTATGTACTTACAGCGAAAATGGAATTAGTTATTTGATGAGAAAGTCGAAAATCCGCGTTTCGGGCGTCATCGCGGATATGGTATGCGTTTAGTATCGAAGTTTGTTTGGTGTGCTTCACTATTTCGGTCGGTACGGCTATATTTGTGAACCAATCACATTGTAATTTTGCAGCCAATGAGAATCAATGTAACAAAATGATATATCCCGACGAGAGCTATGTGTGCCAGTTTCGAACCGAGATCGACGCTTCCAAAGTTTTGCATCGGAAAAGTTTGCAGGCAAGTCGCCATTTTTGCAACTTCTCGTCGGCGGGATTCGATTTTGCATACTTTTTTCTATATGCAGGTGTAATATGAAGTCAATTTGAAGTAAATTACGGCCGTACGGCAACTTTTTACATGAGGATCTGTTCCAGATCAGTAGCAAAACAACGTCGGAATGTGCCGACGCCACAGGCCTACTACCGGCGTAACAGAACGCTGTGCAAGTTTCAGCTCGGCAAGTTTTACGTTGTCGGAAAAGACTAGATCTAGCAATCAATAGATCAAGTTCTGTTTTATCTGTGACACTGTATTTTTGAAGAAAAGGACAACTGCGTTTGAACTCGATTCGGAGTTGTCAGCCGAAGCTAGATTCGTCAACTATTTCCTCCCCGAGATCATGCTATTTGTATGTCGCAGTGTAGATCTGCTCACCCCACGACGGGCGAGCTTACTACTAAAAATACTATGTGCTCGACGTGCTTCGCCGGGCCGTGGAAAATGGGTTTGCCCAAACAGAGGGGTGCGCATACCCGCCTCCCCAACTCTCTCTCTCTCTCTCTCTCTCTCTCTCTCTCTCTCTCTCTCTCTCTCTCTCTCTCTCTCTCTCAAATAAATGAATGAATGAATAAGTCTAAATATTTTTTTTTTCAAATCAAACAAACAATTCTGTGCAAGTTATTGTACTTTCCTTGACATGAATCTCTCTCTCTCTCTCTCTCTCTCTCTCTCTCTCTCTCTCTCTCTCTCTCTCTCTCAGAGAACAAGAAATAAATAAGTAAATAGGCCACAATACATTCATATCCAAGTTGTTAACAGGCATGATCCTCTCTCTCTCTCTTTCTCTGTCTCTCTCTCTCTCCATCTCTCTCTCTCTCTCTGACAACACACCACACACTCTCTCTCTCTGACAACACGCACACACACTAACACACACACAGATTTAGAATGTCACAAAACAAAATCTTCTGTTCATTGTTATAATATTCTTCATTTAGGTTTTGAAACTGAATAGAAGGCTATGAGTTGTATTATTTGTAAAGTAGGCCATCCATTAGCTTATTAGTTGTTTCAATTTGTAGTCAGTATCTGAAAAGGATAGGCCCATTGTCATTAATTTGTTTTAAAGGGAAGATTGCATCTTATTTAATAGTAGCCTGTTGTTATTGATTTGTATTAAAGGGCAAGAGTACACCGGAAATACTTAGCAGGATTGCTCTGCTTTGGTGGATTTTTACAGTAATATGCTAAAAATCAAAGTCGCGAGTTTGGGCTTAATGTTAAAGTAATGTTATTGTGAAGACTATGCATTATGGTTTCCTTTCCTTTCCAATCTCTCAATGAATAGTATATATTATGCAGAAATTCATATATTTCTCTATTGTAGGAGTTAAGTGACCTGTTCCTGAATAGTGAGTGGTCCCATATCCTTCCTGAAGTTTTCTTTGGATGCTGGCTGTGCTAAGTGTTCGGGGACTTGACCCATCCACAGACAGACACAGTTTAGTCTATTTTTTAAAGACTGATGTATAAAATAAAAATCAAATGTAACGTACATAAATCTTGTCTGGTATGTTTTTCTCTGTGTGTGTATATATGTGTATGTGTGTTATGTGTGTGTGCATGTGTATGTGTGTGTGTTTAGTTTTTAGTAGAATTTTGATCGGATGATATTTTTGGACAGACTGCAGCATAAAAGCATGCAATAATTTTTAATATTTCAATTATTTAAGTGATTCCAGAAGTCATTGATTCTCAGATGTCCTTTTATATGTGCAGAAACTGATGAAATATTAAAAGTTATTCATAAGACTACTGAAGTAGCGAGTCGTGACTTTTTTGGTTTAATTTGCAGTAATAAGACACTTGAACGATGAGCAAAATGATTTTATATCTATCTCTTGAAATGATTGTTTTGTTTCTAGCTTCATTTTTGTGTGTTATTAATACAATATGGGCAATTATTAATGAAACACTGATAAAACATCCAAAATATCACATGTTTCCTGTAATAAGACAAAAATGGCTCGTCACAGAGTTCCAATAATGGTTTTATTCAATTAGGCACGCCAAAATACATCAACGACCAAAATTTCATGACTTTTGATCCGGTCTGTCTCTCACAATTACAAAATAAATGTCATTTCCAGCAAAATCAGCATACCATGCCATTTGATGAGTTTGTTCTGTGACACTTGTCCTTCTTTGTCCCACTAAAACGTGGTACTAAAATTTAAGAAATTTTTGACGCTTCAAATTGGAATATCTCATGAACTATTAGTCCGATTTGAAAAATTTAAACTGCTTTTTACTCAGAATAACAATATCTTCAAAACCATATAAATTTTTAAACTCAAAACCCAATTTCAATTTTTCGTGCGGCATTGCTAATGTATGTCAATGATTGCATAAACGGTAAGTACTGAAGCACTGGTAAAATACTGTTTGCGAAAATAGAATACTGCAATTTTGTACCTCTCTATGACCAGACACACTCGGGGAGGGGAAGGGAGAGGGGGGGAGACACCATCGTCTGTCCTCTTCCGAGCCACCGGCCAGCAAACCTCACAGTAAGACAGTAGTCTGGACACCGTGGTGGAACAGATGGCCAGAACAGACTTTAGCATGTAAACTTAATTTCTTATGTAACTGAAATGACAACATTAGAATAAATGGCTGTCAAATACTCAAGTATCAAATTCAAAATTTATTTTGGCACTCAACACCGAGGTCAAGTTGTGTACGGCAATGTTTGCCACGATTAAAAAAAAAAGCATTTTGGTGCGTCTCTTGTCTGTCAATTAGAATGATTTATTTGCTGCTCATTTAAAAGTACGTTTACAGAAACTTGTACCGGTAAGTTACTGTTCATTTAATCATTTATATGATATTCTCCATGGATTTCTGGTAACTGGATAAATTTGAAAGATATTGATAAAACTTCTTTTTTTTTTTAACTATGTGCAGTGACTGAAATCGCTTACAGTGCCGGATTAAATTAAAATTACGCAAATGATTTAGCCTGTAACAAACCTTGTACTGTACAGATTCACACGATATGTGTCACATGTTTATGTTTTTTCGAAAATCAAAAAAATATACGCCATTGAGGCTGCACAAACAAACACAGGTCTATAAGGAACCAGAAAAAAAGAAACACGAAAAAAGAATAAGAACGCATATTTAAGACAAGACAAGACAGGCGCAAGTTTTCGGCCAACTGGTCTTTGTCAAGCGTAAGATCACAAACAAATAAACACCAGATCAAAAATTAGGAGAAAAAGACTGAAACTTCCCTGCTGCTCCTTCCAGTGTGAGAAGAGGAATAAACAGGTCTATTGTTTTACGACCAAAAGAAGGCCAATTCGCATGCAATCTCGCATGGTTGTCCTTGCAGTTCATAAACGGAATATAACTCACTATGCGACTAACAGTGAGTGCATTTCTCGTCTGAGTGTCAGAATGATTACATTCCTCGAGCGTTCCCTTGTCTGGTCAGGACATATAAATAGATATAATCGAATAACAGCAAGAGTAACATAAGTCCTGGGCTTTCCTTTGTCTGACTGGTGCCATCACTTGGTTTAAAGCCCAGCCGACTGCACAGAGCCATATCAGGACTATAGTCATTTCATCACGTGTACAACACCTGGTTGAATAATAAAAAAAAGTATACCAATCAATAATTCATGCACATAAGCTAACATGACCCTGACGTTTGACCATTTCACCCATTTTATCACCAGAGGGTTAAATAAAAACAAACCTGAATACATGAACATACTAAGGACAATAAAATATACTAACAGGCCTGGATGATCTGAAATAGTTTCTGGAGGTCACATTTCCTTAGATAAAAACAAACAAAAAAACAAAACAAAACAAAAAAAAGCAGGGAAACCTGTACCCAGTTCTCAATCCTAAGAGAGAACATGTAAGGCTTTACAGAATATAGATAGGTGAATGGACCAACAAGACAGAAAATGAAAGACAGAGATGACAGAAAGCAAAGAAGCGAGGCAGAAACAAAAGAAACTTCAGGCACAGGATTTCCAGGAGGTGGGGATACTTCTTGTATTAAAGAAGCCTGTGGCATTGTCACAGGGGAATTGTGCTCTGCTCTCCTGCTCCGTCTGACACGTAGTCACTCCAACCCTATCACAATAATAAAAGCAGACAACATACATCGGCAGTGAAATATACTTCGCTCATTCATACAGTCGCAGTAACACAAACGTTGTCCATTCGTAATCGTTTTAACAACAGAACAGCAATGATGTCTAGAAATCAGACCAACTGTACCAGATTTATTGCCTTGAGGTAGTTCGTTTAGTATTCCCAGCAATGTCTGCTTGCAACAGCCGAAAATGGTCAAAAACAACATAACCTATTCAAAACAGCATGGCCAACCATCACTTAAAGACTATAGGCATCCTGCGTAAAACAGCTTCCTACGTCAAGCGACCGATCCCCAGCTCCTCAAGTTTGACACAAGCTGCAGGTCACGACAAAGATACACATATTTTACATTCTTTGATATTAAGTTTGGTATGCTGCGTTGGCGAACCTCTGGTCACAGATTGTGCAGCTGTGTGTGTATAAATGTCTAAACATCATATTAGGAAAAAAAACAACTTGTTTTCTTTATGTAGCAATATTAGAGGCCGCTTTCCTTGTCTAAATGTAACGTTCATAAACCATGATGTCCGGGAGACTTGGCGAAATGTCTGGATTCTGCTGTGATAAAAAGCAGTTGTCAAGTGAGCCTCAAGGATTCGGACCTCTTTTGAATAATGGCAATACAAACTTCTACACGGTGTCAGGAAAATGAATTGTCTAAACCCATCTGATCATCTTTAATGGCAAAGCGATGTCACAGATAATTGGAAAATTATCAAGCAGGCCTTTCAAATCTTATGCCAACGCCAGTGCAGTTAACACTACATGTAAGAGCAGAAATGAGCGAAATATGACCTTTCTTCATGTTATTATTGGTCCGGATGCGGTTGATAAATTCAACACGTTCCAATGGCAAACAAAATGAACGCAGTGACTATTGCGAACATGTGATAAACTTTCAGAGGTGGTTTCTAAGAAGAATGTTGGGAGTTCCATGGACAGAAAAGAAAACAAACGAGACAGTCTTGATGGAGGCAGACACAAGTAGATCACTCATAAGGAAGATTAGGAAAAGACAGGCAATATTTATAGGCCATTTTATAAGGATGGGGGATTAGGAGCACCTGGTCACAATGGGAAAGCTGGAGGGAAAGAGAGCACCAGGTAGACCCAGGGAGAAAATGCTGGACGGACTTGCAGAGTGGCTGGGGACGAGGAGGGTGGGGGAGATGCTAGGGGCAACGAGAGAGAGACAGATGGAGGTCCATGATCGCCAACGCCATGCGGCAGGGCACCTGATGATGATGATAGAGCTTCAAGATACTGGCAATATCATCAACAAATATAACCATTAAGTGCCACCATTTTTCTTGCAGGAATCAAACTGGTGGTAAAAGCTTCGGTGTCTTCGTTATTATCATCAAATGCCTTGCCACATGGTGCTGGCGATCATGGCCCTCCATATGTTTCTATCCCTTGTTGCCGCAAGCACATCTTCCACCCTCTCTCTATTCAGCCACTCTGTAAGTCCGTCCAATATTCTCTCATTGGGTCTGCCTGGTGCTCTCTTCCCCTCCAGCTTTCCTGTTGTGATTCATCATCATCATCAGGTGCCCTGCCGCATGGCGTTGGCGACCATGGACTTCCAACCATCTCTATCTCTCGTTGCCCCCAGCATCTCCCCCACCCTCCTCATCCCCAGCCACTCTGCAAGTCCGTCCAGCATTCTCTCCCTGGGTCTACCTGGTGCTCTCTTTCCCTCTAGCTTTCCTGTTGTGACCAGGTGCTCCAAATCCTCTTTCCTCATAAAATGGCCTATAAATGTTGCTTGTCTTTTCCTAATTTTCCTTATGAGTGATCTACTTGTGTCTGCCTCCATCAAGACTGTCTCGTTTGTTTTCTTTGCTGTCCATGGAACCCTCAACATTCTTCTCAGAAACCACATCTCAGCTGCCTCAATCTTGCTCTGGCTTTGCTTGCTGACTGTCCACGCCTCGCTTCCGTACAACAGTATTGGTTCTATATAACATTCAAGGGCTCTCTTTCTGATGTTAATTGATAGGCATTTGTTGGTAAGAATGCTTGACATCTTCTTGAATGCTGTTTTGGCTTGGCCGATTCTCCCAGCTATTACCGATGTGCACCTGCCGTCTGATGAAATGACCGTTCCCAGGTATTTGAACTTATTAACCTGTGTCAAGGTTGTGCCATTTGCTGTTATTTTGCATGAGGGGATTTCCTGTTTTTACTGATCACCATGACTTCAGTCTTCCTGCTGTTTAGTTCCAACCCTTTACCTTTGCTTTCTATTTCTAGTATATTCACAAGGTTTTGTAGGTCCCTTTCATTTTCTGCAATTAGCACGGTGTCATCTGCGTACCGAATGTTGTTTATCATTTTCCCTCCAACCTTTAATCCAGGGTCTTCTTCTAGGTTTCTCATGATGTTTTCACTATACAGTGGAAACCATTTATAACAGGACCGGTTATAACAGGAATCCGGATATAACAGGGCTTTTTTCAATCCCCATTTTTTCTTCCTCTTTGTCTCTATTAAAACTTATCGGCAATAACAGGGAGACAAGAGGGCTCGATCGGTTTATAGCAGAGATGCCGAGACGGGCTCTGCAGCAGAAAGGCCTAGGCCTAGACTCAGCACGCCACGCAGTAGGCCTAGATCTAGATCTAGGCTAGCCTTGGTATACTGTGTACCGTACACTGAAAGAACGCTTCGCAATGCGAGCGTGATGCGCGCGCAAGCGTGTAGGCCTGAGGCCACTGAGTCAGTGACTGACTGCGCCATCATTCAGTTTGTAAGCTTACTGCACACTTACACCAGACCAGATCTAGGCCTAGATCTACTGTTTATCTTTCTATTTTCTTAGCTTTCTTGCTGATTCTGATTCTCATTGCTATTGCTCATAATGGCCACCGCTGACAACAAACGTAAAGAAAATGCCTTTCAATTGAGAAGAAATATGAGATCATCCAGGCTGTCCAGAAAAAGCAAGCATCGCTCGCAGAGATTTGCCGTCAGTTCAAAATTCCACAGGATCGATCCACACCATCATCAAAGATAAAGAGAAGATATCGGCGGCCTATTCTCAAGGGAAGTTTGCCAATGACAGGAAGAAACTGAGATTGCCGAACGCAGACGACGTTGATCAAGCTCTCCTCCTGTGGTTTAAAGGGGCAGCAGGGCTATATAAGGCGGGAAGTAGATCGGAAGTCACTTGAATTCAAACGTTTGCCGAAGCAACACTGGCTGTCTGCTCAGAGTTAATTACAGATTTCGGACGCAGTCGGAGAGCTAACTGGCTCATATTTGTCACACAGTACAATCTCAATCCCTGCTTTTAAACTGTTGTTATATTTTTATCGAAAAATGTGCGTATATGCATTTATTAGGAAATTAAAATCTGAATTGGACGAACTTAGAGGCGGGGCTACAAAACATGACGAGACATCTGACAGGCATGCCATCCAAAAATAGAAAAGCACATGGAAAGAAAACAACGAAGGCATGTTGTCGCAACACACCACATCTGAAAGGCCTACAATACAGACGTCCAGAGAATTAAACGATCAGCTTAATTAAAATTGTGTAGTGTATGAAAAGAAATCAAGCACATGCAATAGATCTATTTGCACACAGAAGCTGTGCGCACATACACCGTACTCATACACACACAGACACACACAGACACATACACACACACGCACACACACATCTCGGAGCACAATACGAACACAACACTGACCTGTAGTCATCACCACTTATGTCCCATGTACGGCTTACCAGGTGGGTTAGGATACAAGTCTTACAAGCGACAGCACACCGTCTGGCATTATCTCACGAAGGACTGTCACCACACATTCATCTACACCATCACGCCCCATAGTCACTCATTTCTTTCGAAAATATTGTGGATGTCTCCACGCATTCCTAGAATTTAGCATGTTCCAAATTTTTCTATATATCTGTTTCCAAAGTCCAGAATTGCTAACTTGTGCTAACTGTCCATTACCCAGCCACCTCTGACAGTTTGCAGTAACACACGGCTCACAAAAACAAAACTGGCATCTGCCCTGACTAACTGCATGCTGTAAACTAACACTAGATCTATCACCTACACTGACAGTGACACTAGCACCAGATGAGGAACACACTACATCTGTCGCCGGTGTAAATCTATAACTTGCTGAGGACAGTGTAGCCACTGAAGTAGGTGTATAAGATGCTGTGGTATCTACACAGGAGATGTTGGCAACACACACAGAACTACTCACACTGACACTGTCAGCTTCACTGATTGTAACTTGTGATAGCACTTCACATTTCCACTCCCAACCACAGCTTTCAAACAGTTGTCTTACAGCCTCCTTCTTTTCTTCGTTTATATCCAGCAATAATAAATTAAAATTCATTATTTCGTCAAAGACAAACTCTCTCAAACTAGACGTGTGCGTTTTCAGTAGAACCCAGAAAGAATGAGCGCGCAAATTTGCTTACAGACAATGATAGGTCTGACCACAGATTTCTGGCGCTATTTCTTTCACACCGTGAGAGAGGCCAAGCATGGGATAGCAGTCATGCAGTTTCCATTAGCACCATCCTTTCCTTCTCATCTTTTGTTCTCATTCTCAGCAAGGTTCAAGTAACTTACTTAGATCTACCGGATCTCCTAGTCAAGGCCCCAGTTACCACGTGCCAGCCCGAGTGTAATCAACTGTTTTAGGGGTGAAGGGATGAGGTTATCAATCTGTAATTTAGATCTGCGCACAAAGTCAGGGGCTCTCAACAGTAATAATGCAGCGTGTGTGTATGACAAACTGTCGAGAAATACAAAGACTTCTGATCAAGTGTTCATACTATTTGATAAATAGTCTTGAACACAAACTGATGTTCCCCTGTCCAGACTTTGGTTATGCTCCAGGCAGGAGACAACCAGGACTGCGGAGATAGTGTGGGGGTGTACTGATTCCCATTGAAGGGGGACCAAGCTATAATTTCTCTAAAACTACATCATGCTTTTCCTGTAAGAAAAGTCAACGGAAAGCATAAATTGACTACCTTCACCCCCTAAAATGAACTTACAAAACCCATTTCCTCATACACGTCATGTGTTACGTAGGAAAACGTTGAGTTCTTGGGAGCTGTGTGGACGGAATTTGCTTCAATTTCTTCTCAGTTACTAAGAAGCAAGTGTCTGTTTTGTTCGTCACTGATAGCGTGTTTGTTTACTACCCTCAGCCACGTGCTTTTCTTTATTTAGTTTAGCCCCGCCCATGCTTACTGCGCATGCGTCCCGATCCATTGGATCGGATGTTACCCCTTTAAGGACGCGAGGGCGAAGTTGGTGCCGCTATCAGGCCCGATATTGATAGAGAAGGCTCAGGACTTTGCTGCTCGTCTTGGAGTCAAGAACTTCACCGGGAGTTTAGGATGGCTTGGGCGTTTCAAGGAACGACACGGGATCAATATGAAGACGATATGTGGCGAATCTGCAACAGTGTCGGTTGAAACAACGGACGAGTGGATTAACACAACGCTCAAAGTTGTGTTGGAGGAGTATGACCCAGCCGACATTTATAATGCTGATGAGACGGGTCTGTTTTACAAATGTCTTCCGACTCGCACACTGGCACAGAAGGGAGAGAATACCAGTGGACCCAAAGCACCAAAAGACCGGCTGACACTGCTTGTAGCAGCAAACATGACGGGCACAGACAAGCTTCCCCTCTTGACGATCGGCAAATTCGAGAAGCCAAGATATATGAAAAATGTAAGGACTCTGCCTACTGACTACAAGTGGAATCGCAAGGCCTGGATGACATCAACCATTTTTGAGGAGTGGGTGAGGAAACTGGACAGGAAGTTTTTGCTACAGGGCAGAAGCATAGCTCTCATCATTGATGACTGTGCAGCTCATCCTGTCATCCCTGACTTGAAAGCAATCAAGATCATCTATCTCCCTCCAAACACAACCAGCGTCCTCCAGCCTTGTGATCAGGGCATCATACAATCGTTGAAAGTCCACTACAGGAAAAGGATGTTGAAGGAGGTTGTTGCCAACATCGATGCAGGAGGAGATGCAAAATTCCACCAAAAGATGAGCATTTTGGATGCGATGATCACTGCTGCTGATGCCTGGAATGACGTCAAGCAAGAGACAATTGCAAATTGTTTCAGGCATGCGGGATTTGTCAAGGACACATCACAGCCACAGCCAATGGGTGAAGAGGAGAGTCTACACTCTTTCCTTGATGGTGACAAAAGTGAAGTGGGACAACTTTTGGACCAATTGAGAAAGAAAGACAGCATTGATGATGTGCCCAGTGCTGAGACCCTGATAGAAGTTGACAGCGAATTCCCAACTTCAGCCCCACTGACTGAGGAGGACATAGTGACAGCTGTTCAGCAGACAAGCCAAGAAGACCTATCACAGCCAGAGGAAGAATTTGAGAGCATGGCAACTCCTCCTGTTACCAGCAGACAATGTCTAGAGGCCCTCCATACAGCAATGTCTTACCTCTTGCAACAAGCTGACAGTGATAGGTATATGCAGCAACTTTCAAATGTGAAAAGTTTCGTGCAAGATTCCGCCATCAGCCGACGCAAACAGAAAAAGATGGATGATTTTTTTAAAAAGAAATAAAGAGACCCTACTGAACTGTTTCCCCTTAATATAAAAATAAATGGCCAAGGAGGGATAGTACCTTTTGGTGGGGGGCGTACGCCTGAAGCCAACTGGTTCTCACTTGTGCCTTTATAAAAAAAAAAAAAAAAAAAAAAAAAAAAAAAAAGCTCAATGACACTACTGAGAGAAAATGGGCCAACTACACCCCTGTTCAATTTTTTTTGTCAAGGGACAAAACCCATGATTTACAAAAGTCAAGATCAGTCCTTATTTCCCTTGATATCTGATATAACAGGGATCTGATATAACAGGGATTTTGATTTGGTCCCATCATCCCTGTTATATCAGGTTTCCACTGTATAGTGAAAACAGATCTGGTGACAAAACACAACCCTGTCTGACTTCTCTTTTGATGTTTTGGAAAGAGCTTATATTGTTTTCTATTCTCATTGTAACTGTTTGTTCCCAGTACATGTTCTTGATTATTCGTAGATCTTTTCCATCAACATTGAGTCTCTCCAGTTGGTTGATCAATTCTTCATGTCGTACACGATCGGAAGCCTTGGTATAGTCAACAAAGCATAAATACAAATCCTTATGTGATTAGGTGTTCCAATTCCCCTTTCCTAATAAAATTGCGTATGAATGTTGCCTGTCTTTTCCAAATCTTCCTTATGAATGATCTGCTTGCGTCTGCCTCCATCAACACTGTCTCGTTTGTTTTATTTTGCTGTCCATGGAACTCTCAACATTCTTCTTAGAAACCACATCTCGGCTGCCTCAATCTTGTTCTGGCTTTCCCTGTTGACGGTTTCTTTGTTACAGACCTCAAACTCAAGGCCAAAGTCTGTGAGTTTGAAACATTTAAAGATTCGCGGATCAAAGACAGAATCGTTAGTGGAGTCAAGTGTGATCAGCTGCGTGCACGACTTTAAGAGAACCTAACAGTTCCAAAGGCGGAAGTCATATGCTGAGCAGCACAGATTTCTGTACACCAAGTAAAGACAATGGATGAGGACCAGTAAAATGTAAGCACTGTTAATCAGAGCATAAAAAAAGCAAGAACAATACTAGCAAGGAGCTATTCAGCCGTTTCTACTGTGGGCAAAAAATCGCCATCAACCAGAGAGAGAGAGAGAGAGAGAGAGAGAGAGAGAGAGAGAGAGAGAGAGAGAGAGAGAGAGAGAGGCAAAGAGACAGAGACATGGGAAGAGAGAGAAGAGAGAGAGAAGAGACAGACAGAGAGTGAGACAGACAGAGAGACAGAGAGTGAGACAGAGAGAGAGGGAGAGAGACAGAGAGAAAGACAGAGAAAGACAAACAGAGACAGAGAGAGAGGGAAGGGATTAAGAGAGAAACAGAGAAGATACTTCATTCTCCGACAGTAGAAAGTTATTTAGCTAAAAGCCATTTTTTTCAAACATGCCGTTGCCTGATAGCCGGATGATTTATAGGATCATCAATATACATATTTGATTTTCTGTATGCGTATACACACCAAGGGGGGTTTAGGCGTTGGCGGGTCCGCACACATTTTGACTTGGGCGATCGGAAGAATCTTCGCCATTTACTCACAGGGAATCCAATATTTACTCACTTGACTATTGTCCAGAGAGAGAGAGAGAGAGAGAGAGAGGAGAGAGAGAGAGAGAGAGAGAGAGAGAGAGAGAGAGAGAGAGAGAGAGAGAGAGAGAGAGGAGAGAGAGAGACACACACACACACACAGACAGAGAGAGAGAGACACACACACAGAGACAGACAGAAACAGACAGACAGAGAGAGAGAGCGAGAGAGAGAGAGAGGGAGACAGACAGAGACACAGAGAGACAGACAGAAAGAGACACAGTGTGAGAGAGAGAGAGAGACAAATAGAGAGAGAGAGACAGACAGACAGAGACAGAGACAGAGAGACAGAGAGAGGGGAGGGATTAAGGGAGAGACAGAGAAGATACTTCATTCTCCGACAGTAGAAGTTATTTAGCTAAAAGCCACTTTTTTTCAAACATGCCGTTGCCTGATAGCCGGATGATTTATAGCATCATTAATATACATATTTGATTTTCTGTATGCGTATACACACCAAGGGGGGTTTAGGCGTTGGCAGGTCCGCACACATTTTGACTTGGGCGATCGGAAGAATCTTCGCTATTTACTCACAGGGAATCCAATATTTACTCACTTGACTACTGTCCAGAGAGAGAGAGAGAGAGAGGGGAGAGAGAGAGAGGAGAGAGAGAGAGAGAGAGAGAGAAGAGAGAGAGAGAGAGAGAGAGAGAGAGAGAGAGAGAGAGAAGTTTTTTGTTTGTTTTGTTTTTTCGGATTTAACATTTGAATTCTCAACAGAACGTATCAAATAGAATAAAATAAAACAACAAAATAAGTAATCATAAACCCCTCTCTCTCTTTTCTCTCCTTAGGAATCCTTAAGAAAACAAACCACCACCACCACCCACAAAAAAACAAAACAACAAAAAAAAAAAAAAAAAAAAAACGTGCAGGCAACGGCTACTTTGAATATTGACGTTTGACTTCTACCGTTGGAAAATGCTCTCTCTCTCTCTCTTCTCTCTCTCTCTCACACACACACACACAAATAGACACTGTGTTGCGGGCTTGGGTCAGACATGCCACCATTGTCAAAAAAGCATGTTATCTTTGTCACCCAATTATGTGATGGCTGTATGTATCATCTGTTATCTGTTTGAAATTACTGTTCCTGGCCCACGATTTGTGAACGACAGCAAGAGAATAAAGAATACTAGTTTGTCTCTAATCACGCTGTGCATCTTGAGACAAGAACTGTTTATGGTTGTTAAGTATTGTAAGCGTGCAACTTCGTGTTCATGGCATGCAACATAATCACAACCTCCT
The DNA here is from genome assembly GCA_030674185.1 of Monoplex corrugatus. Lineage (NCBI taxonomy): Eukaryota > Metazoa > Mollusca > Gastropoda > Littorinimorpha > Ranellidae > Monoplex > Monoplex corrugatus. The sequence goes on along the minus strand of CM060314.1, from coordinate 60,636,858 downwards.
GTTGCTTTGCCATCGTAAGCTTACTCCCGACTGATGTTAACTTTCTGCTTAAAATTACTATTTGCTTGTGTACGAAAGGGATTGCCTGTAGTGTCAATATAAGACCAGAACTTGCGGTGGCCACAATGTTGCTCATTGCATTCTTTCATTTCATGTATCAGTGTCGCTCCTATCTGATTTTTACCATTCTAGTCCACAGTTTATTTTCGTGGAATGCAGTCTTTTATTTCCTGTTCTCTGTATAAGCACAAGTCTGCTACTCAAGAATTTTCATTATTCAACGCTTGAGCGCTTAGCTCCTCCACAGAATGTTATTTTAGACTGTTAAAGGAGGGGAGAAAAAGTCTCTATTCATGTTGCCGATCAGCATGGGCTGCAATAACGTCTGTGCCTTTAAATTGCAATCCATCTGACTCGACTGGGTATTCGAAAGGAACTCAAGCTCTCCACTTGCATTTATTTTAGAAGCAGCCTTTTGATTTGCGGGCCCACTCTTGTTATGATAAAGCCCCATTGCTTTTCCAATGAAAATAACAGCATGTGCCTGCTGCTCAACGTCCAGTATTACGGTGAGATACCCAAATTACAGAGGCACTTTTTAGATTTGCCTGCACATTTCAATGAACGCTGATTGCCAATATTCTATGTTGCCCCCGATTAAAAACAAAATCCTTTGCTCAGTTTTAAGTTTTTTTTTTTTTTTTTCGTGCATACTGTCGCTTGATGGCCATCCATCTTGTAAAAAAGTGTTTTCTGTTTGATTTTCTGACTGGCCTACCCCCCTCCCCCATCTCTCTCCTCTCATCCGTCTGTGGTCAAAACTTTTAGTTTTTATGAATTCATGTATCAATATTTTTTTGTGCAGTTTTCTTTTTGATTTGCTTGTTGTAGTTGTTATCGAAAGAGGCTTCTGTTCGTTTATTTGTTTCTTTTCCTCAAATAAAACATAAATCAAGATCCTGATGCAAATACTACTAATAATGATGCGAAAATAAACGACGACGGAGAAGATCTTGTATAGCGGTATTCTCAAAACTCATCTGCACACAATGAATATACGTTAGAAGAAGAAGAAGAAGAGAAAGAAGAAGAAGGAGAAACTCTTGTATAGTGTTATTCTCAAAATTCATTGCAGATGATAAAGTAAAATAATCATGAATACAGGAGAGTTGATTTTTAAGGGCTAGATTTATATAAAGCTACTGCCATTACTAAAAAATATGCAGCTGTATTGGGGGTCGAGTTTTCAAATTTAATGCTTGCAGTTGCAGTGACACATGCGCCTGCAAGAACTTATTGCAACGGTGTAAGAGAGACAATCCCTAAAAGTCTAACCAAGACGTCAAGAGTTTCGTCCCTTGTTACAAGCCAGCGATGATCGTTGGCCGTCTTGATCGTAATGCTCCGGTGTGTCTGTGTGCGTGTGCGTTCTGGCCAACACCCGTACGTTCCCGACCGCACACAAAAATGCATATCCACACAAACGCGCTTGCGCATACTTATCGACTTCATCACGGTGTACGATTATGTCTCTTTTACAAATCGTCTGAATTTCGAATTATGACTTTGGCATACTATTTTCTAGAGATGTAAGCTGCAGTAGCCCAGTTTGATGGAATTTATATACAAAACAAAACACGTACTTGCAATGACTAAACATGCCTGTGCCACAAAAAAAAACTGAAGACACCAAACTGAATTACTGTGTCCAAAATGAAAAATTCATTGTATTGGTCTGCCTGAACCTTTGCTTGTGTGTGTGTGTGTGTGTGTGTGTGTGTGTGTGTGTGTTGTGAGGAGTGAGGATGAGTGAGTGAGAGAGAGAGAGAGAGAGAGAGACAGAGAGACAGAGAGACAGAGAGGTAATGATAAAAGAATGAATGTTATTTTCCTCTATTAAAAGTTAACTTCCTTTTTCAAACTTACTGAATACTAATCTTTGTAAAACAAGTCATGAAAACATAAAAAGCCTTCATGAAATGTTTAAAATAATAAAAGAGCCACAAACTGTTGCTTCATCATTCATACGTGTCTGCTTTTAGATTCCATGGTACCATTTTTATTTTGTATAGTCGGAAGCGCCCTGCATTTAAGCCAAACGCATTCAAATACGCAGATTGGAAACTTTCGTCACTGACATTTTAGTGCAAAACATACAACTACATCCCTAGAAAAACAAACAAAAACAAACAAACAAAAAACCCAGATAATCTGGGGAACAGTTTGGGTTGTTATGAACTGAATTATGGACCGTATCTAAACCATATCCAAAGATCATGGGGTATAGAGCCGAGTGACTGACACAAGTCTTTATAATAACTATTGGTCAAGGTTTCCCCAAAACACATTGCTTGAATCCATTTGCATCCGTTCTGTTTAAATGGTTAGAACTACCAACACATTTTTATCTTTGTCTGATGAGTTTGTTTTGCATCCACGCTTAAGAGCAACTTCAGATGAAACATTAAAATAACTGCAAGAATTCCTGCAGGAAATGGTGGAATTTCAAGTTTACAGGGAGATAAACAGTCCACATTAGCCTAGGACACACGCTAAAAACAGAAGTTTCTTCCCTTAGACCAGTAAACTCGTTTCTCCTGCTGAAAGGCTGACTCCTTCCCACATGTTTGATTTTTGTATAAAGTTATATCAAAATGATTTGATGTGAATCAGTGGTATTTGACCGTAAGTATGAAAATGCTAGATCTTGTTAGTTCTAATGTCTGCGAACATAACGAAAATGTCTTTTGGAATTTCCTTGAAAGCAGATTTGTTTATAAAATTAAAAAGCAGAGGAATTATGATGATCAAATTTCGTTTCTTCAGTATCATCTTTGAAGTAGCACAAAGGGCCCATGGGAAGGTGTACTGTAGAAAAAAAGAGGCCTAGCTACTTGGTGTTCATACATTTTTTAAACTTCCCTGCGCAAAATTTCCAACTATTGTTCAGTTTAAAAAAATCCTTGTTCAAACACAAATAAACAGAGAGAGAGAGAGAGAGAGAGAGAGAGAGAGAGAGAGAGATCGAGAGACAGACAGACAGACAGACACAGAGAGAGAGAGACAGAGAGAGAGCATGAAATGATCAAACCATTTATATAATCTCCAGTTTCTTAGAAAAAAGAGAAGAAGTAATAATAAAATAAAATGAATAAATGGAAAACAAAAACTACTTTCCATCAGCTGCATTTCTGACTGCAAACGTCTGTGCTGCGAGAAATTAAAGCAGCCATTAAAAACCCCCAGTACTGTAATATCAAGACGATATAATTGTATAATTAAAATTGAAATTGAAATACTTAGAATTTGAAATTTAACAAAAATGAAACTAAATTGAAATGATTATTATTTTCACCAATGAAAGAAAAAAACAAAAACAAAACAAAACAAAAAACGAATGATAAAAAGGGAAGAAATATCAATAAAAAGGTAGATATGTCTAATTTCATGTAGAAGTGTTGTAAAAATCTTAAAATGGGAACATTTAATACATTCCTGGAAAACTGAGGATTCGAACGTTGACACAAATGTAAGAACGATAACAGCTTCTGAGCACTTTATCTAACGTTTTGTTTTAGTATATGTCCGTATATGTGCCGTTTTCAACCAACGGCTTCTCTTTGTATGTAGAAAACTTTCTTTTATTAAAAGAGGAAGCATATTCTGATACAGGTTATACACCTCAAACAGACAGACAGAAGACACACACACACACACACACGGCAATATGAAAGAATCCCCTCCACACACACGCATTCTAAAGATTAATGGAAACATAAAGAGAAAAATCTGATGTGTTAAAACTGTTAAGCATCAGAACTGACCATTCACTACGGTTAGAAACAATTTCTCGGTTCCTGCACAGACAAAATTTCAATGACCATAGCAGTATTTGTTGTTCATTACTCTCTCTCGCTGCCCTCATTGACTGTGAAGTATAATGATTCGGAGACAGTAAAGCTATTTACTTCTATCACTGTTGGATCTTATCTATGCAAAGATGAAACTGGCACTGAGTGCCTGCATAGATGCTTCTGGGTTGCATAAGAATGCACAATATTTCACAAGCAGAACCTTGCTAAACTGAGTGAATACTGTTCAGTTTAATACTGAATGGAGAAGAACAGAAAATGCTCCCCGTGGTACTCCCAACTTCCCCTCGCGTATGTCAGAACAAAGTTGTCTCAACATGGACTTGCAATTGTCAGTCTGCCAAGAACGGTTTGATAAACTGAGGGAGGTGATCTCTAAAACAGCGTTTCTGAATGTCTAAAGGTATTTCCTGATGTCCATGTTGTATCATAGCGCTTTCTAGGCCAAAAGAGCAGGTGACTACACATTGTTTACAAAGACATGCCAAATTGCGGTTTCAAGACGGATTGACTGACAAACGGACTTCCACGTCTGTATGAAAATCATCTTTACGATCGCGTGTTTCCTTTCTGATCGGTCACTCTCAGACATGATATGTACGCCCAATGATGGGTAATAATGTTAGTAAAGGGACAATGGATGGCCATTCAAATGGTGTCTATTCTTCTGGAACAGTCTCACATGAATCCAGACGAAGTGCTTTCCGGATTTACTCTCATATAGTCATTCATCCCCTGTTAAATAACTGACGTGTGGGTTTTCAGAGTGCTGATGGTAATCACTTGTAAACATGATAACAAAGGAGACGATGATGGAGATGAAGATGGGACCACACTTAGTCTGATCCCTCCAAGGATAACCCTACAAAGACATCAGTTCAATCTAAATCAATAAATGTCCAGTTAACTCCATAGGTTATGTCAGGACAATTAGAGTAAAGTTTTAACCCCAACCAGCACAGCTCAAGAGAACGCTGAGACCTCAACCCTCCCGACCATGGCAAGGTGGTGATCCTCCTAGGATGTGTTTGAGAAAAAAGCAAGAGCAAGAGAAATTATAGGCGATTAGAGATAAATATCAAGGACAGAAGTTTGGATACAATGTGTGCACAACAGATTCAACTGGAACCTTTGCAAGATACTCATGCTGTCAATAAAGTTGTCACAGATCGGAGGGCAAGTGGTTTTGTCTGTGTGGTAGGTAGAAATTTTGTTTACTTGCTCCATTGGCAAGTCAGAAAAATAATTATTGTCCCGCGCTGTTACTTCATGCATGTAACATAATGGAAAACATCATCATATCTAACATTCTACTTTCTAGATAAGTGTATCGTAAAACATCCGGAAATATCATTAACATGGGAAATGCAACACAAAACTGATTTCTTTCCTTGTATTTTGATCCAAGGAAAACACCCATGAATGAGGTTTTACGATGCTGGATATGACTAGGTAAGTATAACGTTTGGTCAAAATGACTTCCAGAACTGAAGCTACTTTTACAGCTGTAATGGTGGTCTTTCCTAGACGGATTTCAGGGTCAGCCAAAAATTTTCGGAGGTTAGGAAAATGATAAACTGTTTTGGTAGCAGAGAAAGTAAAGCCATTTACCTTTGGTCGGTCTGGTGCTAAACATCTGCATAAATGCTTCCAATTGCAGAGAGTGCAAAATTATTCACAAGCAGAGCAAAGTCAGAATCACATTATTGTCGTTTAATCCTGAGATTATTGTTCGACACTAACGCCAGGAAGAGAACATTCCCTTGTGATACACCCAACTCCCGCTCGTATATGTTAGATTGAGTTGTATCAACATGGACTTGAAACCATCAGTCTTCTGAGAATTTTTGAGTAACAGGGAGGCGACCTTGAAAACCGAAATTGTGAAGGTCTAAAAGTATTCCCGGTTTCCTTGTGGAATCATATGCTTTTTCTAGGTCAAAGCTGGTGGTGACTACAGTTGTTCGTCTTGGAAGGTATCACAGTATCACAGCAGATTAACACAAATGGACCTCCGTGTCCGAATCAGTCTGTAATATTGGTGCTTTTCTTTTTTGGTTAGTTAGTTTCAGACATAACACATATGCTCAAAATGGTAGATAATACCAAGTCACCCCAGGAGAGCTGTCATGCTAGGAAAAAGACAGTATCCATTCCAACTGAGTCGACTAATGTTCAGTTAACTGCATAGGTTATATCAGGACCACGGTCAGTAGAGATATACAGTTTTAAATCAGAAGCCCCAGCTGGCAAAGTTCAAGAGATTACTGAAACCTCAAGCCTCCCGACCATGACAAGTGACAATCCTCCTGGAAAGTGTCATAGGAAAAGCAAAAGCGTGAGAAATTATTGGGGAAGAGCTATATAATTATCAAGGAGGGAAGTCTGGATACAATGTGGGCACAACAGGTTCAAATGGCACCAACCAATGATATCGATGCTCACTTAACTAATTCTGAAATGGAAGTAGTGCTTGAGTGCCGTCAAAACCTTTGTTTCTGCTCTGTGTAAAAAGCTTGAGAAGTCAGGATATGAATACCAACAGAAGAATTGATAAACTGTGAGAACGTGAAAGCTGAGCTGCTGAAGAGTGAAGCTTGAGAAGCTAATATGATAACAATTTTATCAAATGACTGGATAGATTGTGAATGGGTAAAAACAGAGCTATGTCAAAGTTAGCACTTGATGCTGATTCATCCAAGAAGTCTTGGTAGATGAAACCCTTGAGTAGTTCTCACAGAAGATCAGGACATGTTTTATGCTTTGGTATGTTGCAGCACAATGGGATCATGTCATTTTAAAACAAATCAAAGACTCGTTTCTCAGCGCCTATCTAAGATGGAAGATAAGACGAGGTTTTCCTCAGCGGTTCAACATCTGAGACAGGGCTAAAGTGCGAGGAGGATGGAAAAGTTAATTTGATGATGAGTTGACATGGTTATGGTTTCTCAGGCACAATTTCATGAATGTCCATGAAATAATCATGTGCATATAAAGATCGCAGACAAAAAGTCGTATTGCAATGTATGGTATCATTATGGCTTGTCAAGCACAAATGTATGTCCACGAAATGGTAATTTGTACATAAATGAAAAAAAAAAAGAAAGAAAAGAAATATTGTACTACATTCTGTAGAGGACATATTATGGTTTCTCAGGCAAAAATGCATGCACATGAAACAATCACGTGCATATGAAAGAAATGCATACAAGCGTAAGCACATGTACATGAAACAATCATGTGTACATAAATATAAACAAAATAACTACTGCATTCTGTATTGGGTACTGCTATGGTTTGTCAGAACAAATGCATATCCATGAAGTGATCATGTGTTTAAAAGAATGCAAACAAAATAATTATACTGCATTCTGTACTATGTATCAGTATGGTTTGTCAGGCATTAATGCATGCATACCCATGAAATAATCGTGTGCATATAAAGAATACAAACAAAATAATAATTATGCTGAATTCTGTACAATGCATTATGGTTTGTCAGGCACAAATGCATGTACAAGAAATAATCATGGGTATAAAAAAAAATCAACGTAAGTTTACTGTATTCTGCAGTGGACATGAGTAGGGTTTGTCAGGCTCAAATGTAATGCACATAAACCAAACGTGTGTTTATGAATACAAACAAGATCACTAACTACTTCACTCTGTATTGGATATCGTTGTGGTTGTCACAAAACCATATACGATACAGCTGGCAAAATTCTAGTTTTTCTATGAGACGAGATTCCCAGTCATCTCAGTCTGTGATGTTGTTACTGTAGAGACTTCAGAAGCCATAAAACTTTCACATGGTTGTCACTGATGGAGAGGTTTGGCCACTGAAGTGATCTGAGTAATCATGTCTAGGTGATGTCAGATATTGGCAAGTGTTCTTTGAGACGAGTGTTAAGTGTATGTCCAGTTCACAAATTACTAGTTTAATATATTTCCAAAAAGTAATTGACATAATATTTATGACAGCAAGAATTAATAAATCATTCTCTAATTCTTCTTTTTCCTATTTCCATCACTATTTTTCACATAACAGATGGTGGCATAGCTCTCCAGACTGAAACTCCTGCCCCTGAAGTTGGGATAGGTGGTGTGATCTGAGAAGCAAAGATACATGTTTTGGTCAGTAATACAAAGATATTCGAACTGGCCAGCAACAGATACTGGATGCGTGAAACTGACCTCAAAGACACTACCACCATGTTCTTTCACTACACAGGCACGATACCATCCATTGTCATATGCAACAGTTAACCAGTCATCAAGTATTTGGTTTCATAGGTGTTAATAGTAACACTGTTCTTTCCTAGTTGGCTGATGAAGTCGCTGAAGCTTTTGCTTTTTGGTTTAGGTGGCGTCTTGCACTGGCAGTGGCCTTTCTTGCTACATTTGTTGAGGATCCTCTTTTGATTGCCATTATTTTCTTTCTCCCCACTGCAGAAGCCTAATCCTTCACATCACTTTTTGGCCCTTTGCTCTTCTTTGGCTTCATGTTGATGTTTTCTTCTCAGATGTTTTCCTTCTTTTCTGGCGTTTTCATGAGCTTCCTCCTTTCATCAGCACATTGAGATATAAGGAAATCAGAGAGAGATTTTCTGTTCTTTTTCAGCAGGTACACTGTAGAATGGCATTGCAGAGTTGCATGTCTGCATCTATTCTGACTGGAGTCAAGGCTGCCAGACTGTCCTTCACAAGAGAGATTTGTCATTCTCACATGCCGAGTCCTCTTCAAGTCTTCTTTAGGAGATCTTTTCCATATTTTCCTTCTGGCGTGAGATCGTGCAGCTGATTGTGGTTTGTCATCAAAATGCCATTGAGGATACTTATCACCGTGTCCTGAAAGAAAGCGTTATTCTTCACAGCTGCTTGTGTTGACAGATACAGTCATGTCGGGAAGGAAATCCGGAAAGATGGGATGACTTATGATTTGAAGTGGATTTTTCTTCTACTTGGAAATGAAGTTTCCAGTGGTTGGATGTAGTGATAAGGATGGAGATGTGGAACATGTTTATTGTTCACAAGATCCCAATATGGTCCTGTGATGTGAACACACACACAGTTGCTACAGCACGGAGCATGGCACAAATTCTGGGGTCAGTGAGTCATCAAAGTCAGACTGGACTTTCAGATTAGTTTTCTCCCAGTTGTTTGATGAAAGCTGCAATATCATTACGGTGGCGGTAAACCTGTGCACCAATTTCAAACAGAGCATTAAACCTGTTGTCTTGGCAGTTCTGCGCCAAACTTTTCGTACCTCTTGTCCTACACAATGCAAGCCATTTTTTCTCAGCCCACTCTTTTCATTCCCAACGGGATCAGAATACCTGCAGCAGTGATGATAAATTCAGAGTCAAACTTGGTATGGGATGGAGCGGTTTCTCTTCCAAGTTTGAAGTTTCACTACTTGTAAAGTTGTATAGTTGGTGTTGTTTCGCAAAGTTCTTGCAACTGTATGGATGGAATCCCAGAAGAGCATTTGCCATGCAGTAGAAGCTGTGAACAATTTCTGGGATACTCCGGTTCCTGTTAAAATTTGATCTCTCCATTCTTGTACTCGTAGCAGTTGGTTTGACTTTTTTCATTGGCTGCCTTGTCACCCATGAATGCTTAAAGCTTTTCCAGAATGTGGGACGGAGAGAATTCTTTCTTTTGAGGATAAGCTCCTTCAAAACAATAGACCTCCTGTAGTTCTTCCAGGTCGTGTTGGACTGATGTGCTTATTTTATCTGCTGTTTTCCTGGATACATTTCGAAACCTGAAGGCAGTTCAGCTTCACTGCCCAGAGACAAAGTCGAAATGTGGGAGGGGGTTGCCTGCATGTTTCATCCTTGTTTACACCTTAGCTGCTGGTCTTCCGAAGTTTTTTCAACATACAGCTGCTCGAAAAGAAAATGACCCTCATCTACTATTTCCACTACACATTGCCTCTTGAGGAGATCTTCAGTGCAGCATTTTATTCCAAGTGCAGTAAGAACAGCACCAATGGCAGGCCCAACATTTCAACAGCCACATCCAGACCTACGACACAAAAAATACACAGTCCGATGTTGTCTTTGAAGACACAATTTTTCCTTGGGTTCAAATACTTGCCTGTTTTTCCCATTATAATTTCTTTTTTTAACACATTCCGTACCGCGTCACGAGATCCTCGTGACTCAGCTTTCACTCTCCGTGGACCGCATCATGAGGATTTCGTGACCTGAACCGTAGTTTCAGTTTCGAGTATATAAATAGAAAATGACCGCATTGCTGACGTGAATCCTTTTCCGGCAAAGGGAGTATACTGTTGTCATTTCCTTTCTGCGTTTACACGATGTTTGAAGCGGCAAAAATGGCATAAAACATGTGTAATTTGAGTGTTTCTGAAGTCTCTCTCTTAACATTACTTGGTCAATAATTAGTACAGTGACCTATTTTCTTGGTAGGAAAAGGGTTAAGCATGTTTGTTTGTCTGCCTGAAGGAGGTTTGTCTCTGTTCTCCATGTCAGAATCTGTCTGTGAAGTTTGCTGGTGCTGCCTGAGGCTTTCCTAAGTTCATCTTGGAGACTTTTTCCAAAATCTTTCTTGATATGTAATTTTTTTTCCTCACATACCGTAGCGACGTTCTTCAATGCTTTTACTTTCAGTACTGCATATGACCTAGATCCTGTTGCCATTTAGAGTTTTTTTATAAGCACCTTCTTGTTTATTCATCTGTCTGAACTCAGCAGTGATTTCTTCTTGGCCTCTTGTTGCCAGATCTCCCCAGTTTGCTGATCTGGAAAGAAAATAAGAAACTTGTTAGAAAATTACTGGGTCAGGTTATGGTGGGCTGATACCAGAGATCGTACCAATTCTACTGCTTACTAAGATGCAATCTTGTCCTTTCAAACAAATCATTGACAATAAGAATACCTAACCTTTTCAACTATTAACTTTGAAATGAAACCTACAATAACCGACTACTGGAAAGCCTACTTTACAAACAATAAAACATTCTATTAAATTTTAAACGAGTTAATAGAACTAGAATAC
>CM060314.1:60615960-60618460 GCA_030674185.1 Monoplex corrugatus | reverse complement strand
CTCTCTGACCCAATCCACTATCCTGCTGCACGACGCTGATGGATAGGATGAGAGAGTCCAAGGTTTAGGTTTTTTGCTTTGCTAGCATGGTTGATAATGCAGGATGCCGGTAGACAAGTTGCAGGAGGCTTTTGTGAACTATCAGATACAACACTACAAAAAACTAGTTTCTGTGTCTTTGAATTACATCCCTTCTCTTGTGGTGAGCTGTTTCTGAAAATCGTGATAAACTGTCAAGACTATGCAGATATGCATGAGCCTAGCTAATGTTTAAAAATTTCTGTTATGCAAAACATGCTAATAAAGACGCTGGGTACATGTTCATCTCTATGGTAATGAATGCATTTGTGTAATTTATGTCTTGTTAAATTGCATTCTAATGTTATTATCTAACTGGAAAAGTACAGAAACGTGGAGCAGAGCAGTGGCGTAGTTAAGTTAGGATAACTACATAGAACGGGAGAGGTTTTGAATGAATTAGGATTTTTGTCTCCCTTTATCTATCTTCCCTCTGATGCCCCTTTATACCCCTTTATCTCCCTTCTTCATAAAATCCTATATATCAGTCTGGGTACTACTAATTCTCCCAGATCCGACGATAAACAGACAACCCCATCTACAATATATCCATAACACAAGCAAAACAACCCAGTACCACAAAGAAAGTGTCCCAGCAACATTGTTGACCCTCCAACTCACCCCCTTTTTCATCCAAGGTCCTTAATGCAAACACGTAACTTTATGTATGATAACATTTCTGTTGTAACCAGCATTTCATTGGGAACTTAGGTAGAAGGATAGGGAAAATTGCCGCCGCCACGGCCACACTGTATATGAGAGTGTGGGGAAATAACAAACTCACCAAAGCCACCAACACTGGAACATACTGCATTCTGAGTACGTTTCTCTACAACAGCGAGAGCTGGACAACAGACGTGTTCCAAGAGCAGCGCCTCACTAGCTTTCACCTGCGGTGCTTGTGCCATATCCTGGGCATTTCTTGGAATGACTATGTGCCACAAAAAATGGACGTTCTGAATCAGGCCAAGCATGTATGAGGTCTTTACATAATGACGACTGTGACTGCTTAGCCATGTCCATCACATGCAGGATGGCCACATCCCATAAGATCCTGTAAGGAAAGGTCGTTGCAGGATCCCAGCACACTACCGCGTTATAGGGATGTTCTAAACGAGGCCGGAGTTATTGGAGTTATTTCAAGAGGTATTCACCGCGCTCGGACAACTCCATATGCCCTCCACCCAAGTCTGCCAGCAATTATCTGAGAGATTTCCTGAGCCTTCACAAAACCATATGCGCTGGCAAGGTCTTGAAACGGGGAAAGTGGAAAAAAGGATCAATCACACACTAAGCTGACACCACCAGAACGACAGAAACATTAAGATAGGGGCAATAAACAGGCCACGTTTTAATGTTGCAGGCTGGGTTTGAACTCAGGATGTGAGATCTCAGATCCATGACACTACCAACCAGCCCACAACAAAACCAGAAGTCCAGTGATACTAGTGCGGACACCTGAGAAGAGACGGCTTCAAATCGCTGTGCGTAGCAACAGGATGTACGTGTAGGCATCATCACTGAAAAGAGTAAAGAGAACAGGAAAGCCGCGGCAGTAACCACCCAGCCAAAGCCATCAGTCGTCATATTCGACAGCTATGCCAAAGATTGCCACACAAGAACTGGCTTGTTCAGCCAAAACCGGCGCATCCTGATGAGTCCTCAAATAGGCGCGTCTACTGTCTGATCAAATAGACAGAACCACCTGGTGATGGGGAGCTTATTATCCTTATTTTGTTTGTTTTGTTTTCCAAAACAAGTGCGACGGCCTGCGTTCTTCTTGTTTTGATTTGTTTTGTTTTTCAGGGAGAATCACATTCCTCATCCTTGTTGCTTTTATCCTATCTTGTCATGAACAGGGTCAGATATACATTCAAAGCAGGGGAAACGGAGGCTGCAGAACAGAGACACCATCATCATCATCATTATCATCATCATCATCAAGTACCCTGCTGCATGGCGTTGGCGAGCATGGTCCTCCATAATTATGTATCTATCCCTTGCTGCCGAAAGCACAGCTTCCACCCTCTCCGTCTTCAGCCATCCTGCAAGTACGTCCAATATTTTCTCCCTGGATCTACCTGGTGCTCTCTTTCCCTCCACCCTTCCTGTTGTGACCAAGTGCTCTAATTCCCCTTTTCGTGAGCCAGAATCAAACATACGTATTCAATTTGAAAATCCGAGCAATATTTCTACCTTAATAACTTTCATCTAGGTACATAGATTAAGATAAACTACGTGCAAGTAAAAATGCTGAGTTAATAATGGCGCCATGATATAGAGACTTGGTCTCCGGACAGAGAGCTATCCAGATTTCATACAAAAAAAGAATTGTTTTGACGAAATAAAATCAGTATAATTCAACTGAAATGTATATATATACCTTTGACTCATGTTGTACATCTGGTTTGTGTTGCATTTA
>CM060314.1:60598460-60605960 GCA_030674185.1 Monoplex corrugatus | reverse complement strand
CCATTCATTTGCTTATGGATGTTGGTTCTCAGAAATCTCTGCTCGAAGCGTCTGGGTACCAGAAAAAAAAATCCAATGATTAGATTGTAGGACTGGCCTGGTAGCACTTCTGTGTGATTTCTTTGATGATGAGTACACTTTTGCACTGAATTGCTGGGTCTGTGTTTAGAAAGGTTGATATCCACACACGCACAAGTACACATTCACAACAGACTGACGCACGTTCACTTATGTTTGTACAAAGTATTCATATTTCTGAGTGTTAATTCACATCCAGAATTGGATACCTGGCAACCCATAGGAGAACAAAACGTTTCCTACAAGTCCCTTTTCCAACCAGCAGTCCACTCTCAACCACACCATAATCCCCTCGTCTCTCTTACTATCCATCATCGTCCTCACCGCTTCACACAGTCCCTTCAGTGGCTGAGGACAGACATTTCCAGTCTGAAGGCTGACCTGATTTCTGTATCAATGCAACTATGTTATATAGCACGTGTCACGTCAGACTGAATCATATAGTCTTCTCCATATAGTCCCCAACCACTATTGTCTTTTCCTCTGCTGGTGATGAATTAACATCCAGACGTCTGCATTCATTTCAGTTTTAAAGTTTACTTATTCCCTCCCTAGCAAGTACGAAAAATGATGAATGCGGCTATTTCTAATGTTATAACGTTAAGTCGTCATTTTTCTTCTTTTAATTGTACATTGATATGAGCCTTTTCTGTACCGAAGAAATGTCCTGTTCATTTTGCTGGTTTTCAGTAACTATTAAACATATTGAAACATATCAACATACCTACTGACGGCCAGACAGACAGACATTTAGAAGCAGGATGCAGAGGAGAACACCAGAGAAATAAGTGTACCAGAAGGATGGAGATGAATACCAAAGCGGAGTATTTAATGTGTTTGAAGTGGTAAACGTTAAGATTTAGAATTTACCATTTGTCTACACACAGGCAGATGCTAGAATCCACCCCTACCCACACACCTCTGTACCACATATATTTCACCCTGTTTACCCCAGTACCAATCTCCATATAATATCCCTTCACCACCTTCATCCAGCCACCCCTACCAACAGCCACGTCTGAAGGCTAACCTAATTTTTGTATCAATGCCATTGTGACAGATAGCACGTTCAGGTTCCCCACAGGGTCACCAGCTACTGTTGTCCTTTTTTCCACAGTTGATGCCTTTCTGGCATTGCGTTACAAACTCTAACCCCCCCCCCCCACCCACCGACGGCAAGTAGGTTATACTGAGTTTGCAAATTCATGAAGGAGGCTGTTTCCTAGGCTAGCTGAAATTTTGGTTGATTTCGTCATAATTTGTTGCATGCTTGATATTTTATATTACATTAATTATTGTTATTTATCAGGCCTTGCCTTCACATGTGTAAAGAAAATAGGTGTGATTTTTTGTTTTTGCTTGTTTGTTTTTGTAATGCTATTGTTATGTATTTTCCAGCTGTCAGTGACCATTAAACAACTGAAACAGATCAGAATACCTACCGACAGTCAGACGGACAGGAAGGAAAAGAATGTGTAGGAGAAGAATCCAAAACACAAGCGTACCAAGCGCCAAAGACACAAGAGTAAACCAAACGTCCGTAGATGAATACCAAATTGACTTACACAGTCATTTCTCAGCGTTACACATTCAGATGAATATGGTGTTGTCTATGCACACACAGGCAAAGTCTGGAGTCCACCCTTCTCAACACACCCACACACCCCTATACCACCCACACGACAGCCCTGTCAAAACAAACCTCAATCTCCTTGTAAAATCCTTGCACCACTTCCCTCTGACCACCCGTACTAATAGGTCCGTCATTTTGTTGATAACAGACATTCTTTTCCAGTATGAAAGCGTCAACCTAATGATTTTTGTATCAGTGTCACTGTGATAGATAGCACATTATACGTCAGCGTGGATGATAACTGTATTTTTCTCCACTTTCATCCAGCTACTATTATCGTTTTCCATATCAGTGATGATTTCTAATTGAGATGTCTGCATGACTTCTGAATCAGCTAAGATGAAGGTGATGACAGGTTGTCCTAAAACGGTTGGTCCAGTCCTTGGAGAATGGGGTGGTGCAATCCTCTCCAATCCCAGGTCAACTTTCTGAGGGTGTCTCATTCCTCTCCTATGATTGGTTTACTTTAAAAACTCAAGCCTTAATCCTTTGACAGCGGCACTCTATCCACCAACTGCAAAAAAACAAAAAAAACAAAAAAAAAACCAACAACAACTAACCCTTTGATTCCTGCACCCTATCCACCAGCTTCCCTCAGTTCAAACGGTTAAATGTTTGCTTTGCTAACATGGTTAACAGTGCAGGATGCTGGTGGACAGGATGCTGGAGTCAAAGGGTTAACAAGGTCCTGACCAGATGCAGCTGGGTGGACTGGAGACCGCATGGTTGCACAACGTTTTCTAAGCTATGATCGTTCTCATGCCCTCAGACTAGAAGGCTAGAAGATCTGCCATTACATCAACCCCATTTGGAAAAATTCAGCTATACATTTTATTCCCAGATTCCTGGCTTGTAATGATCCATTCAGGTCTCACAGATTAATCCACCTTCCTTCTTTCTTTTTCCTCTCTCCATCGTAGCGATTGGATCATAATGATTGTGTCGATTATTCAAGGTGATTATAAGGGCTGTTTGTGAATAATGCAGGCAATGAAACATATTTTCTGTTCATGACTGCAGTTCATTGATTATGAAAGCTCATTTAATACAATACTGCTTGAAGCCTCACGGAACTAGACAAAATGGTGACAATGGTCAGACTGAAACACTGGTCGGGTGTTCATGTGTACAGTCATGGTTCATGTGATGAGTACGCCTCTGTACTGAGTTTTTGGGGGTTGTATGTAAAGATACTTACATAGAAGCTTACACACGCATGTCCATGTAGACAACACACATGCACGTGCACCTACACATGCACACATGCACATTCAAACTTGCGGAATCAAACACATTCACGCAATAAGTCATGTATGCAGCCGTATCTTAAAACGTTAAAACATTCAGAATTTAAAATCTGGGGACCCACAGGAGAGTCCATTCCTTTCCAGAAGCTTCTTCATAGCCCCCAGTCAACTGCCAACCTCTGCAAAATCTCCCTCTTCCCTTCCTCCTACTACCCATTCTTATCCACAGTACTACATAATCCCCATTATTTGTTGACGGCAGATATGACCAGTCTGAAGGCTAACCTGATTTCTGTATCAACGCCACTATGACATATACACACGCCACGCCAAAGTGGATTACATTTTTCTTTCTGGCAGTGTCCCCAAGCAGTATTGTCTTTTACCCCAATGGGGATGACTTCCCATCCAGTCGTCTGCATGGTTTTGAGTTATAAACTTTCCTTCACTGATGCCTCCTTTCCCCCCTCCCACTACCTCACCACACTTATACCAAGTGGGTCAAAATGAATTTGTAAATATATTAGGAAGGCATGGTCCAAAGATTATTTTTTTTATATTCTACGTTGTTTTTATTTATCGTTTTTAAACGATTCTGTTTGTGTGAAACAGTGGGAAGTGTGATTTTTGTGTGTGTTTTTTTTTGTAAAGTTTATGTCCAATTTTCCTCCCTCTTCAAAATGTCTATATTTGTGCCATGTCTGCTGCATTTCCTCGTTTATTTGTCACGTCTGTTTGCATTTTACAAAGCACCCAAGTACAGTTATTGGTTACTAAGCATGGTATATATATAACCCTTTCATGACAATCTTTTTGAAAAGTGTTTAAACAATAGCTATAACACTGACTATAATTGACTTCTACATTAGAATAAAACAAGAAAACAAGTTTTATCTACATTCAGTATCAATGCAGTGCCCATGGATAGTATATACCACACCTTTGGAAATAGCACATTTGTTTTTTACTACCATCGCATTCTTGCGTCCTATTGGTCTTTACGCCCTTATCTGATGAGTTGCCTCTGATATCTGTAATACTTTCATGCAAACTAGTTTTTTTTGGTCTTTTTTCTTTATCGTTGGGATTTGGTGTTATTGTCAAAAGAGATCATTGTCAATTTTATAGATTTCTGTTTCTTGTCTTTTTGAAGTGTTAGTTTCTTATTTTTCTCTTCATGCCTTCTTTCTTTTCTTGTCGTAAATGTGTTTGTCTCTTTTCTTTTTTCGTTTCTTTTTTTCTCGTGTAGCATGGGAACTGTACACAGCATAGTCTTGGATTGTTACAAGCGGACCTTCCATTCAAATGGCTTACTTCTAGTCGCTTTTTTTTGTTTTAGGATTCAGGGCATGTTCGGAGATAGTCTGTGTCAAAGTGATCTGCCTTCCCTCTGTCTCCCTGCCCCTCTCTGCCTCTGTCTCTCGCTGTCTCTGTCTGTCTGTCTATCTACCTATCGGTCTGTCTGCCTCTGTGTCTGTCTGTGAGTTTGCCTGTCTGTCTATCTGTCTGTCTGTCTGCCTGTCTCCTCTCTCCTCTCCTCTCTCCTCTCCCTTTCACTTTGTCGTTAATCAAACCTTGCTTTAACATGAGGTAATTTTCCCAGTTTCCCTGGAAGATGCAAAATGAGCAATCCATGATCTTCTGTAATAAAACGTCTGACTGTTTATAGATGTGAATATTTCAAAGACGATCTAATTTTAATTTCATGATGAACTATATAATTTTTTATTTGTGTTAAGTGCGCATGTTTTGTCACCACATATAGTCATTTTCAATCTTTTGAAGAATTTACCACAGAAAAATTAGGCGTACATATGGTTCCATTGTGACACAGTTTAAGCACATGTAAAATATTAAATCCGCTAAACAAAAGCACTATGCATTTGAATTTTCTGTATAGTATATTTATATGTAGTCTGAACCTACTGGATTTTCTATCTTTTTCCCGATTTGTTTTCACGATGGAAATGTGTGGTTGTTTTAAGAACATCATACTAAAGGATGAAAGGCATGATTGAATTGTCAGGACAGGAATAAAAATGTGTCTTGTTTCCCACTAAACAATTGTCTAGTAACGCAATGTTTTGTAAACATGCCAAATAATTTTTATTCGTTGATCTAATGTGCTCCAAATGCTTGTTTTTATATAAACTGTGTTTGAATCTGAAGTAAAAAAAAAAAAAAATGTCAGAGAAGGAAAATACAAGTCGTATTGTGAAACGTCCATTCATGAATGGAAATTTGATTTGAAGACATTCATGAATAGAAATTCGATTTGAAGACCGCATAGGTAAGAGTCCCCCAAGTAAACAGACGAAGGGGAATAGTAATCTGATTGTAAGACTTGGTGTGGTTATACTGTCAGAAACCATGAGTGTAGGTGGTATTTTGTATGTCGTACATTGCTGGGGCTGTGTACAGAAAAACTAAAACGTACATGAGTGCCACAAGATACATATGCAGGTACACTGAAAAACGTGAAGTATATCCATTGGCACATTTCCATAAGTTATACGCACATAATTTGCAGTTACCTATGTGCATACACAGATACATACATAGATACATACATAGATACATACATACATGCATACATACATACATACATAGATACATACATACATGCATACATACATACATACATACATACATATATACATACATACGTACATGCATGCATGCATGCATGCATGCATGCACTCATACACACATAGACACATACATACATACACACACATACTTACACGCACACATACACACATACTTGCATGCATACATACATTCATATATACATACATACATACCTACATACATACATACATGCATACAAAAACATACATACATACATACAATACATACATACATGCATGCATTCATCATTCATCACATCCACACATACATGCATGCATACATACTATACATACATACAAATACAAACATACAAACATACATACATACAACATACATACATACATACATACATATACATACATACATATATACATACATACAACACCAACACACATACACTCCATACATCCATACCATACGTCCATCACATCGATCCATCCATCCATCCATCCTCTTCCATCCCTTCCTCCCTCCCCATCCTCCATCCATCCATCCATACATCATACATACATACTTACATACCAAACAAAACTAAAGGTAGAATAAAACTCGTTTCAAGTTGGTTAACTCACTTCATGACCGAATATTTTCTACTAACATAAAAACCTTTCGAGAAATACCGTTATGAATAAAGAGAGCATTTTAAGCTAAGTTATGATCGTTACGGTTGGCCCGTGTAACCTGGTACATGTGTTCAGGGCAATGTAATACATTGATTTCATTTTAAAGTTATGAATTCTTGCTGCCCAGCACTACTGAACATTATGTCGAAACCTTTTAATTGGGCTAATAATAACAATTCAGAAATTTGAGACTTCTTGTTTCCCTGGTAAATGATATTCTAATGGATTTTTTTTTATGATTGTTGATAGACCTACCTAGAGACACACCACACACACACACACACACACAAACACACACACACACTCATACACACACACACACAGACACACACAAACACACACACACACACACACTCTCACTCCTCTCTCTCTCTCTCTCACCACACACACACACACACACACACACACACACACACACCAACACACACACACACTTCAAAGAGAAGAGAAAAGAGAGAAGAGAGAACAGAGACAAGACAGAGAGAGAGAGAGAGAGAAACAGAGACAGAAAGACAGAGAGAGAGAGAGAGAGAGAAGAGCAGGAGAGAGAGAGAAGAGAGAGAACAGAGACAGAGAAGAGAGAGAGAGAGAGAGAGAAAAGAGACAGAAAGACAGAAGAGAGGAGAGAGAGAGAGAGACAGAAAGACGAGAGAGAGGAGAGAGAGAGAGAGAAAGAGAAGAGAACTACTCGAGGTAGAGGAGAGAGAGGAGAGAAGAAGAATGCTCTCTATGTAATACAGGCTGACATATCAACCTGAAAATGCAAATCCCTAAGCTTTGCTACCCACAAAACCATCTCCAAATGACACAGGCCAGACAGCAGACAATAGTTACTGTATCAGATGATATACTTGGCCTCCTAGTTCTATGGAGCATTTGGTGGGGCGAATACAAAAAAATTGAACAAGCACATACACAAACAAAATGACGAAACGAAACGAAACGAAACCAAACCAAACCAAACCAAACCAAACCAAACCAAACCAAACCAAACCAAACCAAACCAAACCAAACCAAACCAAACCAAACCAAACCAAGCCAAACCAAACCAAACCAAACCAAACCAAACCAAACCAAACCAAACCAATCAAAATAACGCAAAAAAAACCAACAACAAACCAACAACAAAAAAAGCACAAAAATACTTCTGATAATATGGCAGGTTATGTTATCAGTAAACTGATAGCAACTTGGTTCAAAAACTGTGAGGGGACAAGACAAGCTTCTGGCAGTACGTCAGAGAACAGGGGTGAGTGAAGATTTTAAACTCATGGCGAGTTAGCACTAT
>CM060314.1:60588460-60593460 GCA_030674185.1 Monoplex corrugatus | reverse complement strand
ACACACACACACACACACACACACACACACACACACACACACACACACACACACACACACACATACACACCACATACACACACACACACACACACGTATAGACACACACACACACACACACACACACACGCACGCACGCACACGCACACACACACACACACACACACACACACACACACACACACACACACACACACACACACACACACACACACACACCATGGCGCGCGTGAGAAAAAAAATCTGAATTTTTTCACGCACGTATGTGAATGTACGTGCGTGCGTGCATGTGTATGTATAGATAAACAGTGCACGTGTGTATGTACCTAGGAATGTCTATAATGGGTCAACCCGCGATATATGAGAGCGCAGGGACAATAACTCCTTGATATTTGTAGAATTGAGTTTTACCGGACCCATACGTATAGCGATGCACGTAAACCTGACGTAGCAGAACTCTATAAAATGTAGAGATGTCACATAAATAACCAACAGGACACCCAGCGAAGGGGGAAAAAAAAGAATAGACATATTTTTGTTTAAACTAGAAAAGCTGTAATATTGAAAGAGAATGACTACTAGGATCCAGACTGCCGAATGAAGTAAACGCAGGTATGTTCTCGCAGCCCGAAGAGAAGGACAGAAATGTTGTCTCTCCTGGAATGGTGCAAATAAACAGACAGACAGACAGAACGAAACAAACGAAATAGGTCTTTTACTCGCTAGTATAAACATTAATTTTTTTTTGTCTAAAACACGTAACAAAACACACATCTGCGAGGAAAACAACTCTGTAATGAAGAACAAAACTGCTGGGTAATAGGGAACGCCCTTAGTGATCCTCATAGACTTTTCTGTCAATATTTAGGTCTTTCAAAGGGAATGTTCTTGTGATCCCAAAGCAGGTGGCGCATTTCTTTACAGAACTGCTCAGACCTGCTACCTGAAATAGCAAGAAGAGAGGGACATCCATACATATCCAAAGTGAATCACCTAAGCCTAACGTTTGCAGAACTTCAGAAAGTATGGAAATATCTTAACTACCAAGAAGGCTTTGATGTAAACACCAGCTGACTTTTTTGATCAGATTCTAAAGGCAAATGATGTTTCGGTCATATACTTGTTCTTCGAGAATAAATGATGGACCTTGTCTAGCTTAGAACCTAAAAGACATCTCAAAACCCATGACCAAACAGCTGAATTAATCATCCGGGGGGGGGGGGGGGGTGAGAAAGAGGGAGGGAGAGATAAAGAGAGAGAGACAGAGACAGAGACAGACAGACAGACAGACCGACCGACCGACAGACAGAGAAAATGAAAGAACGAGAGCGAGACAGAGAGAGAGAAAGAAAGAGAAACTGAAACTGAAACTGAAACTGTTTATTGTCATTACCCGAAAAGGTCTTTTGACAAGGGGGATAACAATTTTCCAGTAGTGCGACACATAATCCACTCTTTGTATGTGCGCAAATTCTTCACACATAATCAAAAAAAAATATCGAACATCCATTCCTTGAACAGTCGAACATATTCAAATCATATATAATGAACAATCATCCATTTTACCACTACTACATAATACAAAGAAAACAACAACAAAAAATATCAAAACAGTGTTCCCACATTCAGGCCAATAATTTGTCTAGGTTTAGACAAACCAAAATCTTTTTCACACACCCACACCCACTCACACGCATCCATATACGCTCACACGCGGGCGCGCGCTCGTGCGCACACACACACACATCAAAACTGTAATATGATGAAACATCTGGGCTAAACCACCCAAACCTTACATTTAGTAATAATAATATAATCTTCACATAACTGCCCCAAAATACTCTGTTAACAAGGGACATCACTATGCCTTTTATTTATTTGTTTTTTGGTTTGTTTGTTTTTTTTTGTTTTTGTTAACATGTATAGTAGACCCTTAAGTGTCTATATACCCTTTCAATATCCACTTCTAACATATTCTACAAATATACCATTATTTTCATATTATTAGCTACTCTTAAATTATCGGCAAACAAAGCAAAATAAAGCAAATGAAAACAGCTCTTTACAAAACAGAGTCTATAATAAAGCGGCTTCTTTTGGAGTTAACGTGATATAGCCCACATCAGTCAAAAGAGATTAAATTAATCCCAGTATGATATTGTCTAGCACTATTGTCGGGCTTGTAAGTGTTTATGTCTTATTTTTTGTGCTTCCGCAATGTATAGTGCCACTGATTTGATTATGACTTCGTCATCAGATGACAAAATAGATACAACATCTTGTCTTTTGGCCATGTCGGATTCCAAAACTTTGCATTTTCCACGTATTGTGTCAAAAATTTGGCATTGGAATAAAAAGTGTTTTTCATTATCGACATTGTTTCCACATAAGGGGCAAGGATATACTGTGGACGTCCCAGGTTGA
The DNA here is from genome assembly GCA_030674185.1 of Monoplex corrugatus. Lineage (NCBI taxonomy): Eukaryota > Metazoa > Mollusca > Gastropoda > Littorinimorpha > Ranellidae > Monoplex > Monoplex corrugatus. The sequence continues at coordinate 60,591,036 of CM060314.1, read as the reverse complement.
AACCAATTTTTATTTGCATTGAAACCAAGTGTTCTTAATCTAAATCTTGCGTAATTAGTTCTTTGCCATTTATCCGTAACAACACTGAGATATTTTTCGGTTTGAAAAACATCTTTAAATGAGAAGAACCAACTATATTTTTCTTTGTTTTCCATATCTGAGTGCCAATTTTGTTTAAACGAACAAATAAGCCTGTCTTTAAATTCATTAATAAACTGACACTCATTTCCTACTCCCTGGGACAACCACACGATTCCAAACCCAAGTTCTGATAAAGCCTTTTTTACCTGATAGGCCCAGTTCTGTTTTCCTATTTCCATTTGAGTAACCATCATTTCATATGCCTGTTTACATAACCGAGATTGTGGAAGCCTTAACAATTTCAACCAGTATTTAATACTCTTCACAAAGGTTCTAATGTATAAAGGATATCTTCCAGTTTCTCCATATAAAACAGTATTAGAAGAGTGAATTGGTACAGCCAAAAAACGTTTTATAGCATATGTATGCACTTTTTCCATATGTGGATTTACAGTAAGACCCCATACTTCAGCTGCATATGTAAGTAAAGGTTCTATCTGTGTATCAAACATTTTCCAATATAAATTACAATCAATAGAATTGAGCTTCCGTAAGGATTTTAGAATTTCAATAACACCTTTTTTCCCTTTATTACAAGATTCTTCCCATGCATAATTTAAACTTAATTTTGTCGAAAATATTATTCCTAAGTATTTATAAGAATTAACAACTTTAACCTCGTTAATTCCATAGAACCATTTTTCGTGTTTTGATAAATGTCCACCCTTCCTGAAAATCATAATATTAGTTTTATCCATGTTAACTGTTAAAGCTAGTCGATCCGATTCTTCCTTTAAGACATTTAACTGGTTTTGTAAGCCTTTGACTGTACCAGAGAGAAGAACAACATCGTCTGCAAACAGCAATAGGAATATCTCAATAACCCCAGGGATAATTTGAATGCCATGCCTGCCTTTTCTTGACAGTTCCACTGCTAATTCATTAATGAAAAATGAAAACAATTGAGGACTCAATTGACACCCCTGTTTCACTCCTTTAGGGCATTCAAAATAATCTGAATATACACACTTCTCACGCACGCATGCAAACACTGAGTTATAAACTCCTCTTAGGGCCATATATAATTTTCCATTCACACCACTTTTACGTAATATATTCCAAAGATTATTACGATTCACAGAATCGAATGCCTTCCTAAAATCCACAAATGCAACATAAAGTTTCTTATTTAAAAGTAAATGCTTCTGCACAAGGGAGTAAAGTGTGAAAATATGATCAATTGTACTGTATTTTGCTCTAAATCCAGCTTGTTCTTCAACTATTTTCTCTTCTTTTTCTGCCCACTTTGTTAATCTCTTATTCAAAATATATGTATAAACTTTACTCACTATACTTGTTAGAGCAACTCCTCTATAATTATCTGGATTATTCACATCTCCTTTTTTATGAATTGGGATTATTATGGACTTTGCCCATTCTGACGGAAAAATGCCATTATCAAAAAGCTTGTTACATAAATGGACAAGGAAATCAATTACATTAGCATTTGCATGTTTTAACATTTCGCTGATTATTTGATCTGGTCCTGCGCTCTTTCCTGCTTTCAAATGCCTGATACTCGCAGTCACTTCTTCTTTAGTTATAGGCTCATTGAAAAGGGGCTCAAAATTATTTTCTTCCTCTACTATATTACTCTCTTGTGCAGTATTTCCCCCGATATCATTGAAAACACTGCAGAAATGATTGTACCATTGTTCAATAGAGATTTCATTGTACACAAAGGCCTTTCTATTAACAGATCTTATTATTGACCAGAATGTCCTGGAGTCATTGATGGAATCTTTGAGTGTTCTTATTTTCTTATCTTCGTATTCCCTTTCTTTCGTTTTCCTTAGTTTAACATACTCTTTTCGTGATATGACATATGCTTCTCTTTTTTCTTTTTTTTCTTTTTCTGTTTTGCATCTCTGGAATCTTTTCAGTAGCCTCTTAACTTCTTGTTTCTTTCTTTCACATTCCTTATCAAACCAATCATTCTGTTTCTTTTGTCCTTGTCTCACTGTTCGTACCATACACGCAGCTGCCCCGCATAAAGCCTTAGTAAACTGCTCCGAACTGTCATTCACATTATAATCTAACAAACCAAAAGCTGTCTGTAGACAATTGTTGAACTCAGAACCATCAAGCTCTTGTACAAATAAACTTGCTAATTCTTCAGACCATACAATTTTTTCTTCCCCTTGTTGTCTTGCACTTTCTACATATGTATGATTATTTCCCCTTTTCCATATTACCTCAACAGGTAGATGCCATGAATCAACACAGTTACCTACCCGTAAATCAAAGCATGAGACCAGATTATATGGAACAAGAAAATAGTCAATCACACTACACCCGTTTGGAGACACAAAAGTGTATTCACCCTCTGTATCTCCATCACAAAAACCATTCAAAATAACCATATCCAACATGAAACATAAGTTCAACAATGTTTTGCCAAAACTATTCACAGTTTCATCTTTAGAACAACGTAC
>CM060314.1:60573460-60578460 GCA_030674185.1 Monoplex corrugatus | reverse complement strand
ATACAACAGCAAATCCTTTTTTGTTGTTGTTGTTGGTGGTGGTGGTGGTGTGCGGTGGTGGTATGTGTTGGTGGTATTGGTGTTGTTGTTGTTGTTGTTGTTGTTATTGTTGTTGCCTGGCTGGTACTTCGTGATCTGTAAGTCTGTTCTGGTAGACTTACTTAGTGGAAGAAGTGAAAGACATAGACAGATACCCTTTGATCCGATCGCGTTTCATTTTCTCAAATATCTCTTCTTAATTAAGTCTATCAGGAAATGAACATTTACATTACACAGATGATCTGTATATAATGTATGAGTGTTAAGTTAGTTTTTTGGGGGGGACCTTGAATGAGTTTTATTACATAAACATAGCAGTTGAGGGAACACTTACTGACCTAGAGAAAAAGTCTCATTGCTTGATCCCATGACTCTAAAAAGTTGAGCCAAACGCAAAGACAAAACAGATACATCTCTTTATATTGTCTCTTCCAATTTAGAATGCTTAGACATAGCATTTTGCCACAGCAATGAGAAGAGACAAGGTAGTGAAGACACTCGCCTACCCTGTCAGAAGTGTGTTTAGTGAAGCATAATCTGATGAGTCACCTTTACCAAAGTCAAATTATTCTTGGCAAAAACGACCAGACATTGTTTCTGAGACAAAAACCCAGTTTCACGTTATGCAGCACTTTCCCCATTTCACTCCCATTTTAATCCCGTTGGTGTCAACATCTACTTACACTCTCATTGCTACATTTGCACTGCTGTTCATGATCCTTTCGTTGTCATTCTCAGTGAGAGAGAGAGAGAGAGAGAGAGAGAGAGAGAGAGAGAGAGAGACAGAGACAGAGACAGAGAGACAGAGAGACAGACAGAGAGACAGACAGACAGACAGAGACAGAGAGACAGAGAGACAGAGAGAGACAGAGACAGAGAGAGACAGAGACAGAGAGACAGACTGAAAGACAGAGAGAGTAAGAGCGAGAGAGACAGTGGCAGTGAGACAGAGAGACAGAGAGAAAGAGAAGACAGAAAGAAAGAGAAAGAAAGAAAGAAAGAAAGGGAGAGAGAGAGAGAGACAGACAGACAGACAGACAGAGACAATGACAGAGACAGAGACGTATTCAGGGAAACAGACAGAAAGAGAAAGAGAGAGACAGAGGAAGAGAGACAGAGTGAGAGAGGGGGAGAGGAAAGAGAGAGAGAGAGAGAGAGAGAGGAGAGAGAGAGAGAGAGAGGAGAGAGAGGCGTGGAGAGAGGGAGGGGACGAAACATCTTTCATATCTTGTCCCTTTCAATATAGGACGCTCAAATATCAAAATCATTTGCCACAACGATAGAGAGAGTAGATAAGATAGAGAAAGTACCGTATTGCCCTTTCCAAGAAAGCATTTCGAGAGAACACTAATCTAATGAGTCTCTGCCCACAAATGCCAAACTGTCATAGGAATTATGGGATGCAAAACTTAGAGTGTATTTTCGTAGGTACGAGTTCACCCTGTCCATGAAATAAACCTACTTACCATTATTTCTTGTGTCTGGTGTCCATCTGTATCTATTCAGTTTTGTTTTCCCTAGACAAGAAGAGAGAGAGGAGAGAGAGAGAGAGAGAGAGAGAGAGACAGAGCAGAGACAGAGACAGAGAGACAGAGACAGAGATAGAGACAGAGAGACAGAGAGAAAGAGAGAGAGAGATATGGACAGACGGACAGACAGACTGACAGACAGACAGACTGACAGACAGAAAAAGAGAGAGGGAGAATGAGAGACAGAGAGAGAGAGAGAGAGAGAAGAGGGAGAAAAGAGAGAGAGAGAGGAGAGAGAAAGAGAGAGATAGAGACAAGAACAGGCCGACAGACCAACAGACAGACAGACAGAGACAGAGAGAGACAGAGAGACAGAGAGTAGAGAGATGAAAGTGAAAGCGAAGACAGAGAGAGAGAAAGAAATAGAGAGAGAGAAAGAGAGAGAAACAGATAGAGAGAGAGAGAAAGAGACAGACAGACAGAGAGACAGACAGACAGACAGAGAGACAGAGAGAACAAAGAGGGAGAGAGAGAGAAAGAAAGAGAGAGAGAGAAAGAGAGAGAGAGAGTGAGCGAGAGAGCGAGATAGACAGCGACAGTGATACATCGAGAGAGAGAGAGAGAGAGAGAGAGAGAGAGAGAGAGAGAGAGAGGAGAGAAAGAGAGAGGAGAGAGAGAGGAGAGAGAGGAGAGAAAGAAGAAGTGAGAGTGAGAGGAGGAGGAGTAGAAGGGGGAGAGAGAAGGGAAGAGAGAAGTGAGAGAGAGGGAGGAGGAGAAAAGAGAGTTGAGAGATTGAGAGAGGGGAGGTAGAGAGGGAGGTTCAGAGGGAAGGAGAGGCAGAGAGAGAGAGAGAGAGAGAGAGAGAGAGAGAGAGAGAGAGAGAGAGAGAGAGAGAGAGAGGTGGAGTAGAGCGAGAGGGGAACATAAAACATCTTTCATATCTTGTCCCTTTCAATATAGGACGCTCAAATATCAAAATCATTTGCCACAACGATAGAGAGAGTAGATAAGATAGAGAAAGTACCGTATTGCCCTTTCCAAGAAAGCATTTCGAGAGAACACTAATCTAATGAGTCTCTGCCACAAATGCCAAACTGTCATAGACAGGAATTATGGAATGCCAAACTTCGGGTGTATCTTCGTAGGTACGAGTTCACCCTGTCCATAAATAATCCGGTGTTTCAAAACCTACTTACCATTATTTCTTGTTTCTGGTGTCCGTCTTTATCTATTTAGTTTTGTTTTCCCTAGACAAGAGGAGAGAGAGAGAGAGAGAGAGAGAGAGGAGAGAGAGAGAGAGAGGAGAGAGAGAGAGAGAGAGACAGACAGACGACAGACAGACAGCAGACAGAGCAGAGAGAGACAGAGAGACAGAGAGAGAGAAGAGAGAGAAAGAGAGAGACAGAGACAGAAGGACGAAGAAGAGAGGAGAACAAGAGAGACGAGACAGAGACAGAAGAGACGAAAAGAGAGAGAGACAGAGAGAGAGAGAGACGAGAGAGAGAGAGAGAGAAGAGAGAGAGAGAGAGAGACAGAGAGAATACTTGCATGAGAGAACATTTTTTAACATATCATTGACGATTATGCACAAACATACACGGAAGCATGGGAGCACACACAAGTATTTTCAATATCAGTTCAAATGACGCTCTAGTAAAAATGTGCGCTCACATGGGAAAAACTATTAAAACAGGTGAAATAACTTTACGGTATAATACACAATGGAGGCTATGTCCTTACCCACACAATTTCCAACAACCAATACATGTACAGCTATCTGAAACATTCAGTCATGAATGGATTTAAAATAGAAATAAACACATACCTGTAAATAACACATGAGTCTAGTAATGTGAACACTTTCAACATTCACATCCCTCATTCAGACTAGCATTTGATGATGCTAGAGGAATATACTACGTTTATCGTAAATCTGAACATAATCACACGTTGCTTGTTGAATGAAGGAATGCTGAGAAAATACTTGCAACCATTTATTGCATCTACTGTAAGTAAACAAAACGAATCGAATGGAGAGATAAATGATTAAATTGCTCATCGTGAAATAGACAAGTTGATAAGGTGTTTTTTTTTCGGTAGATTTCTTTCTTTTTTTTCTTTCTTTCTTTTTCTTTTCTTTTTCTTTTTTTTTGTCTTTTTTGTTGTTGTCTTTTTCTTTATTTTTTTCTAACATTTGTGACTAAGGCAGGCAGTGTAAACTCTAATCAGGAATTATACACCACTCTGAACTATAGGAATTCATGCTGTTAGACTTAGAAGTCAATTATTATCAACCACGAATTATTTAAACATTTTTGCGGGATTATTAACATAATGCTTAGCATAACATTTACAAACACACCGTAAAACAGATAATATTAGTTCATATTCAACCAGACTCCCAAGAACAGCCACCATATTCAAATGATTAGCCACTATGCGAGAGAAGTGAATTTGAATACTCTTGGGAACCAGTTTGTGGCAAAGCAAGATCTAAAATATGTTTTGCTTCCTTATGATTTGATGGATGGTTTTATCGACTTTTTCAGTCATAACAACGAAAAACAGTATGCATTGTTGTTTAACTTTTGAATATACAAAAAAGGTATATATTCCTGTGTTCTCAGCACTTCAAACCGTTTCTAAGTCAATAAAATCAAAAGAAAGAAAAGGGAGTGGTATTCATATTGATTAGAGGTCAGTGTGTGTGTGTGTGTGTTGTGTGTGTGTGTGTGTGTGTGTGTGTGGTGTGTGTGTGTGTGTTGTGTGTTGTTGTGTTGTGTGGTGTGTGTGTGTGTGTGTGTGTGTGTGTGTGTGTGTGTGTGTGTGTGTGCGTGTGTATGTGTGTGTATGTTTGTTTGTGTGTGTGTGTGTGTGTTGTGTGTGGTTTGTGTGTGTGTGTGTGTTTATGTGGTGTGTGTTGCGCGCGTGAGTGTGTGGTGAGTGTGTGTGTGATGTGTGTGTGTGTGTGTGTGTGTGTGTGTGTGTGTGTGTGTGTGTGTGTGTGTGCGCGGCGCGCACGAGCGCGTGTGTGTTTTGAGCGTGAACACTACAACTGATTATGCTTATGAACATTTTATTTACACGAGAACAACCCTTTGAGACACAGAAACACAGAAGCAAACGCTTAATGTGTTTATTTGGTGTTCTTAATGCAGAATCCAAGTTTAGCCTTCAGCCAGTAGACAGTAACTGTTGTTTTTTTTTCAACAGACAGTGGATTGATGTGGGAGGAAATGTATATAACAGAGGGCTAGTGCTTGAGGACAGGGCAAAGTTTACTGAGGCAGGATAGCGATAAACACAAGGGCATGCGAGAAAGGGCGAATCATTCTATGGGTGCACAGATAGCAGCGTCTGGATTCAACTGCACATACCTTTGCATGTATGCTTTGTCTTATCTTTGGATACCTTTCCAGTATGTATGTTTCTTGGATCGTTCTCTCTTTGCTCAGATACCAGCATCTGAATTTAAATGAACATGTCTTTGGA
>CM060314.1:60530960-60535960 GCA_030674185.1 Monoplex corrugatus | reverse complement strand
GTTTCTCGAGATGACGTTTCCGCGCTCGGAATGAATTCCATATGCACTAATGTCACAGTTGCCACGGGTATGGTGATCATGGCACAAGCCTCAATCCCGCACATAAACCCATGAGCTGAAGTGTGTCAAATAATCTGGGGATGATAATAAAAATACAGTGAGTACCATTCTGGATTGAGACTGCATAACAGGGCTGCTCTGTAGGCTTAAACACGGTATATCCCAAGATATACATACATCTGCGTCGTTGTTGAAAAAAAAGAGCAATACCTTCAATGACGCATCCGTAAGGTAGACGTGACTCCACTGTTTTGGTTCTGGTTTTCTCAGTGTGCTTAAAAAAGTCCGACCTCGCATGGCAACCAGTCTGGGTTGAATAATCTGACAATGTTCTGAGCTTACGGGTTTTGTGCTTTGTAGCTGCTTCTATTCCAGCTGAATGGGTAGCGCAAACAGTGTTAGATTTGAGAAGTTCTACAACATGGGAGATAATTCCTACGTGACTCTCAAGGGTTATGTTCTTTGGTCAATAATTTTCTTGACAACATCTTCGTGGCTTATTGACTTTAACTGGTATAGCATTACATGTATTGCAGGATCATCGTGCATGCCAAACATTCATGAAGTAGTAGTCTACTTATTAGAGAACCTGACCAAGAAATTATCCCTCCTCCTCCCGTGTCTCCAACACCCTGATACCCCCACGCACAATTATGCAAACACTTGTGGAATTTTATTCCTCAACCACTAATCAGTTTTGAACATATTCCCCAAACAATTAAACAGGGAGGGAGGGAGGGAGGGAGAGAGAAAGAGAGAGAGAGCGCGCGCGCACGCGAGATAGAGAGAGAGAGAGAGAAGAGAGAGAGAGAGAGAGAGAAAAGAGAGAGGGAGAGAGCGAAAGAGAGAAAAGCAGACGGACGGACAGACAGACAGAGACGAGAAACAGAACAGACAAGAGAGAGAGAGAGAGAGAGAGAGAGAGAGAGAGAGAGAGAGAGAGAGAGAGAGAGAGATTCATACATACATATGCATATATACATACATACATATGCATATATACATACATGCATATATACATATATACATACATACAGACAGACAGACATACAGAGAAAACATACAGACAGACAGACAAACAGACATACAGTTGGACAGACAGACAGACAGACAGAGAGAGACAGAGAGAGAGAAAGAGAGAGAGAGAGACAGGGAGAGAGAGAGAGAGAGAGAGAGAGAGAGAGAGAGAGAGAGATTCATATTTACATACATGCATACATACATACATACATACAGACAGACAGACATACAGACAAACATACAGACAGACATACAGTTGGACAGATAGACATACAGACATACGAGAGAGAGGAGAGAGAGAGAGAGAGAGAGAGGAGAGAGAGAGAAGAGAGAGGAGAGAGAGAGAGAGGGAGAGAGAGAGAGAGAGAGAGAGAGAGAGAGAGAGAGAGAGAGAGAGAGAGAGAGAGAAGAGAGAGAGAGAGAGATTTGAAACGCACCGAATGGAAAGGAAAATTAAAAGTCATTTTCGTTTATTGCGAATAGAAAGGAGTCTGAGAGGCTGTCATCGTTTTTGCGACTCTATATTGTCAAGAGAGCTGTCCATCAAATCAACAAAGAAAGAAAGCCAGTTTCAGATTCATTTCCTGGTTCAGTAAAGCAGAGCAAAGCTGCTTGTTTCGTGAGATAGTGATCTTGCGCCACAACGGTTGGTTCACAAGAATTATTGAGTGCAGTTCCTTCCAATGTTTGCTTAGTTCAGTATGATGCATGCCCCTTTTTGTTTAGCATAAAATTTTGGGGCAGTATGTTTTTTTTTTGAAAAAAAGGAAACACCCCAGCATCAATTTCTGGCTGTGTAACGTTAGCTTTACGATAACAGTTCCATTGATTGTTCTTGTTCATTGGAGTGAGGGTATTCATTGGAGGAAATAAGTGGCTTTTCTTACCTCTCCCATTATCATTTAAAGGCACTTATGCAAGCAGTGTTTTGAGTTTATCTTTGTTTATATACTTAGTTGCATGACTGCTTTTGTCATTTTTGAAAACATTTTCCTTCTGTAACGTCAATAGTTTTCTTTGTGTGTATTTTATATTTTCTGTGATGACAATGATGATGATGATGACTTTTTTTTTTCTGTAGTCATTGTTTTGTATATGTTGTTTTCTTCTTTCTTTCTCTTTTTTTTTTTAATTTATTTATCTATCTAATTATTTATTTATTTATTTGTATGTTCATTATTATTTATTTATTTATCTATATATTTATTTATCTATCTATTTATTATTTATTTATTTTGTTTATTTATTTGTTATTTATTTATTGTAACGGAATGCTTTGTGTTTTGTTTATTTTTGTTTCCGTCATCGCCTGTTCATGTTTTTCTTTGTTTATAGTTCTTCTTGTTTCTTTGTTTCTTGAATAAGTATTTTCATTCAGGAAATGTGTAGAAGTAAGGTAAAAGGCAATGCATTTGCCGTCAGAAAAGCAACAACAGCAACAACAACAACAACAACAACAACAACAGCAAAATCAAAACCAAAACCGCAACAACAACAACAAGAAAACCAAAAAAAAATGATGCTTAAGGCAGGTCTATCATCTTATGCAAAACAAAATAGGCATAATATTGAACACAGCAAACACCAGAGGGAACTGCACTTGAAGAGTCTTGTGACCAACTTTGTGAAGAAAATTTACTATTTTCACGTAACAAATAACGCGTTTTACTGAAACACGAAATGAATCTGAAACAATTTTTTTTCTGAATTTGATAGACAGCTGGGCTGACACAATGCAATCATGGTGTTTCTTCACCTCTTTCCTTTGGTTTTGTTTTCCATTTGGTCTATTTTTCATAGTTTGCTATACACGTCTATAGCTTGTTGGTCTTCTTCTCTTTTTAGCGTGTTGTGTGTGTGTGCGAAGTGCAATGAGCATTCTGATATTGATTGTTCACACATACAAATCAAACTATTATACGTATCATCTTATTATATAAACGATGTTATGACCTTATAGCTATGTTATGACTTCTTATTTGAATGAGCAATTTCGGTGTACATTATAAATAACCATCGTTTTGCATTTGTATCCTGAATGCATTGGAGAGGAAATGAATGGGCTTTCCTCCTCTTGCTGTTCTTGACATCTCATATTTCTTCAATACAGCTTCGATACAGTTTTTGTTTACGTGATCGCGTATCTCTCTTTTTTCAAATTCTTTTCAAGTTTTTGGTTTTGTTTAATTTTGCTTGTTCTACCTTTTCACTTTCATTTTCCATTCTCCATACGGATATTTCGTTGTCTCCTTTTCTATTTATGTAATCTGTCTTATCAATTCTTTGTTTGTGTTTCTGTAAACTTTTAGATATTGTTTCACTTTTTCATTTTTTGGGGGGTTCGATTTTGTAGCTTTCATTTTCTTGTGAAAGTTGGTGGCAGTTTTGATTTATTTGTGCACTTCTTTTCTCATTTTTTTACAGTTTTTCTTCTCTTTCTCATTTACTTTTCATAGTTCCCTATGCAATTCTATAACCTGTTGGCATTCTTTTGTGTGTGTGTGTGTGTGTGTGTGTGTGTGTGTGTGTGTGTGTGTGTGTGTGTGTGCGTGTGTGTGTGTGTGTTTGTGTGTATGTGTGTGTGTGTGTGTGTGTGTGTGTGTGTGTGTGTGTGTGTGTGTGTTTTATTTTATCTTTCCTTCTGTCTCTCTGTTTTTCTTTCTCGCTCTTTCCTTTCAGTATGTGCTTTTTACTGTTCATTAAGTTTTTGATTTTTTTTTTCGTTTCCATTTCTTTTCATTTAACTCTTTCCTTCTTTATCACTGATTAATTGTTTTCTGTATCCTGTTATTTGATACTGACGACAGCTGTTGTCTCCATTCTATAGTTGTCACGCACGTGTATGTGTGTATGTGTGTTTGTGTGTGTGTGTGTGTGTGTGTGTGTGTGTGTGTGTGTGTGCACGTGTGCTTGTACACATGTGCGTGTGTGCGTTTGTGCTGCGTGCATGTGTGTGTGTGTGTGTGTGTGTGCGTGCTCGCACGCGTGCGCGCGTGTATGTGTGTGTGTGTGTGTGCGCGCGCGCGCGTGTGTGTGTATGTATGCGTGTGCATGTGTGCATGTATGCATGTGCGTGTGTGCGTTCGTGTATGCGTGCATGTGTGTGTGTGTGTGTGTGCGCACGTGTGTGTGTGTGTGTGTGTGTGTGTGTGTGTGTACGTGGGAGTGCGTGTGGGCGAGCTCACGCACGTGTATGTATGTGATTGTATGTATATGTGTTGTGTGTGTGTGTGTGTGGTGTGTGTGTGTGTGTGCGTGCGTGCATGCGTGCGTGCGTGTATGTGTGTGTGTGTGTGTGTACGCGTGTGTGTGTATGTATGTGTACCTGTTTTCTAATAGATTTTACTTTTGCTTTGCTTCGTTTATTAACCGTTCTTGCATGGTACCATTCATTTTGAGATTACTTGCTTACTTTGCTTGTTTACTTCACATTCAGTATACTTCATCCTCAACATTTTGTTGTTCCCCTTTACTCACCTCCAGCCACATATTGTGGCACTGAACTTCACATATTCTGCATCAGAAAATGTGACGAACTTCGGACTTCTGATTAACCATTCAAAACAAAACATAAGCAGCGGTACTTTGATGTTACAGAAGATCGGCCAGCTAGTATGCTTCGAACTGGTCCATGTCATTTTCGCACAGTGAAAGATACATGAGCGTATTCTCCTACATCAAAACCGAACGAATCCGTTTATACAATTAGATTATCACAAAGACGCAATGACTAAAAAGAAGAATGGTTGGAAGACTGAAAGTGAGACAGACAGACAGACAGACAGACCGATAGACAGACAGACAGACAGGCAGGCAGACACACAAACACACAAACACACACACAACCACACACACACATATGTATACACAAACACACACGCGCACACACACACACACACACACATACACAAACACACACA
>CM060314.1:60510960-60513460 GCA_030674185.1 Monoplex corrugatus | reverse complement strand
ATTATAATGTTGCCGGGGTTGTTCCAATCACACACTGATATAAATATGGGAGAAAACACACACACACACACACACACACACACACACACACACACACACACACACACACACACACACACACACACACACACACACATACACATAACACACAACACATATATATATATATATATATATATATATATATATATATATATATGTGTGTGTGTGTGTGTGTGTGTGTGTGTGTGGTGGTCATTTGTTTAATGTCTATTTACTTAAGTGATTTTAGACAAATAAAGCAAAAATCAGTAAATAAAACATAATAGTTGATAACAATGATATAATGATAAATAAACAATAAATAAAAATAAAACAAAATAAATAAATAATTGAATAAATGTAAAAAAAAAATTCAAAAAAACAGGAAGGGTAAATGCAGGTGTTTATGTGCAGTCAATCTTGGTTTAAGAAAAAAAAAGAAAAGAAAAGAAAGGAAGTTCAAGTTTAAATTCATATTACTTATAGCCCAATTGAGCATCAAAACCATATTCTGGCTGAAACCACGTGAAAAGCAAGTAAGAAGCAAGGACAATGCAAATGTCGGAGGGAAGCACGAACATGACAAATGAAGTAGCATACTTACAACAAATATTACAATAAACTAGCTAACTGTAACTATGAACAGGAACATGAACGAATTATAGATATTGAACTATAGGACTTTTAGATAGGCTAACGAAAAATGTGTGTTAATAATGATGATTCAAATATGTCGGCAATTGTGTGGGTAGAAAGTACCGCAATGTATCGCTTTATACTGATGCAAGAAAGTAAATGACTGGTCGTTATGTTCTGTCCACAAAGACAGGCAATATTTCTGGTGTACTTTGTTTTGAATGCATCGAGTTTCCACCTATACATAAGTGACTGTATAGATCTGTTTGTGGTAGACTGTTTACTGATTTTGCTGATTTTAAAATCCATGCTATTGGTATTGTACTTTTTCTGAATATCTTGAAACAGTTTCCAAACATAGGTGTCCACTAAATTACAAGATTGATTGAAGGAGGGAGAAAGCTTTATGTTGTTTGATTCTGGTGAACCCTTAGCTCCTCGTTTGGCAGCCCTGTCAACCACATCGTTATGATGAAACGAACAATGAGATGGTATCCAAAAAAAGTAAGATCAGTTCCTCTTAAAGATAAGAATGAATTAAATGGCTAATTTCTATTACCATTTCAGATCTAGTGTCTAATTTCATTAATTCAAGAGCCTGAAGCACTGATTTAGAATCAACGCAGAAAAGGATTTGTGATATATTTCGAGGATAATTTACTAAGTAATTCAAAGCCATCAGTATTGCAAAGAGTTCAGCTGTAAATATTGATTTGTTGGGTCCTATATGGAACGATTTCTCTATTTTAAGAGCTGGCATTAGAAACGCAGAACCTGCTTTTTTCTCAATTGATGAGCCATCTGTGTAGATTTTTAAATGATTGGGATAAAAGTGTTCAATATGACATTTAACTCGAATCGCTAAGTTGATATTATCTTCTTTCTTTAAATCAGTGTGGTGTGTGTCAACGTTTGCTCTTAAGAGTTCCCAACTGAGTATTGTAGAAAAATAAGGTCTTATAGATATAGGATCCGCTTTTAAATCAATTCCAGAGCCATTCATGATGTCGTATGTATACGTTGCAAGTGTGGCTTGTGAAGATATTGATTTAGCTCGTTTTGGAAAATCAATGTCTGATCTTAAATTTATATCAGGCCTCAAAACATTTTCAGTGGTGGTATTTCTTAGCAGAAATTTGGTAAAGACGAGTTTCCTTTGCTCATCAAGCGGCAACGTATCAATTTCACCGTAAGTACGGAGGTTGGAAGTATGCATCGGAAGACCAAGGGTAAGTTTAAAACTTTTGCATTCTATACTTTGTAGTTTTTGTAGTAAGTGTCTAGGTGCGCTAAAGAATATTTCTTGGGCATATGTTAGTTTAGATCTAATGAGAGATTTACATAGATGTACAAGTGTTGATGGATTATGTCCCCATGATTGCTTGCACACTATTTTCAAAAAAATTTTTAGACTCTTTTGGGCTTTTATGAGTAAATAGTCGATATGCAGATTCAATGATAATTTTGCTATGAAGAAAACACCTAAGAATTTAATGGTTTGGTTATACTGAAGAACGGAATATCCTAGTTCAAAGGCGGGCATTATGTCCGGGTTAGACCCACTATTAAATGAAATTATCTTCGTCTTCTCCGTAGACAGATGGAACCCATTTTCTGCCATGTATTGCGTTGTTTTGTCAAGTTCTAATTGATACAGTTTGCGTGTATAGTTGATACTAGAAGAAGTTTTCCTCTTCATGTTTACCGGCATCCACATACATAGATTATCAGCATACTGGACTAATGTGACATCTTTAGATATTCCACTTGGTAAGTCATTCATTGGTATCATAAAAAGGAGAGGTGCTATAACTGATCCCTGTGGGATACCCATTTGAAGGGT
>CM060314.1:60495960-60498460 GCA_030674185.1 Monoplex corrugatus | reverse complement strand
CCTAGATCCCAGTCATGTTCTCCTCTTCTGAAAAAGTTGCATTGGCTTCCAGTTGAACAAAGAATCAAATACAAATGTTGCTGTCTCTGTTACAAAATTCTTACTTGCTCCGCTCCCTCTTATCTGTCTGAACTTCTTCAAGTGTATGTACCATCCAGAACTCTCCGATCCTCTACCGACACAAGAACTTTCTGTGTTCCCCGTTTCAACCGGAAACTGCATGGTCAGAGAGCTTTCTCCCACTCTGCTGCCATGACCTGGAACTCCCTTCCCTATCATATTCGCCATAAGCAATGTCTTCCTTCTTTCAAGTCTGGTCTGAAGACCTATCTTTTCACTCAATACTTTCATTGATCTTCTCTTTCTCTTCTCTCTCAGCCCTGATCATCGTTCCTACATATATGTGTGTGTGTGTGTTTGTGTGTGTGTGTGTGTGTGTGTGTGTGTGTGTGTGTGTGTGTGTGTGTGTGTGTGTGTGTGTGTGTGTGTGTGAAGCATGTTTATGCGAGCAAGAGAGAGGGAGAGAGAGGGAGAGAGGAAAAGAGAGAGAGAGAGAGGCTGTGCGGGAGAGAGAGAGAGTGAGCAAGGAATATCGGGAGCACGGTAGAGAGCGAGAGTATGGTTGGGGTGGGGCAAGAGAGTGAGAGTATGAGTAAGAGTATGTGTAAGCGTGATAGAATTTGATAGTAGAGAAACTGAGTGGTTGAGAGAGGGAGTGTGTTTGGGTCTGTGTGTGTGTGTGTGTGTGTGTGTGTGTGTGTGTGTGTGTGTGTGTGTGTGAAGAGAAAGAGAGAGAAAATATTTTTGTATGATTGTCACTATTTTTAGTAATATTTGAATTTACTATGTTAATATGTCTTGTTGAACGTAAATTTTATGTTTTATGTTATATAGTGTTAGCAGCGGTATGTTTAAATTTTATGTTGGTGTATCTATTTGTATTTAGTTATATACTGATTTTATGTGAAGCGCTTTGTGCTCTGGAAAGCGCTATATAAATTGCCTTTATTATTATTATTATTAATGATCTACTTGTGTCTGTCTCCATCAAGACTGTCTCGTTTGTTTTCTTTGCTGTCCATGGAACTCTCAACATTCTTCTTAGAAACCACATCTCGTTATGCCTCCTCATTGGTGACATGTGATAACTGAGCACCACACGGACTCAGGATTAATCTTTAGGGACTCGGAGGAGGACTGGCCCCCAGACGTGCGGCATGCAGGCCCACCAGCATGTGGAAATGCCCTGGTGCCCACGTCTAATATCACTTACAGTGAAAAGATGTTAAATCAAAGAACGAACGAACACAGACCACACACACACACACACACACCCGCGCGCGCGCACACACACACACACACACGCACACACGCACACACGCACACACACACGCACACACGCACTCACGCACACACGCACACACGCACACACGCATACACACATACACACACAAACAGAGCACCTTGAGGTTGTGCAGCACACAAATCTACATGTATGCTTCAATATTGATTCAGAGGCTAAACTTCTGGGGGGATGTGTCAGTTGACAGGCCTAGTCTGTGTGTCAGTTTTGTTTGGGTTATTGGTGCTGTATTTTGTTTGTTCGTTTTTCTCTCATTTCCTCCTTCTCTCTTTCTGTGCTTGTCTCTGTCTGCCTGTTCCTCTCTCTATCTCCATCTCTCTCTCCCTCTCTCTTTCTGTGCTTGTCTCTGTCTGCCTGTTTCTCTCTCTATCTCCCTCTCTCTCTCCCTCTCTCTTTCTGTGCTTGTCTCTGTCTGCCTGTTTCTCTCTCTATCTCCCTCTCTCTCTCCCTCTCTCTTTCTGTGCTTGTCTCTATCTGCCTGTTTCTCTCTCTATCTCCCTCTCTCTCTCCCCTCTTCTTTCTGTGCTTGTCTCTGTCTGCCTGTTTCTCTCTCTATCTCCCTCTCTCTCTCTCCCTCTCTCTTTCTGTGCTTGTCTCTGTCTGCCTGTTTCTCTCTCTATCTCCCTCTCTCTCTCCCTCTCTCTTTCTGTGCTTGTCTCTGTCTGCCTGTTTCTCTCTCTATCTCCCTCTCTCTCCCTCTCTCTAGCTCTTTCAGGGTGAGTTTCTGTCTGTCTGTCTGACTGTTTGTCTGTCTCTCCCTCTCTCTTTCTGTTTCTCTGTCTGACTGTCTGTCTGTCTGTCTGTTTGTCTGTCTGTCTGTCTGTCTCTCTCTCTCTCTTTGTTTCTCTGTCTGACTGTCTCTCTCTCTCTCTCTCTCTCTCTCTCTCTCTGTGTTTCTCTGTTTGACCCCCTCTCTCTCTCTTCCCCAGGCGTGTTGGAAATAAAGATGTGTTTTTTACGCTCTCTTTGTGATAGGTTAATTGACAACCAATGGCAAAACTGACATTCAAAAATGGAGGATAGTAATAGATCCATCGCATTGCTTCCCACTGTATTTGTCATTACCAATAGATAAGCATATTAAGAGGGTTATGAGCAAGTTTACATTTGGAATTTCTGATTTGAAGAAACATCACT
>CM060314.1:60475960-60488460 GCA_030674185.1 Monoplex corrugatus | reverse complement strand
GAGAGAGAGAGAGAGGAGAGAGAGAGAGAGAGAGAGAGAGAGGTCATTGGAGGTAAAGGGGTTATTTAAAAGAAGCATGAAAATGAATTTGAATATTGCATGGCAAGAGACAACTTTTAGAGCAAATTTGATTTGGGGTAATAGAATTGGAAAGAGGATTAAATGTAAATTTATATCACACCTTAGTGAGTAGTTGTGTTTATTCTTCTTTATGATCATGAAGAAAGAGACATCGAGAATGAGAGAAGAGAGAGAGAGACAGAGAGAGACACACCGAGATAGACAAACAGAGAGATAGAAAGAGAGAGAGAGAGAAAGAAAAAGACTGGGGAGAGAGAGAGAGAGAGAGAGAGAGAGAGAGAGAGAGAGAGAGAGAGAGAGAAAGGGAGATACATAGATGCATAGATGGATAATGAGAGAGAGAGGGGAGACAGACAGACAGACAGATACAGAGAGAGGAACAAAGACGGACAGAGACCAAAAGAGAGAGAGAGAGAGATGATAGGGACAGAGAGGCAGAGAGAGAAAGAGAAAGTAGGGACAGAGAGAGAGAGAGAGAGAGAGAGAGAGAGAGAGAGAGAAAGGGAGATACATAGATGCATAGATGGATAATGAGAGAGAGAGAGGGAGACAGACAGACAGACAGATACAGAGAGAGAACAAAGAGACGGACAGAGACCAAAAAGAGAGAGAGAGAGAGATGATAGGGACAGAGAGGCAGAGAGAGAAAGAGAAAGTAGGGACAGAGAGAGAGAGAGAGAGAGAGAGAGAGAGAGAGAGAGAGAGAGAGAGAGAGAGAGAGAGAGAGAGAAATAGAAGATGACAGGGACAGAAAGACACAGTGGTAGGCAAACGAACAACGTTCAATATTATACATTTATGGAAGCTGCCTGGAAACGTGCTTTGCACGCTGGAAAATTGGTACTTTGCATCCATGTGTATCATCTTCCCTGGCTTTATCGAATCACATGGACTGCCACATGCATCGATCTGCACCTTCCCAATAGAATCCCTGCACGTGCATGTGTAATTCAAAATTATTCACGAGCATCTGTGCCTTGGTCATTAGGTCTCTGCCCTCAACTTATTGAGAACAGAGGTTTTCTCCATGTTCACTGTCATCATCTATTTCCATTGAAGTGGTTAATGCCTGCAGTGTTTTTGTATGGTATACTCTTTTGGAAAAAGAATCTAAGTATTAATATCTTAGTTTTTATCCCTCATTGTCTTTTCGTGTTTACGTTTTGTAGGCTCTTTGAGTAATGATAGGAAATGTGATACCTCCTTCATTATCCAGTATCATAGATATGTCATTATCTTTGTTAAGTATTTGATTGTTAGTTTATTAGGTGAGTGCTTTTCTATGAATCTCTGTTATTGTGACATACCCAATAACGCAAGAAAGTGTACATAGGATTTACGAAAAAAAAGGAAACAAACAAAACAAAGCAGAACAATAAAAACAACAAACACACACATACATACTCACACCACACACCCACATCCACACACCCACCCACACACACACACACACACACACACACACACACACACACACACACACACACACACACACTACACACACACCACTACACACACCACAACATCACAAAAACACACACACATATAGAACACAATGAATTGACAAGCTGCTATCTCAGCCCACTGTTAAAGCAATTGTCCATTGGGGAATTGGCATAAACGTCTCCCTTACGCTTATCAATCGATTAGCCAACATGTTGTTCGCTTAGTTCCACAGAAAACATATCATCGTATAGGAGTCTATATATGATACTGTTATGATACTGTTATATTTCCATATAGTACTGTAGGAACATGAAAAAATGGAAGAAACAAATCTGACGATGAAAGAACTTGGAAACTAAAGAAATATCATCCAAGGGAAAATATAGAAGAGACAGAATGAATGTAACAAACAAACAAACAAAGCCACCAGGAACAAACAAACAAGAAGCACTCAGTCAGCCAATCAATCACAATCAATCAATTAATCAATTAATCAATCAACCAATCAAGCAGCCAAGCAAGCAAAAGCCACTAACCAAACAATCAAGCAACCAGGCAACCAAGCAACCAAGCAACCAACCAAGCAATCAAGTACCAATTACACAATTAACCAACCAAAACCAACCAACCAACCAACCAACCAACCAACCAACCAAAGAGACAAACAATACATTAAAACGAAACAAACGCACAAGCAAACAAACACACTAAGAAATATCGCACAGACAAACACAGAAACAAACAAATAAACAACACAACAAACAAAACAAACAAGCAAACCAAACCAACCAAACCAACCAACCAACCAACCAACCAAACAACCACCAACAACAAAAACAAGCAAAAACAAAACTATAAACAGAGTAAACAAACAAAATGAAACAAACCAAAAAAAGTTTTCATCATACTTTCCTTTAATATTCTCTACAACATTTCATCCTACAGAAGATTACAAACACTGAAGATTGGTAGTCCTTTGGCGTCTCTCAAGACATTTTGTGTGCGTGCTTCTCTTCCTGTTTTAAAAGTGCAGCTCGATTCTTGTTACAACCGTCGACGATTTGGTGGCACGAGAGATGCACTTGACAGCAGACGACAGCATTTCTTTTTTGTTGCGTGATGACATATAGTTGCACAGACTAGCAATATCTGAAAAGTCGGCAAATAGTAACGATTTTCATTTCCCGTTTTTGTCAGCAAGTTGAAGTACTGTTAACCCATAAACCGCGACGAACGTGGGGAGCATGCATGGTAGCAGTGTGTGATAGAGACTGGAAGGAAACTATAAAATATTTGATGTGATGGAACCAAGTGGATCGAAAAACCCACAAATATTTGGATGAGTTGTAAGGTTGTGAAGCATAAAAATCTTCAAGAAGGCACAGACAGCAATCTTAGTTTTCTGTTATGTACAATTTACAAACGTATGGTTGACATTGAATGTATACTTGATAATATATTGTTTTTGTTGTTGTTGTTTAGTTTGCGCACAAGCGTCAAGTCGTGTCTAAGTGACTGTGTTTGTGTGTGTGTGTTTGAGTGTTTGTGTGTGTATGTGTGTGTGTGTCTGTGTGTGTGTGTGTGTGTGTGTGTGTGTGTGTGTGTGTGTGTGTGTGTGTGTGTGTGTTTATGTGTGCCTGTTTGTGTGAATATGTAAGTTTGTGTCTAAATGCGTGTGCATATGGTATCGTACTTGCCCTCATGTTTGAATGATACAAAAAGAAAGAGAGAATGAGAGAGAAAGAGCAAGAAAGAGAGAAAGAGACAGAGGGAGAGAGAGAGGGAGGGAGGGAGAAAGAGAGGGTGAGAAAGAGCGATCAAGAGAGCGAGACTGAGAGAGATAGAGAGACAGACAGACAGAGACGGATAGAGAGGCAGATTGAAAAAGAGACAGAGACAGATTGACAGAAAGAGAGGGAGAGCAAAAGAAAATGAGAGAGAAAGAGAAAGACTGGGTAGAAAGAGAGAGAGGGGGAGATACATAAACAGAAAGATGGATAATGAGAGAGTGAGAGAGAGGGAGACAGACAGACAGACAGACAGACAGACAGATAGATAGAGAGAGAGAAACAAAGAGACAGACAGAGAGGCAGACAAAAAGAGTAAGAGAGAGAGAGAGAGAAAGAAAGAAGAGAGAGAGAGAGAGAGAGAGAGAGAGAGAGAGAGAGAGAGAGAGAGAGAGAGAGAGAGAGAATACAAGATGACAGGGACAGAGAGACACAGAGTAGGCAAACGAACAAAAGTCCAATATCATACATTCATGCAAGTTGCCTGGAAAAGTGTTTTGCATGCCAGAGAATTGGTAATTTGCATCAATGTGTATCATGTGCCCTGGCTTTATCAAATCACATGGACTGGCACATGCATCGATCTGCACTTTCCCAATAGAATCCCTGCACGTGCACGTTTAATTCTGAATTATGCACAAGCATTTGTGCCTTGGTCATTAGGTCTCTGCCCTCAATTCATTGAGAAAGGAAATTTTCTCCATGTTCACTGTCATCTTCTATTTCACACCATTGAAGTGGATAATGTCTGCTCCCTGTGTAGTTTAGAGGTTTTGACAGTGTTTCTATAGAGCATACTGTTTTGGGAAAAAATCTAATTTTCAATTGTTAGTTTTTTTCCCATCATTGTTCTTTCCTGTTTACGAATTGTAGGCTCTTTGAATACTAAACAAGAAACGAGATCCCACCTTCATTGTCCAGCATCATACAGTTTGTCATTATCAGTTTTTAACAACTAAACAGTTATTATACGGAATAAGGACTTTTCTATTGATCTCTGCTCTTGTGTGGACATAGGTAAGTAAAGAAAGTGTACATAGGATTTATAAAAAAAAAAACACGAAACAAAAGAAAACAAAACAAAAATAACAACAAACAAACACACACACACGCACACACCATACACAGACACCACACACACACACACACACACACACACGAACCACACACAAACACACGTATAGATGCAAACACACACGCACACGCACGCTCATGCACACACACGCACACACACACACATACACACACACACCACACACACACACACACACACACACACACACACACACAAACACACACACATAACAGAATAAAATGACATGCTGCTATCTCCGCTCTCTGATAAAGCAATTGACCAAACGCAGAATTAGCAAAAAAAACGTCTTCCTTACGTTATATCAGTCGACTAGCCCAACATGGTGTCTGTTTAGTTTCACAGAAAACATATGATCATCATAAAGGAATTTGCGTTTGATGCTGCCTTACTTCCATAGAGTACTGTAGGAACATGAAAAAGAAACAAACAAATCTGATGATGAAACAACTAGGAAACTAAGGAAATGAATTTAACAAACAACAAACAAAGACACAAAGAAACAAACAAACAAAGAAACAAGAAGTAATCAATCAGCTAATAAATCAATCAAGTAAGCAAGCAAACATGCAAGGGACCAAGCAACCAACCAACCATCTAACCAACCAATCAATCAACCAACCAACCAACAACCAACCAACCATCCAACCAACCAGCCAGCCAACCAACCAGCCAACCAACCAACCAACCAACCAACCAACCAACTGACCGACCACCCAACTAACCAACCAACTAACCAACACCAACCAACCAACCAACCAACAACCACCAAACCAACCAACAACAAAACCAACCAAACAACCAGCCAATCAACCAACAAGGAGACAAAAAATGATTAGAAAAAGAAACAAACACACAAGCAAACAAATGCACAAACAATCAAAACAAATAAACAAACACAAAAACAAACCATGAAACAAACAAACAAACAAAAGCCATCCAGTCAACCAGCCAACCAACCAACCACCAAAAACAACCAACCAGCCAACAACAACAAAAAAATAAGCAAAAAACAAACAAACAAACAAACAAACAAACAAACAAACAAAAAACAAACAGATAAAGAAACAAATAGAAACAACAAAAAAGTTTTCATCGTACTTTCTATTATATTGTCTACAACTTTTAAATCCTACAGAATATTACAAATACTTTAGACTACTAGTCCTCTGGCATCTCTTCAGACATTTTCTTTTGTGCGTGCTTCTCTTCCTGTTTCAAAAGTGCAGCTGAGTTCTTGTTACTACCATTGATGATTTGGTGGCACGAGAGATGCACTTGACAGCAGACGACAGCATTTCTTTTTTGTTGCGTGATGTGTGATGTGATGACATATAGTTGCACAGACTAGCAATATCTGAAAGGTCGGCACATAGTGACGATTTTCATTTCCCGTTTTTGTCAGCAAGTTGAAGTACTGTTAACCCATATATCCGTGACGAACGTGGGGCATGCGTGGTAGCGGTGTGTGATAGAGACTGGAAGGAAACATATAAAATATTTGATGAGATGGAACCAAGTGGATCGAAAAAAAACAAATATTTGGATGAGTTGTAAGGTTGTGAAGCATAAAAATCTTCAAGAAGGCACAGACAGCAATCTTAGTTTTCTGTTATGTACAATTTACAAACGCATGGTTGACATTGAATGTATACTTGATAATATATTGTGTTTGTGTTTTGTTGTTGTTGTTTAGTTTGCGCACGAGCGTCAAGTCGTGTCTAAGTGACTGTGTTTGTGTTTGTGTGTTTGAGTGTTTGTGTGTGTATATGTGTGTGTGTGAGTGTGTGTGTGTGTGTGTGTGTGTGTGTGTGTGTGTGTGTGTGTGTGTGTGTGTGTGTGTGTGTGTGTGTGTGTGTGTGTGTCTGTTTGTGTGTGCCTGTTTGTTTGAATGTGTAAGTTTGTGTCTAAGTGTGTGTGCATATGATATCGTACTTGCCCTATGTTTGAATGATACAAAAAGAAAGAGAAAATGAGAGAGAAAGAGCAAGCAAGAGAGAAAGAGACAGAGGGAGAGAGGGAGGAGTGAGGGAGGAAGAGAGGGAGAGAAAGAGCGATCAAGAGAGCGAGACTGAGAGAGATCAAGAGAGAGACAGACAGAGATGGATAGAGAGGCAGATTGAAAAAGAGACAGAGACAGATTGACAGAAAGAGAGGGAGAGCAAAAGAAAATGAGAGAGAAAGAGAAAGACTGGGTAGAAAGAGAGAGAGGGGGAGATACATAAACAGAAAGATGGATAATGAGAGAGTGAGAGAGAGGGAGACAGACAGATAGACAGATAGAGAGAGAGAAACAAAGAGACAGACAGAGAGGCAGACAACAAGAGTAAGAGAGAGAGAGAAAGAAAGAGAGAGAGAGAGAGAGGAGAGAGAGAGAGAGAGAGAATACAAGATGACAGGGACAGAGAGACACAGAGATAGGCAAACGAACAAAAGTCCAATATCATACATTTATGGAAGTTGCCTGGAAAAGTGGTTTTGCATGCCGGAGAATTGGTAATTTGTATCAATGTGTATCATGTGCCCTGGCTTTATCAAATCACATGGACTGGCACATGCATCGATCTGCACTTTCCCAATAGAATCCCTGCACGTGCACGTTTAATTCTGAATTATGCACAAGCATCTGTGCTTTGTTCATTAGGTCTCTGCCCTCAATTCATTGAGAAAGGAAATTTTCTCCATGTTCACTGTCATCTTCTATTTCACACCATTGAAGTGGATAATGTCTGCTCCCTGTGTAGTTTGGAGGTTTTGACAGTGTTTCTATAGAGTATATTGTTTTGGGAAAATAATCAAATTTTCAATTGTTAGTTTTTTTCCCAACATTGTTCTTTCCTGTTTACGTATTGTAGGCTCTTTGAATAATAAACAAGAAACGTGATCCCACCTTCATTGTCCAGCATCATACAGTTTGTCATTATCAGTTTTTAACAATTAAACAGTTATTATATGGGATGACTTTTCTATTGATCTCTGCTCTTGTGTGGACATAGGTAAGTCAAAAAGTGTACATAGGATTTATAAAAAAAAAAGGACACGAAACAAAAGAAAAGAAAACGAAAATATCAACAAACAAACACACACACACGCACACACCATACACAGAAACCCACACACACACACACACACACACACACACACACACACACACACACACACACACACATACACACACATGAACCACACATAACACACGTATGGATACAAACACACACCACACGCAACGCACACACACACACACACACAATGCACACACACACACACCACACACACACACACACACACACACACACACACACACACACACACACACACACACACACACACACAAACACACACACAATAACAGAATAAAATGACATGCTGCTATCTCCGCTCTCTGATAAAGCAATTGTCCATCGCAGAATCAGTAGAAAAACGTCTCCCTTACGTTATATCAGTCGACTATCCCAACATGGTGTCTGTTTAGTTTCACAGAAAACATATGATCATCATAAAGGAGTTTGCGTGATGCTGCCTTACTTCCAAAGATTACTGTAGGAACATGAAAAAGAAACAAACAAATCTGATGACGAAACAACTAGGAAACTAAGGAAATGAATTTAACAAACAAACAAACAAAGACACAAAGAAACAAACAAACAAAGAAATTAGAAGTAATCAATCAGCTAATGAATCAATCAAGTAAGCAAGCAAACATGCAAGGGACCAAACCAACCAGCCAACCATCATAACCAAACCAACTCCAACTCAAACCAACCAACCAACCAACCAACCATCCAACCAACCAGCCAGCCAATAAACCAACCAACCAACCAATCACCCACCCACCCAACCAACTAACTGACCGACCACCCAACTAACCAACCAACCAACCACAACCAACCAACCAACCAACCAACCAACCAACCAACCAATCAACCAACCAACCAACCAACCACCCAACCAACCACCCACCCACCCACCCACCCAACCAACCAACCAACCAAACAACAACCAACCAACCAACCAACCAACCAACCAATCAACCATCAAGCAGACAAAAATTGCATAGAAAAAGAAACAAACACACAAGCAAACAAACACACAAACAATCAAAACAAACAAACAAAAACAAACAATGAAACAAACAAACAAAAGCCATCAAGTCAACCAGCCAACCAACCAACCATCAAAAACAACAACCAGCCAACAAAAAAAAAACAATCAAAAAACAAACAAACAAACAAACAAACAGATAAAGAAACAAATAGAAACAACAAAAAAGTTTTCATCGTACTTTCTATTATATTGTCTACAACTTTTAAATCCTACAGAATATTACAAATACTTTAGACTACTAGTCCTCTGGCATCTCTTCAGACATTTTCTTTTGTGTGTGCTTCTCTTCCTGTTTTGAAAGT
The DNA here is from genome assembly GCA_030674185.1 of Monoplex corrugatus. Taxonomy (NCBI): domain Eukaryota; kingdom Metazoa; phylum Mollusca; class Gastropoda; order Littorinimorpha; family Ranellidae; genus Monoplex; species Monoplex corrugatus. The sequence continues at coordinate 60,479,647 of CM060314.1, read as the reverse complement.
GCAGCTGGATTCTTGTTACTACCAATGATGATTTGGTGGCATGAGAGATGCACTTAACAGCAGACGACAGCATTTCTTTTTTGTTGCGTGATGTGTGATGTGATGACATATAGTTGCACAGACTAGCAATATCTGAAAGGTCGGCACATAGTGACGATTTTCATTTCCCGTTTTTGTCAGCAAGTTGAAGTACTGTTAACCCATATAACCGCGACGAACGTGGGAGCATGCGTGGTAGCGGTGTGTGATAGAGACTGGAAGGAAACTATAAAATATTTGATGAGATGGAACCAAGTGGATCGACAACAAAAATGTTGGGATGAGTTGTAAGGTTGTGAAGCATAAAAATCTTCAAGAAGGCACAGACAGCAATCTTAGTTTTCTGTTATGTACAATTTACAAACGCATGATTGACATTGAATGTATACTTGATAATATATTGTGTTTGTGTTTTGTTGTTGTTGTTTAGTTTGCGCACGAGCGTCAAGTCGTGTGTAAGTGACTGTGTTTGTGTGTGTGTGTTTGAGTGTTTTGCGTGTGTATGTGTGTGTGTTGTGTGTGTGTGTGTGTGTGTTGTGTGTGTGTGTGTGTGTGTGTGTGTGTGTGTGTGTGTGTGTCTGTTTGTGTGTGCCTGTTTGTGTGAATGTGTAAGTTTGTGTCTAAGTGTGTGTGCATATGATATCGTACTTGCCCTCATGTTTGAATGATACAAAAAGAAAGAGAGAATGAGAGAGAAAGAGCAAGCAATGAGAAAGAGACAGAGGGAGAGAGGGAGGGAGGGAGAAAAGAGGGAGAGAACGAGCGATCAAGAGAGCGAGACTGAGAGAGATAGAGAGAGAGACAAACAGAGACGGATAGAGAGGAGATTGAAAAAGAGACAGAGACAGATTGATAGAAAGAGAGGAGAGCAAAAGAAAAGAGAGAGAGAAGAGAAAGACTGGGTAGAAAGAGAGTGAGGGGAGATACATAAACAGAAAGATGGATAATGAGAGAGAGAGAGAGAGGGAGACAGAGACAGACAGAGAGGCAGACACAAAGAGTAAGAGAGAGAGAGAGAGAGAGAGAGAGAGAGAGAGAAGGAGAGAGACGAGGACGAGAGAGAGAGAGAGAAATACAAGATGACAGGGACAGAGAGACACAGAGGTAGGCAAACGAACAAAAGTCCAATATCATACATTTATGCAAGTTGCCTGGAAAAGTGTTTTGCATGCCAGAGAATTGGTAATTTGTATCAATGTGTATCATGTATCCTGGCTTTATCAAATCACATGGACTGGCACATGCATCGATCTGCACTTTCCCAATAGAATCCCTGCACGTGCACGTTTAATTCTGAATTATGCACAAGCATCTGTGCCTTGATCATTAGGTCTCTGCCCTCAATTCATTGAGAAAGGAAATTTTCTCCATGTTCACTGTCATCTTCTATTTCACACCATTGAAGTGGATAATGTCTGCTCCCTGTGTAGTTTGGAGGTTTTGAAAGTGTTTCTATAGAGCATACTGTTTTGGGAAAAAAATGTAATTTTGAATTGTTAGTTTTTTTCCCCATCATTGTTCTTTCTTGTTTACGAATTGTAGGCTCTTTGAATAATAAACAAGAAACGAGATCCCACCTTCATTGTCCAGCATCATACAGTTTGTCATTATCAGTTTTTAACAATTAAACAGTTATTATATGGAATAAGGACTTTTCTATTGATCTCTGCTCTTGTGTGGACATAGGTAAGTCAAGAAAGTGTACATAGGATTTATAAAAAAAAAAACACGAAACAAAAGAAAATAAAACCAAAATAACAACAAACAAACACACACACATGCACACACACATACACACACACACACACACACACACACACACACACACACATACACACACACACACAACACACACACACACGACAAACACACGTATAGATGCAAACACACACGCACACGCACGCTCATGCACACACACACACACACACAAACACACACACACAGACACACACACAAACACACACACATAACAGAATAAATTGACAAGCTGCTATCTCCGCTCTCTGATAAAGCAATTGTCCATCGCAGAATCAGCAGAAAAACGTCTCCCTTACGTTATATCAGTTGACTAGCCCAACATGGTGTCTGTTTAGTTTCACAGAAAACATATGATCATCATAAAGGAGTTTGTGGTTGATGCTGCCTTACTTCCATAGATTACTGTAGGAACACGAAAAAGAAACAAACCAACCTGATGACGAAACAACTAGGAAAAATAAGGAAATGAATTTAACAAACAAACAAACAAAGACACAAACAAAGAAACAAACAAACAAAGAAACAAGAAGTAATCAATCAGCTAATCAATCAATCAAGCAAGCAAGCAAACATGCAAGGGATCAAGTAAACAATCAAACAAACCAATCCACCCACCAACCTATCCACTCACCAACCTACCAACCTACCAACCATCCAACCAACCAACCATCCAACCAACCAATCAACCAACCAACCAACCACAACAGCAACCCAACCAACCAACCAACCAACCAACCAACCAACCAACCAACCAACCAACCAACTAACCAACCAACCAACCAATGAACCAACCAACCAAACAACAACCAACCATCCAACCAACCAATCAACCAACAAGGAGACAAAAAATGCATAGAAAAAGAAACAAACGCACAAACAATCAAAACAAACAAACAAGCAAACACAAAAACAAACAATGAAACAAACAAATAAACAAAAACCAACCAGCCAACCAGCCAACTAGCCAACCAACCAAAACAACCAACCAACAATAACGAAAACAAACAAACAAACAAACCTATTAACAAACAAGCAAACAAGCAAACAAACAAACAGATAAAGGAACAAATAGAAACGAAAAAGAAAGTTTTCATCGAACTTTCTTTTATATTCTCTACACCTTATAATCCTACAGAAGATTACAAATACTGCAGACTAGTAGTCCTCTAGCATCTCTTCAGACGTTTTTTTTTTGTGTGTGCTTCTCTTCCTGTTTTAAAGTGCAGCTGGATTCTTGTTACAACCGTTGATGATTTGGTGGCACGAGAGATGCACTTGACAGCAGACGACAGCATTTCTTTTTTATTGCGTGATGTGTGATGTGATGACATATATTGCACAGACTAGCAATATCTGAAAAGTCGGCACATAGCAAAGATTTTCATTTCCTGTTTTTGCCAGCAAGTTGAAGTACTGTTAACCTATATAAAGACGACGAACGTGGGAGCATGCGTGGTAGCGGTGTGTGATAGAGACTGGAAGGAAACTATAAAATATTTGATGTAATGGAAACAAGTGGATCGAAAAAAAAAAAAAAGAAAAATAATGTTGGGATGGGTTGTAATGTTGTGAAGCATGAAAAGCATGAAGAAGGCAGAGACAGCAAACTTAGTTTTCTGTTATGAACATTTTACGAACCCACGGCTGAGATGAATGTATACATTGTTTTGTTAAGTTTTCGCACTGGCGTGTGTGTGTGTGTGTTGTTGTGTGTGTGTGTGTGTGTGTGTGTGTGTGATGTAGCACTTGCACCCATGTTTGAATGATAGAAAAAGAGAGAGAAGAGAGAGAGAGAGAGAGAGAGGAGAGAGAGAGAGAGAAACAGACAGATAGACAGCAGACAAAGACAGATAGAAGACAGAAAGACAGAAAAGACAGACAGACATAGAC
>CM060314.1:60470960-60473460 GCA_030674185.1 Monoplex corrugatus | reverse complement strand
TGTGTATGTGTGTGTGTGTGTGTGTGTGTGTGTGTGTGTGTGGTGTGTGTGTGTGTGTGTGTTAGCTTATGGCAAACCTTTGCGCCGCATTTATTTTAAAGTCAGTGACAACACCATTGTGCCATGGCTTTCTTTGTAATAAGTTAATAACAACACCTTTGTGCCATGGCTTTCTTTTAATAATAGTTGATGACAACACCTTTGTGCCATGGCTTTCTTTCTAATATGTTGATACAACACCTTTGTGCCACTCTTTCTGTCTAATAAGTGAATGACACACACCTTGACCCACGGCTTTTTTTATAGTTAATGGCAACACTTTTGCACACAGTTTTTTTTGTTTTGTTTTTGTATTTTTTGAAAGTTAGGGCAACACCTTTGCGCACATGGCTTTCTTTTAGTCAGTATCAACACCTTCGCGCCTGACTTATTTTTCTTTTTTATTTATGCAAACCTTTGCGCTGCATTTTTTAATGTTATTACAACACCTTTGTCCACGTCTTTCTTTCTAAAAGTTAATGACAACACCTTTGGCCACGCTGTTTTTTTTAATATAGTTAATGGACAAATTGCCTTTGCTTCAAAGAACTAATCTTTTTTAATTATTTGGCAACACCTTTGTCCAGGCTTTTTTTTTATAAGTTATGCAGCACCTTTGTGCCCATGGATTGCCCTTTGTGTTGTTTGTTTATTTACCTTTCTTTTTTTTGCTAGTTATGGACAGCACCATTGTGCCACATATTTTTTTTAAAAATGATTGATAACACCTTGGTGGTGCATTTCTTTTTGTTGTTGGCGGTATACTTTAGGTACACGGTTTTTAAAGTAAAATGCAACACTTTTTAGTTTTTGTTTTGTTTTAATAAAGTTACACAACAGTTGGGATGTTTTTTAAATCAGCTTAATGCCATCAAACGCGCACTGCATTAGTTTCTATGTCTAGTTTAAGGATTCAAATCCAAACGGACACATTTTCGTCCATTAGATACCCTTGCAGGATGCCATATTAGTATTCTAACTAGTAAAAAAAAACTCGCGATCCACCTTTTGCTTTCATTGTTTTGATCCCAATATTCAACGAATGATGAGAGATAATGGTTATTGATTGAAAATATCTGCTAGCTTTTGAGAATGTCTGAATTCAACTTGAATTTGTTTGAAATGCAAATTCTCTTTTTCCCAAGTTTCTTACACCTCAGTTAAATCTGACCCTTTGACTCCCGAACCGTATCCACTAACTGCAAAAAACGTAACCCTTCGACTCCCTCACTCTTTCCACCAGCTTCCCGGAAGCTGGTGGAAAGGGTGAGGGAGTCAAAGGGTTAAGTTTTTGCTTTGTTGGCGTGGTTGATAATGCAGGATGCTGGTAGGCAGGGTGTGGGAGTCAAACGGTTAATTCTCGAAGATCCACAAATCTGTGCGGTCTAATCAAAGTCAGCAGGGAAATAAAAAAAAAATGTAGTAAACAGATGTCTTGTCAATTTTACACACTGCGTGTTAATCTGATTTTATTTTTTTTTCTTTCCTCCACGTGTGTCACAATCATGCTTGTAGCTTTATCGAATCTCAAGAAACAACGTGTCTATCGATCTGCACCTTCCTAATACAATCCATGCACGTGCATACATAGTTCGAAATTTTGTGTGGTCAGTCATTGGCCTGATAATTAGATTTCTGTTCCTCATTTCCCAAAAACAGAAATCACGGATTTTGCTGTTCTTCCCTTCTCTTCCCTCTTCTGTGTCGTCTTCTAGTTTTTGGATGTTCTATGGGAGGATTTTCCTTGTTTACATCTTGATTAGAACCGTAGGTTTTAAATCTCTTCTCTCTCTCTTCTCTCTCTCTCTTTTCTCTCTCTCTCTCCTGTCTTTTTGTCTGCCTCTCTCTCTCCATTTCTCTCTCTCTTTCTTGCTCTCTGTCTCTCCCTCCCTCCCCCTTTCTCTCTTCTCTCTCTCTGTCTCTCTCTCTCTCGCTCGCTCATGCACTTGGTCTCTCTCCCTCTATCTCTCTTCCTCTCCTGCGTAATCATTTTCTAATTATTTGGAAATGTTTGGTTCACATATATCACATATTCCCTCACGAGTGACCGAGGCCTACATTATGAATGAACTATCTGACGGGCTCGTTCTCCCACTCTCATCCCAGCCATCTTTCTTTTTATCTGAATAACAGTAGCAAGATGTTGCACAATGTTCTTCTTTCTGTTGTTGTTGTTTTTAGTTTCTTTTTCTCTTTCCTTTTTTTCTCTATTCCATTGCAGATGACACAGTTGCCATTGTATTTGTTTTATGCCATTTACGTCTTCCTTTCTGTGTTTTGCTTTCTTGGTCTTTATCGCTCCTTTCTTTCAGTTTTGTATATCCTTCATAGTATGAGATCAATAATGGCCAAAGGGTGAGTAGAAAAAAGAAGAAGAAAGAAGAAGAAGAAGAAGAAAGAAGAAGAAGAAAGAAGAAGAAAAGAAGAAGAAGAAGAGAAAAGAAGAAGAAGAAAAGAAAAG
>CM060314.1:60445960-60450960 GCA_030674185.1 Monoplex corrugatus | reverse complement strand
CTGTCTTCTTGCTATTTAACTCCAACCTTTTATTTTTCCTTTCTATTTCTATTATATTCACAAGGTTTTGAAGGTCACTTTCATTTTCTCCAATTAGCGCGGTGTCATCAGCGTAACGAATGCTGTTTATCATATTTCCTCAAACCTTTGATCCAGGGCATTCTTCTAGGTTTGTCATGATGGTTTCGTTGTAATGTGAAAAGATATTTGGTGACAGAACACCACTTTGCCTGACTCCGCTTTTGATATTTTGAAAGGAAATTATGTCGTCTTCTATTCTCATTGCAGCTGTTTGTTCCCAACACATATTTCTGATTATTTGTAGATCTTTTCCATCAATATTGAGTCTTTCTGGTCGGTTGATCAATTCTTCATGTCTTACCCGATCGAAAGCCTTGTTACGGTATAATCAACAAAACATAAACACAAATCGTTATTCAGTTCGATTGACCTCTGTATGCTAGTTCTTAGGATGTATACGGCATTAATAGTTCCTTTCCCTTCTGCAACTCCCCACTGTTCTTCTGCTATTTCTCTTTTGATTCTATTCCTTGTCCTCATCATGATTGTTCTTAATGGGTTCTTGGTTACATGACTCATCAAGCTGATGTGCGATGGAGTTCGCATTTATAGCCCCTGTCTTCTTTGGAAGTGCAATAAAAATTAACTTGAACATATCTTTGGGGATTTTTCCGGTGTCATAAGTTTTATTTAGGAGGACTATTTTTTTCAATACCAAATTCACGTTCTTTTTTGTAATGTGTTCTTCGTTTCTGTCATCTTCAAAAAGGTCTTTAATGTGCTCTCGCCATCTGTCTTATATTTTGTCCTTTTCCATGATAAGCGCGTACAATCTTTCGATATTAAGCAACCAGTTGATGTGCATGTCTTTTTCCTGTGGACGATTTCTTCAATTCTTCTGTACATACCCTGAGGATCCGTTTTGTGTCGATCTTCTATTTCTTTGCGCTTTGTTTTCAGCCAAGATTCCTTAGCTTCGTTGGACCTATTCCTGATTTCTTTGTTTATCTTTGTTTATCTTTCCATTTGCCTTCCTCCGTTCTTCCATCAAGCCTAGAATTTCTTTTGTCATCCAGTTCTGTTTTGCTTTTCTATCTACTCTACTCAAAGGTTTCATTTCTCGAGTTTCTCAACTTTGTCCATGGTTCCTCACAACACTGTCACCAACGTCTTCCAGGGCACTGAATTTGTTTTGAACATGTACATTAATTTTTTTCATCTTTCTTCAGGAGTCCAGATAGAAGTGTGATGCTATGAGATTGAATTAAAAAAAAATTCCAAAGGTACAGATACACTGTATCAGCAAATAGGTCAACTGACATATCTGCTGTTAACCTTTTTGTAGAAAGAAAACAACTGCCATGTTCCGCAGTTTTAAATAAAACAAATGTCCGATTGCAGCTTTGTCACTGTAGGTTTATGTGTCTCTCTCTATATAGGCAGCAGGTCTGACATTCTCTACACAGAACAAAAACTCGTCACCTGCGTTGGAAGCATAATGACCTTCTCTTTCATGGACATACATGCTGAAAAGGCTCTCTAGGAGGGTCAATTTAGGTCTTTTTCTAACCCCCAAATTACTTTAAAGCGTGCTCTTCCTTAAAGGATACAGTGTCGTTCGGTATATCAGGTCTAAAACAGTGTATTTTATCGAGTAAAAGATATAGTTTGTTTCCTTGTTTTAGTCTCGATAAGTGACATCATTCAAACTGCCAACAGAAAAAGCTACCATTGGAACCTGGAATGTCCGTACACTCCATCAGTGCGGCAAAGTAAAAGAACTAGAACACGAGCTGAGACGCTACCAATGGGACATTGTGGGTATATCAGAAGTAAGATGGACAGGCTTCGGAGAAGCAATCACAGAGGAAGGACACAAGATGTGGTACAGTGGCGAAGAGTCACTACATGAAAATGGCGTAGCTTTCATCGTACGCAAAGAAGTCATTGGATGCATCATGAGCTGCACGCCTGTCAACAGCAGAATCATCAGCATTCGGGTGTCAGCCAAACCAAAGAACATCACCATCATACAAGTGTATGCTCCAACTACCAGCCACGAAGACCAGGTGGTTGAAGAATTCTATGAGAAAATAGAAGACACCATCGGAAAAGCCCCCAGGAAAGACATCATCATAGTTCAGGGGGACTTCAACGCCAAAGTCGGCCCAGATGCCTACAAAAACTGGGCTGGAACAGTGGGTCAATTTGGCACAGGGGAAACTAATGACAGGGGACTTCGCCTTCTGGAGTTTGCCTGCACCCAACGGCTCACCATTGCCAACACCCTCTACCCCCACAAACTGTCAAGAAGAACAACCTGGCATGCGCCGAACGGAAAGACTCACAACCAGATCGACTTTGTCCTCACACCGCGGCGCTTCAAATCAAGCATTAATAAAGCAAAGACGAGGACATACCCTGGAGCTGATATAGGCAGCGACCACGACCTCGTGCTGCTCACAATGAAGATCAAATTGAAAAAGAAGTACCAAGCTGCGCAGCCACGCATCAAGTTTGACCTGGAAAAGCTAAAAGATCCAGAGATAGAAGAGGCATTCCAGGCACAGCTCGGGGGGCGGTTCGCGGCACTCAACTTCCTGGACAGCGACATCAACGACCTCACAAACAACTTTGGTGAGGCAGTCCGCGAAACAGCAGAGGAGGTACTGGGGCGACAGAGGAAGAAACACCAAGCATGGATCTCAAATGACATCCTTGACCTCTGCGACAACAGAAGATCACTGAAGAAGACGAAAAACTCCAGCCCTGAAGAAGCCGCACAGTATCGTAAAACCAACAACCTTGTAAAGAAGAAAATGATTGAAGCCAAAGAACAATGGATCAACAACCAGTGTGAGAACATCGAGAAAGGCATGAAAAAAGGAAACAGCAAACATGCCTTCACCACACTGAAAAACCTTACCAAGACGCAGCAAAACAGATCGTCAGTCATCGAGGATACCTCAGGCGAGCTGCTGACAGAAAGCTCCGCTGTTCTGAACAGATGGACGCAGTACTGCCAAGAACTATACAACTTCCCAATACAGCCAGATGACAGTTTGTTTCAGGGGGACTCAGCACCATTGAGGGAATCCTCACCGCTACCAGTGATGAGAGAAGAAGTGGAAGAAGCCATCCGCAGCCTACCAGCAGGGAAATCACCTGGAGCAGACAATATCCCAGCAGAGCTGCTCAAACATGGAGGGAATGATTTGGTCACTCGTGTAACATCGATTTGTCAGAAGATCTGGGAGACAAAACAGTGGCCCACAGAATGGACTCAATCACTCATCATCCCCCTGCCCAAAAAGGGAAATATGCGCCAATGCCAGAACTACAGAACAATAAGTCTCATTAGCCACACCAGCAAGATCATGCTCAGAGTCATATTGAATCGACTGAAGAAAGAAGCGGAAGAACACCTTGCGGAAGAACAAGCTGGATTTAGGGCGGGCAGAAGCACAGTAGAACAGATCTTTACCTGCCGGATAATGATGGAGAAACATCTGCAGCATCAGAGAGACCTGTTCCACAACTTCATAGACTTTAAAAAAGCATTCGACAGGGTGTGGCATAAGGGTTTGTGGCAGGTGCTAAGAAAGTTTGGCATAGAGGAAGGTCTCGTCCAAACCATCCAGGCGCTGTATAACACTGCCAGCAGCGCAGTTCTCCTCAACAACCAGATAGGGGACTACTTCAAGACCACAGTTGGAGTCCGTCAAGGCTGCCTACTCTCTCCCGTGCTGTTCAATCTCTTCCTGGAGAACATCATGCGTGAAGCCCTCCATGACTTCCACTCCACTGTCTCCATCGGAGGAAGAACCATCAACAACCTGAGGTTCGCAGATGACATCGACCTGATGGGAGGCAGCAACGAAGAACTACAAGACCTGACCATGAGACTGGAAGAAAGTGCAGGTGCACACGGAATGGAAGTGAGCACAGAAAAAAGCAAAGTCCTGGTCAACAGCACAACCAACACCCATGCTGAAATCTACATGAACGGGCAACAGCTTGAAGAAGTGGACGCTTTCAAATACCTTGGCGCCACTCTCACCAAAGACGGTCGCTCTACAACAGAAATCAAGACCAGACTAGCGATCGCAACAGCAGCAATGGTAAAGCTAAACAAGATCTGGAAGAGCAGAGAGATCGGCTTTCCATCGAAGATGAAGCTGTACAAGTCCCTGGTGCTCCCCATCCTGCTGTATGGATGCGAGAGCTGGACCATGACAGCAGAGACCACCAAGAGAATCCAGACGTTTGAAACTAAATGCTTCAGGCGCTTGCTCGGGATCTCTTGGCAAGATCGGAAGACAAACGACTTTGTGTGGAGCCAAATAACAACACTCGCAGGCCCACAAGAACCCCTCCTGGCAACAGTCAAGAACAGGAAGCTGTCGTGGTTCGGGCATGTCACACGCCACAACTCACTGCCCAAAACGGTCCTCCAGGGTACACTGGGAGGCGGCAGACGAAGGGGACGACAAGCCAAATGCTGGATGGACAACATCAAAGAATGGACCAGGTTGGATGGCCCCACGCTGGTGCGACAGGCGGAGGACAGGACCGGTTGGCGACGGCTGGCTTCAAGAGTGTCTCTCATCTCTCCTCTACGCCCATCACGGGCAGGAGAATGATGATGATGATGAAGTGTTTGTACCGTTGCAAAGGGGGCAACCCTCCTTTCCCTTTCTTGGGGTTGTAACAACATACAGACATTTGCCTTACAAAACTGTGTGCATTAAAACAAGAAAGAGAAAGAGATGGGAGAGAGAGAGAGAGAGAGAGAGAGAGAGAGAGAGAGAGAGAGAGAGAGAGAGAGAGAGAGAGAAGAGAGAGAGAGAGAAAGGTAGAGGGAGAGAGAAAGAGAGAGAGAAAGGTAGAGAGAGAGACAGACATAGAGAGAGAAAGAGAGAGAGAGAGGTAGAGGGAGAGAGAGTGAGAGAGAGAGAGAGAGGTAGAGGGAGAGAGGA
>CM060314.1:60420960-60433460 GCA_030674185.1 Monoplex corrugatus | reverse complement strand
GCTCTCTATCTCTCTCTCTCTCTCTGATCTGATCTGATCTGATCTGATCTGATCTGATCTGATCTGATCTGATCTGATCTGATCTGATCTGATCTGATCTGATCTCATCCCATCTTATCTTATCTTATCCTCTCTTATCTTATCTTATCTTATCTTATCTTAATCTCTATCTCATCTCATCTCATCTCATCTCATCTCATCTTAACCTACCCAACCCAACCTATCCAACCCAACCTACCCAACCCAACCTTTACCCAATGACATCCCATCCTATCCCGTTCCATCCCATCCATTCCAATTCGATCCAATCTGATCTGATCTGATGTGATCTATTCTACATGTAATCTAATCTAATATTTTGTTTTGTTTTGTCCTTGTCGTGTCTTGTCTTTTGTCTAGTCTTTCTATTATGTCGTATGTTATAAGTTGTTATTGACGTGTTTGTGTTACTTGAAAGTCTTTTTTTTTTTGGGGGGGGGGGGGGGGTCCTTGTTCAGTGTGCTTTCTCTTCTGTACGTTTTCCTGAGTCACTGCTTTTGACAGCTGATTTCGCTCCTTGTCGTATTGCTATTTCTCTGTTTGTCTGTAGGTGTTTCCTGTCTCTGTCTCCCTGCCTCTTTCTCCCTGTCTTTGTGGCTTTCTGTCTGTTTATTTTAGCCTCTCTGTCTCTGTCTGTCTGTCTGTCTGTCTCTCTCTCTCTCTCTCTCCCTTTCTCTAGGTCTCTCTCTTGTTCTCTCTCTCTCTCTCTCTCTCTCTCTCTCTCTCTCTCTCTCTTTCTCTCTCTCAATTTTACATTCTTGATGGTTTATCCATTTGGAGGTCATCGTATTTGTGTTCATTTCCGTCTAATGCCTCCACTAAATCGGTATGCGATAGTATCGATTTTGTTCAGTGACAGGGTTTTATTTATCACATAATCGATATTCAGTAACCCAAGTTTCGGTGTTATGTCTGCTTTGTGATACTGAGTTCGCAAAAAGCTATAATGTGTCATCTTTTGTCCACACGGACAAAACGGATTTATCAAGTTTATATCAATGTCTTGTATGGATAGTTAAGTATTGTTATTCAGTTGTGACTAGGCTTTGATAATGTTTACCTGTGCCCCTTCTTAAAAATGAACAATAATAATAAAAACAACAATAACAAACACAAAAACAAACTAAACTATTCTTTTGTGTTCCACGTACAAGAGGATCCTGTCACTGTCTTATCTTCTTTGTTCTCATCTGTTGGTCCAAACGAAACAACTAGCTAACTATCTTCAGTCAAGCCACCTAACAAACCACTAGCCCAAGCAGCTGCTGGATTAGGAGGACAGTATCCGACTAACGATAATCTCCCACACCAAGTCCACTATCGGCAGCAGACGTCTCTTCATCACAGACCACCATGGAGACTAATCACTGGGACACTACTTCTTGTTGTTCCCGTAGAAGCTAATCGCTGTGAGACTGCTCCCTAATTCCCCGCTCAGATGTGATGTTTAATGCACAAGTAGTCGCAAGTCTATTGATGCTGACCCTCCTCTTCCATGAGTTGCCAGAATGGGTTTCGGTCACAGATCACCGAGGAGACCAACCACTGTAAATAGCACTCCTTACTTCCTGCTCTGAGACGTTGTTTATTGAACGTGCCTTTACCACACTTTGGATCAGGACCTCCCTTTTCCTTGTGTTCCTCCCTATGGATGAGTAGGACTATTTTTATACTATACTATATTATGCTATACTATACTATACTACACTATACTATACTATACTATATAACTATACTATACTATACTATACTATACTATACTATACTAACTTACTATACTATACTATACTATACTATACTATACTATACTATACTATACTATACTATACTATGCTATGCTATGCTATGCATTATACTATACTATACTATACTATACTATGATATGCTATGCTATACTATACTATACTATACTATACTATACTATACTATACTATACTATACTATACTATACTATACTATACTATACTATACTATACTATACTATACTATACTATACTATACTATACTATACTATACTATATTACACTATACTACACTACACTACACTACACTACACTATACTATACTATACTATACTATATATACTATCTATTATACTATATTATACTATACTATTATCTATACTATGCTTTTTCTATACTATACTATACTATACTTACTATACTATACTATACTTACTATACTATACTATACTATACTATACTATACTATACTATACTATACTATACTATACTACTATACTATACTATACTATCTATACTATACTATACTATACTATACTATACTATACTATACTATACTATACTATACTAACTATACTATACTTATACTATACTATACTATACTATCTAACTATGCTAACAAACGAACACCACAACCATGGGGCAGGGATTAATAGATCGCAGTTGTCATCAGCTTACCCCTTCAACCACCTAGCCTATCTCATTCCTACTGTACACCCGAAGGGAAACCTTTCATTTGAGCTGGTCTCTTTGGTCATGTACCCAGACGTGTTTCCAGACGTGTGGCTGGCAGACATAACTTGTTCTGATGTGTTCCTTGTGTCTGGTTCTTGAGGGCTTCCATTTTGGTTTCACTTTCCTGTCTAGCTGCTTTTTTTTTTTTTTTTGCGTTTCTTGCTCGCAGAATCATATTCTTCCTGCTCTGTTTAGTGTCTCTGCCTTTCTGTCTCCCTGTCTTAGTGCGCATTTATGATTGCGTGGATGTCTATGTTTCTGTCACTTGTCTCTTTCTTTCTGTTTTTTGTCAGCACAAAGAGAGGGAAAATGTGTTGTACCCTGTCTAGAAACTGAGGACAAGTTCTTGTGTTTACTCTCATCGAAAATGTTGGGATTGGTAGTCATGCTTTGTACATTTATCCACTAATCTATCTGTCTGTCTCTGTCTTTCCCAGTCTTTGTCTGTCTGGCTGGCTGTCCGTCTGGGTATCTGTTTCTCTCAAAAATGATATACCTGATGGTTTGATATTGTCACATACCCACAGCATTACGCGTTTTAAAATTTGGTTGGCATTTTGGATGGTTTTAGTAATGACTCATGTCGTACTGTTAGTAGCTAATTTCTGGTTCTATAGGGCCATTTTTATTCATCGATATTCTCTCTCTCTCTGTGTCTCTCTCTCTCTGTTTCTCTCTCTCTCTCTGTGTTCTTCTCTGTCCGTCTGTCTGTCTGTCTATCTGTTTGTCTGTCTGCTTCTCTCTCTCCCTCCCTCTTTCCCCCTCTCTCTGTCTCTTTCATTCTTTCTTTCTTTCTTTTTATGTCTTTTGTTCTCATATTTTCTCTCTGTACATTTTTTAAATAAACATAGAGAGACAGTATCTCACAATGTGATCAATCTTTTTAGAAAGGGATTATTCCTCCTGTTAGCTATATGTGTAGAACGTTGTTTTGTTCTGTCATGCTAAGTTTGATACAACAGTTAAATGAAATAAAACTTCTACCATGTGGACAGAGAGAGAGAGAGAGAGAGAGAGAGAGAGAGAGAGAGAGAGAGAGAGAGAGAAACAACAGCAACAACAACAACAACAACAACAACAAGAACAACAGCGTACATGCAAAAAGACACTACTATGAGATGACAATTCGCCTCCATGCAATTCATCTATCTATCTATCTGTCTGTCTGTCTACCTGCCTATATATCTGTCTGTCTGTCTGCCTGCCTATCTGCCTGTCTGTCTATCTATCTATCCATCTATCTATCTATGTGTCGATCAATCTATCTATCTATCTATCTATCTATCTATTTATAACATTATATTCTTCTATCCATCTATCTACCTATCTATCTGTCTATCTACCTATCCTTCTATATCTTTCTCTCAATCTGTCTGTCTGTCTATTTATCTATCTATCTACCTACCTATCTATCTACCTACCTACCTATCTATCTATCTATATATCTATCTATCTATCTGTCTATCTATCTATCTATCTATCTATCTACTTATTTTCAGTTTTCTAGATTACAGATTTCTGCCGGGCAAGACGTGATCCTCCCTGGTCAATGCCATCGTCTGCACTGAGTGTCACTTTATCACAGATCAGTCTGCAGGCTAAACACTATCATTAAGCTGCTTAATTCCCGCTCAGGGCTGATGTCAAACGAAGGGGCAGTCACCAGGCTATTGATCAGAATTCTACTTTTCCTTGTGTTCATCCACCACCATCTCTGTACAAGAGAAGTGCCACTCCTCTTTCCAACACCAGTCTGGTTTTTATTTTTCTCTATCTATACACTTGTCAAGTGTTTTAATATCGACCCCTGTCTCCACTGTCACTCAAGCTTCCTGAAAATCCGGCTGTGCTGAATTTCGATTATAGCACTCTGATAGAATCTTTACACAGTTCGTTGTCATTAGATCCTACATATTACGCTATAAGGTTTATTGCAAAATGGTGACAGTGGAAAATTATTTACTTGTTTTGTTTTTCTTGTTTTGTGGTTGTTTGTTTGTGTTTAATTTTTGTACATTTAGAGCCATTTTGTCTCTAAACCTTTGCATCGCTTTGGTGACATTGATTCCATGCCACTCATTCTGGCTCAACAATACACCCCAACTCCAAGTTTACTTAGTCGAAGTCCCGGTGTGAGAACGACAGATTTAAGCCACCACGGGGCCACCCACGAGAGGAAACCATGCACTGTTGCTGTGTCACGTTGGGGAGAGTTCAACAGTGCCTGCTTTGATCCAGCTTACAAGGGAGACTGACTACTCAGGCTCCTACTAAGTGCAATAATCGTTCATTCGCAGAGCTGAACCAAGTGAGTGCACTCCCAAAGGGATACCACCACTACAGTCTTCTTACCACAGACCCCATGAACACTGACGCCACAAACCCCAACTACAGTTCATCTCAGGCATAGGAACTGTAGAGGAAACCAAGACTTGGGTCACCAGGAGATCAGGCCATAAAGGGCAACAGAATGTGGGACAGATGGTGATATTTAACACGATACAAAGAGTATCATCTGGAATTTAGATTATATGACAGGGCTGTTTTCTATGCTTATTATTGTAACACATTTTGGCTTGAACCAGGGCCGAGAGATACATACACTCTCATTAGTGCATCTGTAAAGAGGACGAGACGTGGCTGTGTGGCCCTGGTTTCCCAATAAGCCCAAACCATACTTAATTCTACATAGGAGCTAGTCAGAGCCGACGAAAATCCACAACTATTTTTTTGAATGATGGGGTTGAACCTACAATATCCCATGCGGTAATCCATTGTATAACCACTTTGCCACGCTGAATGGTATATTAGCCAAAGTTGATACTGATCGTTTCGTGTATTTCACGTACAACAGAACACCACTCTAGGGCTGCCATCTTTCTCTAGATATCAACATGCTGGAAACATTTTAAAAAAATGCAAATTAACAGACGACACGCAAATTAACTGGACAGGACAACAAAATCATTGTGAAGATGTCTTATTTGTATGTGTCATATAGCATCAAAGCAGCTGACATCTCAGTCAAAACGTCTTCATAATTACCAGCCCAAACACCTGTTGGATTACAAGTTTGCTTCAGATGAAGCCTCATCCTCCAAGAGCAATGCCATTATCTGCAGCGAGTGTCACTTTATTAAGGATCACCCTGATGTTAATCACTGGAATTCCTCTTCTTAATTCCCGCTCATGGCTCATGTCCACTAAAAAGGCAAGTCACGTGTTTGTTATTGATCAAGACCTTTCTCTTCCTAGTGTTCACCTCTGTGGACGAGAAGGTCTACTCCTCCCTCTTACACCGTTCTATTCATTGACTGTACATCTCTATACTTGCCCCGTGTTTTATATCGGCTACTGTCTTCAGTGTCTCCCCAGCTTCCTGCGAAACTGCCTAGGATGGGTGTTAGTTATAGCATTTTTAGATTTATGTTTCGTCCGCTGTCTTTCTGTATACCATACTACTGAGTTTGTAACAAAGATATTGAATCAGAATTGATATTAAAATATTATATTCTTTTAGTTATCTTCTTACACAACAAGATAATACTATGAATTTTTACTCTCGTCAATGTATCAACATAGACATTAATTTTTTTTTTCAAAAGACGAAAGTATCAAATTACACTACAGACAGGAAAATAAAAAGTCATTGTGTAAAAGCTCGTCGCTCCGTTTTCATGGAATAAAGCCAGTACGTGACTAACGTTTCTGGTTATAACATCTTAATGATGAAAAAGCCTAGGGTTACAGGTTTGTTTCGAATAGTGTCTACTACTTCGCTATCAAAATCAGTATCTGCTCTGTGTGTCGTTTCATTACAGATCACCCTGCAGGCTGTCATTTTGAACTTCTTCATTCCGGATCAGGGCTCATGTCCAATGGAAAGGTACTCGCCAGTCTGTTACAGATCAGGACCCTTATCTTCCTGTTTTGCCCTCTGGATAAGTAGGACCACTCTCCCTCCTACACGACTCCACTATTCCCTACCTTTGTCTGTCTAGACATTTGTCAAGTGTTTCACATCGACCCCTGTCCTTATTGTCCCTCCAGCTTCCTGCAGTACTAGCTAGGATGAATGCTGATCAAAGCACTTTACCTTCCACCTCTTGTCGCTGGATAATGCTATCTGTACTATTTGAACTGTTAAAAAAGTAATGTATGTGTGTGTGTGTGTGTGTGTGTGTGTGTGTGTGTGTGTGTGTGTGTGTGTGTGTGTGTGTGTGTGTGTGTGTATACACATATACACACACATGTATATATATATATATATATATATATATTTAAGTATATACATATATATATATATTTACATGTATATATGTATATACATATATATATATATATATATATATATATACATATAAAGAGAGAGGGGTAGATAGGTAGACAGATACATAGATACATAGATAGATAATTAGATAAATAGATTGATTAATAGATATATAGATATACACACAGACACACAGACAGATAGATAGATAGACAGACAGACAGACAGACAGACAGATAGATAGATAGATAGATAGATAGGTAGGTAGATAGATAGACAGACAGACAGACTTACAGACAGACAGATAGATAGGTAGATAGATTGATAGATAGATATATAGATAGATATATAGATAGATAGATATATAGATAGATAGATAGATAGATAGATAGATAGATAGATAGATAGATAGATAGGTAGGTAGACGGATTGATATATAGATAGATAGATAGACAGACAAACAGACAGATAGATAGATATCCTTTTTCCAAAAGTTTATAGATTACATTGAAAATATGTACATAACGACACAATCGTTTTGCAAACACCTTATCCCTACCTGGCATGAAACAAGTAACGAACGAACATATCTGGTCAGAACACCGTCACAATAACAAACCCAGACACATTTGTTTCAATGAGGGGTTAATGATATATCGTCAGTGTCAGTAGGTGCCTAGAGTATCGCTTCATCGTAGGTCACCCTACAGGTTAATTGCTATCATTACACTTCTTATTTAACGCTCAGGGCTCATCATATCCAATGAAGGGGTGATAACCAGTCTGTTATTGATCAGGATCCTCATTTTCTATTTTGTCCCTAGTTGAAAACAAAAACAGACCATCCTCTCTCCTACACTGGTCCATTCCTTACCTTTGCACAAACTGTTGTTCTGTTCTGTTCTGTTGAGTTTAAAGTCCTACCACTCTCAGAGAACATGAGGAATAAG
This sequence comes from Monoplex corrugatus, assembly GCA_030674185.1. Taxonomy (NCBI): domain Eukaryota; kingdom Metazoa; phylum Mollusca; class Gastropoda; order Littorinimorpha; family Ranellidae; genus Monoplex; species Monoplex corrugatus. Next base: position 60,425,724 of record CM060314.1, on the reverse strand, counting down.
CTATGAGAATGTTTTCAAAGAAGCCTGGAAACATTTTGGTGGCACTTTGAGATATCGACGCTATTTTCGGATTGCCTCTGACTACAACGACCTTTGCTTAGACACTAGTCACCTGTTTCCTGTGGACTTTCTTGTCCCTCCAGCTTCCTACGATATTAGCTTGGAGGGCTCTCCAACAAATCTCGAAGAACAGAGTTTCTGTCCACCTCTTGTCACTGGACCCTGTGCCCATCGTGAAGTACGAGCAAAAAAAAAACAATAACAAAAAAAGACATTGAAATTCACATTGAAAAACTTTTGGGGAAAGTCAATAGTGAGATCGAAATCAAACAGCATGGACTATTATAAAATAAATACTATAATAATACATTTTATTACATCTACATAGATAGCACTATTATAAAACAAAATCATAAAGAATACATAAATAAATAGATAAATACATGAAATAAATGGATAGATACCTAGATAAATAGATGCACTGATAAATATACAAACAAATTAAGAAACAAATAAACAAACAAATATGTAATAAATAAATAAACAATAAATAACAATAAATAAATAAATAGATAGATACATAAATAAATAATTACATACATAAATAATAAAATAATGAATAAATATCTAAATAGAATAACAAACTGTATGAAAGTCATACACGTGAGCAAGTGTGAATGACTAAGGGTATTTGTTATGCAACGGGCATAGTGTTGAGTGCTCTTATGATCAACAAATTTATTTGTTTGATTATTTATTCATCCTAATATTCTGGAACATCTTGATTTAGGGTCTATCCCTAGTTATCCATAAATACAAGACATGATGATGACAAGACCATGGACACCACTTGGTAGATGCTCAGATATCAGAATTTTATGTGATATTTGTTTTATTACATTCCTCCTTTATGTAATTTGAATTACACGAATACGTAGACGGGTGTTCGAATGAAGTAGTGTGACATCGTACAAGCATTGTTAATAAGGGGTTATAGCACCATGTAGTGAGCTCTCTCTGTGTCTCTGTCTCTATCTGCGTGTCTCGTTCTCTCTCTCTCTCTCTCTCTCTCTCGTCTCTGTCCTTGCTTCTCTGTCTTTGTCTGTCTGTCTCTCTGTTTCTCTCTCTCTGTCGTCTGTTGTTGTTGTGTTGTGTGTCGTGTGTGTTGTGTGTGTGTGTGTGTGTGTGTGTGTGTGTGTGTGTGTGTGTGTGTGTTGTGTGTGCGTGTTCGTGTGTTGTGTGTGTGTTGTGTGTGTTTGTGTGTGTGTGTGTGTGTGTGTTGTGTGTGTGTGTGTGTGTGTGTGTGTGTGTGTGTGTGTGTGTGTGTTGTGTGTGTGTGTGTGTGTGTTTGTGTGTGTGTGTGTGTGTGTGTGTGTGTGTGTGTGTGGTGTGTGTGTGTGTGTGTGTGTATTCGGTTGTTTTGTGTGTACTCATCATATGTTATTGTTGAAAATAAAACCTGACGATTTTTTAGGCCATTTGCTAGGAATCGATTTGTTGTGAGTTGTTGTGTATGTGCGGCAGCAGGACTGGGTTTGATCTTGAGAAGGATTCGTTCTTGTGTGGTATGTGTGTGTGTGTGTGTGTGTGTGTGTGTGTGTGTGTGTGTGTGTGTGTGTGTGTGTGTGTGTGTGTGTGTGTGTGTATGTGTGTGTGTGTGTGTGTGTGTGTGTGTGTGTGTGTGTGTGTGTGTGTGTGTGTGTGTGTGTGTAGATATATGTGACCTCCCACCACCAATTCAGTCTTAACTCGCTGTCAGTCGAACAGCACTAGGAGCTGAAAAGGTGACTAATGATCTATCCGGGGTGTTTTGATTTTTTCCCAAAATTGATTTCTGTGGACTATAATCTATCCCCCACAGACATTTTTTTCTTAAAAATCATAAATCAATTTAAAATGGTATTTCAATGTACTGATCGCAGCAGAAAGAACACAGTTTCTTACCAAAAGTACCTCTTTTTGTCTGTTATTGTGAACTGAAACCTGTACAGACCCCCACATGTAATATACAAACATAAAGCTCTTTGGTGCACCTTTCGGATAATGACAGCTAATATTAGAAACAAACTGGGTCAAAGCCACCAAATAAAGAAATTTTGAAAAATGTGTAGGAGAGTACATAAAAAACTTTGGCCGTAATACAACTTAATGACTTTAAACATACATAACGGCAACATTTGTTTGAGTACAAGCTTTATTCAAGTACCGAAATAATCAGCAAAATGTACACTTTCCAGTGATATGTATATCTCAAAATACCCAAAATGGTAGGTAAGACTAATTTCGTGCTGAGAGGTTACATATAGATAGATAGATACATACATACATATCTATAGATACATATTCATATTGATATTTAGATATAGATATGTAAGGTATCTACAGTTTCAAAACCAACACAATTTAACGTAAAAACCTTATGTTTTCGTGGTATTTAGCAGCCAACCAGCAGATATCTTTAGTAAAAACATCTTCAAAATAGGAAGCCCAGACACTTGCTGAATTAGAGGTTTGTGTCAGGATTAATTATCCATTATCGTTGTCATTTGTAGCTGACAGTGTCGCTGCATTGCAGATCATACCTGAAGGCTAATCAGTGTCATTGTACTTTAATTCCTGGTCAGGGCTCGTGCCAGTGAAGGGATGGTCACAAGTGTGTTTTTGATCAGGAACTTCATCTTGCTCCATGTGGATAAGGACCACCATCCCTCCTTCAGTACTCAACTCCTTATCTTTGTCTGTCGAGACGTTTCTTTAGTGTTTCATCTCGACCCCTGTCTTCATTGTCCTTCTAGCCTGCTGCAATGCTGAATAGGATGAGTGTTGATCAAAGTACTTAAGGGAAACGCGATGTCCTGTTTTCTTCACCACTGAGGTTGTTATAAAAACAATAAGTCAAAGTTAAAACCAAGAAAACGCTCCTGAATGTTTCACGTATCTCTCATGGAGGGCATGATATTATAACATGGTACTGTGTTTCTCTGACTGTCAGCAGACTGAAACATATGGCTTCCATTCCAAGAGCAAGATGTCAGGTTATCATAAAACTGTAGTCAAGACAACTCAAGCATTGCACCAACGGCTTGTTCCGACATGAAATAAATCAGTTAACTAGGTTATATCTCTGGTCAAAACATATTCACAAAAACAAATCCCAGACAGTTGCTAAATTATAGATTTATTTCAGACAAGGCTTAATATTTCACTATTAAGGTCCGTATCTGCTGCTGGTGTTGCTTCATTATAGGCTACCATGCAGGCTAATTGCTCCTATTACACTTCCTAAAAATCCTGCTCAGACCTCATGTCTAACAAAGCAGTAATCATCAGGCTTCTGATCAGGATCGTCATGTAACCTTGTGTTGTCCGCCTGTGGATGGCAAGGGCCAGCCCTCCTTCCTGCATCATTTAAACTTTTTTTGTCCTTACTGTCTAGACACCAGCCAACCATTTCCATACCAAACTCTGCTTTTATTGTCCCTCCAGCTTCCTGGGAAAATGGCCCTGCCCTGATGGCAATTGAGACATTTAGCGGAGATTTATGTACTTGCCATTGTCGTTGGATCCTAATTGAGTTTGAATGGGAAGCCCCTTGTATTATGAAGGCTAAACTGGCAGAGACAACGTAATAAATAGAACCCGAGGGAAGGAAGAAAGGAAAAGGTTAAATAAAAACAGAAAGAGAAGAGAGAGAGAGAGAGGGAGAGAGAGAGAGAGCGAACGGGGGGGAGGGGGGTCAGGCAGACAGACAGACAGGCAGGCGGGCAGATATATTGAGGTAGAGATCGAGAGACAGAAAGAGACAGGGAACGAGAGATAGATATAGATGAAGAATGAGAGAGAGAGAGCGAGAGAGAGAGAGAGAGAGAGAGAGAGAGAGAGACAAACAGACAGACAGACAGACAGACAGAGACAGAGATAGAGACAGAGACAGAGCTAGAGACAGGGACAGAGACAGAGACAGAAAGAAAGACAAAAGAGAGAGACAGAGAACAAGAGAGAGCATTGAATTGAATGGAATGAACCATTGTTTTCCATCGTTACACGCATACGTATTGTACAAAATATGTTAATATCAGATGATTTCTCTCGCATGTGTTGGTGAGTGTGGGAGACTAGTGCTGAGTCGTATACAAAGGCCAAATGGCCGAAAATTTGCGCTTGTCTTATCTTGTTCTATTAGATACGCGTTCTTATTCTTCTTTCGTATTTTTCTGGTTCCTGTTTTTTTTAACGCGGGCAGTCACACTTGTTTTGGATTCTAGTGTTGAAAAGAGATTCCACACGATGCGTCTTGATCGATACTCATTTATTTGTCCGATCATTTAACATGTTGTGGCCATGTTGAAGAGCAATATTGACTTTTCAGATCCTTGTCTTACTCTGGTCTTTGTTTTCACTCTGTGTTCACTTTTCTCTACTGTACACTTGAAGTTGCCATAAAATCTTTTGATGAGGAGGGCGATCTGTCGTGGGATAAAGTACGCTTGGGACATACGCCATAGCTTCTTCCTGTGTATGTTGTCACAAGTTTTTTTCAAAGTCCACACAGTTGATGCAGGGCTGTGTCTATCATTTTGAGCATTGTTGGATCATTTTTCACAAGTCAGTGCATTCTGTTCCTTTTCTATTGTGTGTGTGTGTGTGTGTGTGTGTGTGTGTAAAGCATGGGAACTTTATAGAATGGTTTCTGCACGGATTTTTGTTTTTTTATGAATTGACAAAAGGGTCATTGTGTGCCCGTTACTGTAGTTTACACGGTGC
>CM060314.1:60388460-60403460 GCA_030674185.1 Monoplex corrugatus | reverse complement strand
GTGACCCATCCAAATCCAGTGACTATGTGGAATACTTCACGAGCCTCTGCAATAAAATACTCTGAACATATGCAAGATCTTGAAATGGTGAGGAAGGTGCGATGACTATGAAACACTAAGCTTATACGGAGAAAACGACAGAAACATTAAGACTGGCCGAGAAAAGGGGTCAGTTTGTAGTGTTGTGAGCTGGGATTAAACTCAAGCATTTCGATCTTGATACCGACGTTTTTATCAAATATAGCATCCAGGCCTTCTAACAAACGAGCTAATCGGTCAGTAAGGGAGAGAGGATAAGACAGGATGTGTGTGAGACAGAAAGAGAGACAGAGAGAGAGACAGAGAGACAGACAGACAGACAGACAGACAGAAACACAGAGAGAGAGAGAGAGAGAGAGAGAGAGAGAGAGAGAGAGAGAGAGAGAGAAGAGAGAGATTGGGTGGACGGGGAGGTTACTACAGAAATCACCAAACCACAATCAAATAGACATATCTCCTTGAAAGGAAAGATGTCGGTTAAGGCCGTTCTAAATAGATTTTCTTCTTGAAATTTGTTTGTTTGTTTGTTTGTTTTCCCAATGCGGCAGCATGATGGGAAATGAAAGCAAACAAACAACACCGTAAAGACAGAAAATTCTTTTTGACAATTTTTGCCCTCATTTCCTCTCCCCACAGGGACACCAGCGGCGCCACAAAATCTCTCCTCCTTCCACTTCCAATTTGTCATACAATGTTTTCATTTCTGGCTAACGTGTTCGTTCGCTCGCTAGAATCTCCATACAAAGGCTCCATTGCCTTCCTGTTTAGTTGTTCAAAAAATGAGTGCCATTCCCTAAGGGTCAGTAGCGCTGGAGATCCAATCAATGGCCACAAAAGGGAGATGGAATCCCATCTCCGTTGCCTGAAGCAGCTTTTTCCTAGTTCCATGGGCAAGTGTTTTTCATATATGTGAATGAGAAAGCCTAAAATAAGTCGTGGTGTGGCGTTGATAGCAAAGAGTGACGCCCGATCATATTTGTTCCTTTGGAAATAAAACGAGCCCTGTCCTTGAAAAAAACAAACAAACACCAAACGACCTTGAAGTAATCATAGAAAAAGGAGTATATTCTCGAATCAGACATACACGTTTTTTTTAAAAATTTGATTCAGTATATACTGTATAAGCGTTGTGGTCATCCCTGTTGATACACATTTGTAATGTACAACGTTTGACTGTGCAATACTTGTGGTATAAATAGTGTACAATGCGCATTATCATTAGCGCTTTCACACACGCAAGCACACACAGCACGCACACCACACACACACACACACACACACACACACACACACACACACACACACACACACACACACACACACACACTCGCTCGCGTGAGCGCACACACAAACACTCATACACCCATACACGAATAAATACATACATACACCACACTCACACACGCACACACACACACACACACACACACACACATACACACACACACACACACACACACACACAGATTCACACACACACAAACAAACAGACAAACAAAAAACGCAAGCATACATAAAATTCTGTCTGTCTGTCTGTCTGTCTGTACGTATGTTTGTCTATCTGTCTCTGTCTCTGTCTCTCTCTCCTTCTCTGTCTCTGTCTGTCTGTCTGTTCTACCTCACACCACACACATACACACAGACTCACCACAACACACACACACACACACACACACACACACACACACACAACACAAACAACACACACCACACACACACACAAACAACAGGAAAACAGACTAGCGGTAGCTGCACAAATTCTATTATATCTGACATGTGTAAACAAAACTAAGATGTTGTTTATACAGATGAAAATAATGTATACTACTTGTGATGCTGTTATTGTGTTTTGTATGCATGTAAACCTACGTGATGTTGTTTGTGTCGATGAATGTGTGTATTGTGTGTGTGTGCGTGTGTGGTGTGTGTGTGTGTTGTGTGTGTGTGTGTGTGTGTTTGTGTTGTGTGTGTGTGTGTGTGTGTGTGTTTGTGTGTGTGGTGTGTGTGTGTGTGTGTGTGTGTGTGTGTGTGTGTGTGTGTGTGTGCGTGTTGTGTGTGTGTGTGTTGTGTGTGTGTGTGTGTGTGTGTGTGTGTGTGTGTGTGTGTGTGTGTGTGTGTGGTGTGTGTGTGTGTGTGTGTGTGTTTGTGGTGTGCTTGCCTGCACGCGTGTGTGAGTTTGTGCGTGTGTGTGCTGGAGGGGGGCGGAGAAGTATACACGTATAGGTATGAATAACTAACTAACTAAGCAACTAAGTAACAAACCAAGCAACCAACTAACTAACTAACTAATTAACTAACAAACTAACCAACCAACCAACCAACTTACTGAATGAATGAATGATATGAATGAATGAATGAATGAATGAATGAATGAATGAATGAATGAATGAATGAATGAATGAATGAATGAATGAATGAACGAACGGATACTAAGTTACAGAAAGTCACTTTTCCACACTATGTCCATCAATACATGTTAAGGGGCAGTCATTGCTCTCTTCAGAGACCGAAGCTATACATAGCATTTATTTTGCAGAACAGTTATCGCCAGTGGTGCTACCAGGCTGCCTTAGTTGTCTGGCAGGTCTGTCTATCAACTGGTTAATCTTGAGTCAGAATGTGACAGAGATCTGACTGGAACATTATGAGATTGATTACTTAGGGGCCTGCAGAAGGCCACTGTCATCTGGTCTCGACTACCATGCTCTACAACTTTCTACATATCCCCTTTGTCCCATACCAGCGTCTCCTTTTCCACATCTACCCATTCCCTGTCATTGGATGATTCTCTCCTCTCTCTCTCTCTCTCTCTCTCTCTCCTCTCTCTCTCTCTCTCTCTCTCTTCTCTCTCTCTTTAGCTCTCTCTCTCCCTCTGTCTCTCTGTCTCTGTTTCTGTCTCTCTCTCTCTGGCCCTCTCTGTCTCTCTGTCTGTCTGTCTCTGTCCTTGTCTTGTCTCTCTCTCTGTCTCGTCTGTCTGTCTGTCTCTGTCTCTGTCTCTGTCTGTCTGTCTCTCTTCCTCTCTCTGGCTCTGTCTGTCTGACTGCGTGTCCTCTCTGTCACTTTGTCTCTGTCTATGTCTCTCTATCTGTCTGCCTGTATGTCTCTCTCTCCGTCCCTCCCTAACTCTGTCTGTCTGTCTGTCTGTCTGCCTCTGTCCCTGTCCCTGTCTCTGTCTCTGTCTGTCTGACTGCGTGTCCTCTCTGTCACTTTGTCTCTGTCTATGTCTCTCTATCTGTCTGCCTGTATGTCTCTCTCTCCATCCCTCCCTACTCTGTCTGTCTGTCTGTATGTCTGTCTGTCTGCCTGTTCCCGTCCCTGTCCCTGTCTCTGTCTCTGTCTCTGTCTGTCTGTCTCTCTCTCCCTTTTTTTTCTTCGCCTAGTATGCGTTATTGACTTTTTTCGTGTTTATTTTTCGGTATTTTAAGTACTTGGCAAAGTACTTAACAGTGGCAAGTCTCTATTTGATTTTTACCTAATAACTTCAACCTTTGGAAACTGAAATATCATTGTCATTATTATTGTCATCGTTACCATCTTGGTGCCCACACTTACAGAATTTTCATCTCCGGCGAGCCATTTTGCAATAGATTATGTGCACAAAAATGATGTGCATGGTGAAAATGGAGAAGCAGATATTGTCTTCCTGTGCTGTGTTTTTTGTTATAGTGGAGTTTATGCTGGTGTTGAAAAGGAAATAATCTGGGGAAAATGACATGGAAAGGGAGAGAAATATGGATTCTTTACACTGACCTCACTGGTCACCTGTAGCAATGAAGAAACCGCAATGGCGTTGCGCCTGTCTACGTTTCCCTTTCTTCCAATCTGCCTCGTATTCATTTTGTCTGCTCATTTGTCTTTCTGTGTGTCCGCGTTTTTGTGTGATTGTCTTCCTTTGTATTTGCCTGTGATTCTTTCCTTCTCTTTCTGTCTTTTTTCTACTTTATAAAATTCTGAAAAGGGCTGAAGTGACGTTAATGGTTGCTTTCAAAACATTTCTCTCTCTCTCTCTCTCTCTCTCTCTCTTCCTCTCTCTCTCTCTCTTTCCCCCCCTCTCTCTCTCTCTCTCTCTCTGACTCTGTCTCCCTCTCTCCTTCCTTTTTCTTCTCTCCTCTTCTCGTTCTGTTTGCTTTTGTTTTTCTTAGTTTAATGTTAAAGACTGGAGATGTAAATGTAGTATAGGCTCAGACGGTACACGAATGAGAACAAGACAGAAAAAAAAAAACATGATTTCATTTGACCATCTGCCAATAGAATTTCACAAGAAATATTGCATCATGTTAATATCACCTACTGCACCATCATATTCAACAGTAGAGAATTAAATGGATGGATCATGTGACCGGAATGCAATGTTTTTATTGGCAGGCTGAACCAGGATGTCACAAAAATAATCGTAATTTTAAAGTGAGAGGCAGAGCAAGAAAGATGCGAATCGATAATATGAAGGAGATTTAGACATCATGTGGCATTTCTCATTTTTCATGACAATGATAATAATAATAATGATAATAACAACAACAACAAAACAACAACAACAACAAAACAAAGACAATAATAATAATAACAACAACAACAATAACAATGATATTATTATAATAACATCATTAATATTATTCATATTAATAGACAAATATCAATGTAGTAGTGATAATCATCATCACCATCTTCATCAAGTAAAAACGTTTTAACAAGATCTTCGCGTCAACAAAATCCGTGAATGCTCCCACCCACATCATGGGAAATGACGGAGAACACACAAAAGAGAAAAGAGAAGCAAATCCTTTCACAGTTTTTATGCCCATCCCGTCTTACCCTCGGGACACTAACGGCGTCAAAAAAAATAAAATCTCCACCTCCTCAAAATCCATTGGTTTTCATAGTTTGCTTTCATTTCAATCAACATCGTCGCATCCTTGTTTGAATCTCAATACAAAAACCCCATTGCCCTCTGTCTGATATTACAAAACGAAAGCCCCACTCCCTGGTGGCCCACGGAGGAGGACAGCCAATCAAGGGGCACCAATGGGAGCTGGAATCTCATCTCCGCTGCTTTAGGCCGGGGTTTCCGGTGCCAGAGGCATGGGTCTTACATGTAGTGAATGTGAAAGCAGGTTGACGCGGTGGTGCTGTGGTATTGCACGCAAGAAATGACCCTAGGTCAAAACTCTTCCTAAGCGAGTCTTGCAATAAATCAAATAGACCTGAGTAGTGTCCTCCAAAAAAAAACCCAGCCTCGTCAATCATAGAGAACTACAAGACATTTTCAAGCCAGACTCTTTGCTGAGACACTACCATAACCCATAACTTTTGAATATGCAGGATCTATTGTTAATATGTTTTGAAAAAAAGAGATGTGTGAACAGTGTATGTCTAACATCATAATTCATGAAAATACAAAAAAAAACACAGACACAGACACAGACACAGACAAAGACACAAACACGCACACGCAACACACACACCACACACACACACACACGCACACGCACACGCACACGCACACACACACACACACACACACACACACACACACACACACACACACACACATACACATACAACAAACACACAGAGTTTTGTACACGCATGTGCACTCACACATGCACAGACACGCCCACACAAAATGTACACACAGATGCACGAACATACACATATATACACATACACATACATTTACACATACTTATCACTCAAAATAAACATCTTCGAAATTATGCTACTTTTGTCAAGTTATAGAAAATGATTCTATTTCGTTGCTCAGACTCAACATTACGCTATTTGAAGAGTGCTTAACTTTAGCTGGAATCCAAAATGGTAAAAGGAGGGACCATTCCATCTGAGACAATCCACTATGTTCAATGTTCGCTTCCTGAACAGCTATGCGTTTGCCCATCAGGACAAGACTGGAAAATCAATTGCTAGCATTATTGAATAAATAAGCTCTAAGTGATTTGTATAGTGTAGCGTGTGTAAATATATTTCTTATCAGTATGGTGATTTTCTTATTTCCATCACGTTTTTATGCTTGTTAAGGTGTGGCTTTTTATTGTGTCTATCGATCTATCTATCTATCTATCTATCTATCTATCTATCTATCTATCTATCTATCTATCTATCTATCTATCTATCTATCTATCTATATATCTATCTATATATCTATCTATCGATCTATTTAATCTATCGATCTATCGATCTATCGATCTATCGATCTATCGATCTATCGATGTATGTATGTATGTATGTACGTACGTACGTATGTATGTATGCATGTATGTATGTATGTATGTATGTATGTATATACCGTATGTATCTATGTATTATGTATGTATGCATGTATCTATGTATTATGTATCCATGTATCTACATATCTATGTATCTTTGTATCTATCTATCTATCTATCTATCTGTCTATCTATCTGTCTATCTGTCTATCTATCTATCTATCTATCTATCTATCTATCTGTCTATCTATCTATCTATCTGTCTATCTGTCTATCTATCTATCTATCTATCTATCTATCTATCTATCTATCTATTATCTATCTGTCTATCTAGCGGAACATAGACGTTCGCCTAAAATTACTTTGATATAATCATATAGCTTTGTGAAACAGTCGTCATTCCCGCCAATGAAAGAAACCTCCTATTCCTCCAGAACTACCACGTTATCAGTTTCAAGAGTCATGCCAGCAAACATAGGCTCGAAATCATAGTTAACAGACAACAGCCACAAGCAGGTACAATAAAACCAAAGAACAGAACACATTCTGTAAAATCAGAAGTACTATCGAACAAATACTAAAACCACACGCCCTTCGCGAAAAAACAAACAAACAAACAAACAAAAAACCTCCCAACACCAGAGGGATTCATATACTACTGGAATGTGTTTAGCAATGCCCTGTAAGAGCATTACGGCCCACAGTGAAAAAATTCAACATCAATTTCAGTTCTGAAGATGACATCTTTGCGCTCGGAATGAATTCATCTGCACTAACGTCACAGGCGCGTGTGATAGCTATCGCACTTAAAGCCTGAAGTATCAAGGCACAAACCTAAAGCTTACACATAAACCCATGAGCTGACCAGATCCTGAGGTCCTACCTCGCCTGTATTTTATCTAGCCTACATTGTTTATACTAGTATTGTATCAGTCTCTCATTGTATATCTTTGCTACATATTAATGACATGTGCATCTGTGTATCTTATCTTCAAAGAAAAGAACAGATACATAAGATAAATAAATGAATAAAGGTCTGAATCACAACACAACAGACTTAAGCTAATCAACACCATTCAGCTACTATGCTCCAAAGCAGCCTTTGCAGTAATTACTCAGAGTGCTATTGAAAAGTGGTTCCGTGGTTCAGTAGGGTTCGTCAAGGCTGTCTTCTGTTCCACATGATTTTCCACATATTCATGGAACACACATCATGACTGAAGCACTTGGAAGTCTTGTCAGCACAATCAGCATCGAAGGAAGAACTATCAAGAACCTCTGCTTTTTTGCAGATGATATTGATGGCATGGCACGCATTGAGCAAGGGCTCGTCATGCATTTTAACAGACTAGATGAAACATCGACTTGAAATGGCGCAGAAATCAGAGCCAAGAAGACCAAACTAATGATCAGACACGACACCACCATCACTGCTGATACAACTGGCAATGGGGTGGAGTTATGAACTGTTCAGCAGTTCACTTTGCCTATTGTTAGCAATGAGTGATCAAAGCCAGAAATCCTCTTAAGGACAGCAAAAGGAACAACTGACCAGATTAAAACCTGTATGAAAGGACAATACCACATTTATTAAACACAAAAAAGTTTCAGTCTTTTTCTCAATTTTTTTTTTATCTAGTGTTTGTTTTTCTGTAACCTTACGCTTGACAAAGGCCAGTTGGCCGAAAAATTGCGCCTGTCTTGTTTTGTTGTGTTAAATACGCGTTCATATTCTTCTTTCGTTTTTTTTTTTTCTGGTTCCCACAAGAAAAGACTGTTACGTGCGTTAGTTTATTCTATCTTCATGTATGCATGATAGACATGAACCCACAGGCCTGATTTAGAGAAAAGAATCTAAGGCATGGAGAAAAGATGTTATCCCGATATACTAAACACCAGATAAACACAAGACACACTGATCATATCAGTACGCAAAACAGTCTAGCACACAGGACCGTATAGAAATGTTCTAATATCAGTTGATGAAAAGAAAAACTACATTGATACAACATTTAAACAGATCCATTGGTCTAAGTGAATCAATCCTGAAGGAAACTGTTTTGGGACGGAACTGGAGGGGAAGACAGTAACAACAACAACAATAACAACAACAACAACAACAACAACAACAATAACAACAACAACAACAGCAATTACAACAACAACAACAACAACACAGCAGCAACAACAACAACAACAACAAACCGATGGACTGCCAACATTGTGAAATGAACAAAGAAACCACTTGTTATTATTATTATTATTATTATTATGAACATTTAGTACGCCTAATCAAATTAATGCCCTAGGCGTTTACAATGGCAAAACATATAACCAGAATCACAAGCACACACACACACACGCCCACAGAAGCACCCACACACACACAAACACACACACACACACACACAAACACACACACAGCATGACATGCAAATACAATGACACATTGACACTAAGACACTATAATGTCACCATTACATTACATGGGGGGAAGGGGGCAGAGATTACCAGTTTTGGGAAACAGGTGAGTTTTGAGGGAGCGTTTGAATGTGGACAGAGAGGGTGAGTATCTAAGAGAGCGAGGTAACTGATTCCAGATGGTTGGAGCTTGATAGGAAAAAGAACGCTGCCCAAACCTTTTAGTGCGGACTATGGGGATACTATAGAGACGGGTATCAGATGAGGACCGCAAAGCTCGAGATGGCGTGTAGAGATGTAACAGATGGGTGAGATACTCAGGACAGGAAGACTCAATAGATTTGAAGCAGAGGCAGGCAATCTTGTAGGATATTCTTTGCTGAACAGGGAGCCAGTGGAGAGAACAGAGCAATGGCGTAACATGGTTAAATTTTGAAGAGCGGAAGATGAGACGGGCAGCATGATTTTGAACTTTCTGAAGTTTGTTAATGAGATGAGAGGGGGAACCAGAAAAAAGAGCATTACAGTAATCGAGACGGGATAGAACAAATGCACAGACAAGAGCCTTTGTCGTGTCTTCTGAGAGGAGGTGGCGGATAGAAGCAATTCGGCGGAGTTCAAGAAAACAAGTCCGACAGACGTTGCTCACATGCTGGTGGAAGGACAGGGTTTGATCAAGAGTTACACCAAGGTTACGGGCAAAATGGGAGAGAGGGATAGATGAGTCAACAACTGTGACAGAGGTTGGAAGAGAGGGGTGATTTTGGAGTTTGGGTGGGGTGATCAAGATCAATTCGGATTTCTCTTCATTTAATTGTTATGACATAGGCCAAGGTGCATGACCGACAGAGCTGGAAGTTTGTGGCTAACAGCTCTTTAATGCTGCAACTCAAAGCCTCTTCACGGAGAAGAAGAAGCTATTTCAGTTTCAATCGATTTTTATCTAATACTTTTTAACGGAGCAGTTTCAAAGTGAGTTAGTGATTTGTATAGCATAGCTACAATCAGCAAAATCGAGCGTCTGTGTAACCACAATCTTTTTGGTCTGTCGGTCTATCTGTGTGTTCATGTGTCTGTATGCATGTCTGTCATTGCCTCTCTTTCTCTTTGTCTGTGAGCGTATTTCTTTCTGTGTCTGTGTCTCTGTTTATCTTCTCATTCTCTTACACGTATAAAAAACAGACTTAAAATTCAAATCTGGATCTGTTGCCTCTCGATTACAGCATATTGAAGACGATATTTCAATTTAAAACTACCAGCGGACATGTATCACTTTTGCATGAATACTTACGACCCACCAAGCTGTCGCCATAGCACTTTGGTTCTACTCAAATCAAACTTAAGAATCCGATTTCACGAGAGGCCAACTTTCGGTAACTCTATAGCCAGCTTTCTAGGTCGTTATTATATGAGCAAATATCTGATGAATCACAGAATCAATATTAGGGATATGTGTCAAAACACGAATTACATTTCTGAACATGCAAGGAGAGAACTTGATCTGGTGTCTGGCATTTTAATATGCGTGATCAAGTGATGGAGTAGAGGCTGTAGTGGTTATAACAGTTACCCAGGATATGAGATGCCCAGGTTCCTTTCTAAATATCCTGCAGTATTCAATCTTTGGGACAAGACAGCAGCAGCAGCAGCAGCAGCAGCAGCAGCAACAACAACAACAACGATGATAACAAAAACAATAAAACTGAGACCACATGGAATGTATGTATTCAAACTCCCTACAAATCCATATTAACTTTTTATGAATAAACTGAAAAAGAGTAAATGAGTAAAAGCGAGAAGACGAAAAACAGAAGAGAAAAACAGATAATGTGTTGAAAGTGTGAGTGTGAGTGTGTTTGTGTTTGTGAGAGAGAGAGAGAGACAGGAGAGAGAGAGAGGAGAGAGAGAGGGAGGGAGAGAGAGAGAGAGAGAGAGAGGAGAGAGAGAGAGAGAGAGAGAGAGAGAGAGAGAGCATTACGGGAAACCCCCGAGATGAAAGACTTGGGATAAAAGTTTGGGGGGGGGGGGGGTACTAAATAATTTTAGTTATGCAAATGTCACCGTTCTAAAACAAATCTGAACAAAATAAAACAAACAAACAAACAAACAAACAAACAAACAAACAAAGAAACAAACAAACAAAAAACAAAAAGCATACTATACATGGAAAAAAGAAATATAGGGCTAGAAGTAAATAACAAAAAGACCTAAGTCGTGATAAGCAATAAAAACAAGAAATCTCCGCATGTAAAATAACAACAAATGGCGCAACATTGAAACAAGTTGATAAGTTCATATATCCGTTAACAGTCATCTCCACAGACGACACACTAACATTTTCCAGCAGATTAGGCCAAACTAAAACAGCTTTCAAAAAATGAAAAAGATGTTCTTTCCAAAAAAATGTCTATCAAATAATATCAGGAACAGAACTCTTCAATGTTATATCGAACCGGTACTGTTGTACGGATGCAAAGCCTGGAGAATCAACAAGCAAGATCAGAATCTAACTAGGGCAGCTGAAATATGGCTTTCTAAGAAGAGTGTTAAGAGTCCCATAGACTTGAAAGAAAACGAACGAGACAGTCTTGACAGTGTAGCGAACACAAAAAGAACATCAAAGAATAACATAAGAAAAAAATAAAAACAAGCAGCATTTAAGGGATATTTTACGAGCCAAGAGAACTTTGATCACCTAATCACAACAGGAAAGCTAAAGGGATAAGATCACCAGGTAGACCTGGGAGAGAATACTTGACATGACAGTCTTGCAGAGTGGGTGGGACAAAAAGGTAGGAAATATTTGCAGCGACGAAAGGTGATTGCCAGCGTCATGCGGCAAGGCACATGATCATAATGGTGTTCATATCAAAAGGTTGTACTTTTATTATAATGGAATGGTATTTACAAGTCCTGATGTCAGTTATCTAGTTCATACGGATGTCTATTGTCACGATTATGCTGGCTCCAACGTTATTGTATGTAACATGAGGACGCAAGATAAAGAGGAGAAACTGTGTTCATTATACAAGCAAAATACTGTCAACATGATATAGTATAATGTTAAGAGTAACTACGGGGGCAGTATTTTTTCTGTAGGAAAATATTAGTGCATTTCGTGGAGTGCAAGACAGGAGACGTGTTACTTCTATGCACTCCGTCATCATTATAAGGAACAGTTACCTTTGTCTTTAGAACAAAAAAGTTGTGCGTGGTACTTGTTCTGTAAAAGAGTTATCACCATTTCAATGACCAGGCTCCTATTATTTTCTGGTAGTCTATGAGTAGATCTTGGTCAGGACATTGCACAGACCAGATGGAAATTATAAAATTATGGCTGATTGACGTAGATTGTTTCATTATCAACTTTGAACGCTTGATTTGATGGAGCATCCCCGCCCCCACCTCACCTTTGACTCGCTTTATAATATATTTTTGTTTTCCTCATCTCCGCCCCTGCTGCTTCTTTTCCTTTTTAAAACGAAATAAGAGCACATATATCTAGAAGATAGGATGCGTGGTGGTCTTTCATTTAATTTCTACTCACTAAAAAGGTTTTAGACATAAAAATAATTAAATGAAATAAAAGAAAAACAAAAAACAAAACAAAAAAAAACAGTGAGGATATATGAGGGGTTAAGAGGACACTTAAAAATAGTCAATCTTCAGAAAAAAAAATGAACCAGAAAACAACTGTGTCGAAGACGAGAAGGAAAAACTCACAAATGGCATTAACGTAATTAACGATTATAGGATGTGGTTGGTTGTGTGTGTGTGTGTGTTGTGTTGTGGTGTGTGGTGTGTGTGTGTGTGTGTGTGTGTGTGTTGTGTTGTTGTGTGGTTGGTGTGGTGGTGTGTATTGTGTGTTGTTTGTTTGTTGTTGTGTTATGTGTGTGTGGTGTGGTGTGTTTGTGTGTATGATGTGTTTTTGTGGTATATGTTGTTGGTGTAGGTGTGTTGTTTTGGGTGTGTGTGTGTATGTTGTGTATGTTTTTGTGAGTGTTGGATGGTGTGTGGTGTTGGGTTGTGTGTTGTGGTGTTGTTGTGTTATGTGTGTGTGTGTGTGTGTTGTATGTGTGTTTTGTTTTTGTTGTGTGTGTGTGTGTGTGTGTGGTGTGGTGTGTTTGTGTGTGATGTTGTGCTGTGTGTTGTGTGGTGTGTGTTTGTGTGTGTGTGTGTGTGTGTGCTGTGTGTGTGATGTGTGTGTGTGTGTGTGGTTGTGTTGTGTGGTGTGTTTGTGTGTGTGTGGTGTGTGTGTTATGTGGTTGTGTGTGGTGTGTGGTGTTGTTTTGTGTGTGGTGTGTGTGGTGTGTGTGTGTGTGTGGTGTGTTATTTTGTGCGTGTGGGTGGTTGTGTTGTGTGTGTGTGTGTGTGTGTGTTGTGTGTGATGTGGTGGTTGTGTTGTGTGGTGTGTGTGTGTGTGTGCTGTTTGTGTGTAATTTAACGTCTTTTCACTATAAGTGATATTAGACGGATGCTTTGTGTGCATGTTTGTGCATTGTGGTTGTGTGGTTGTGCTTAGGTGTGTGTGTTGTGTGTGTGTGTGTGTGTGTGTGTGGTGTGTTGTGGGTGGTGTGCGCTCGTGTGTGTGCAGTGTGTGTGTGTGTGTGTTGGTGTGTTGTGTGTGTCTGTGCGTGTGTGTTATAGTATGTTGTTGTGTGTGTGTTGTTTGTGTGTGTGTTGTGTGAGTGTTTGTGTGTGTTTTGTGTTTGTGTGTGTGTGTCCGTGTGTGTGTCGTGTGAGTGTGTGTGTGTGTGTGTGTGTGTGTGTGTGTGTGTGTGTGTGTGTGTGTGTGTATGTGTGTGTGTGCGTGTTTGTGCGTGTGAGTGTGCATGCTTGTGCATGTGTGTGTATGTGCATGCGTGTATGCGTACGTACATGTGTATATGTGTGTTCGTGTGCATATTTTTGAATGCGTATGCGCACACGAGTATTTAGTTATCAAATGTCTATTACTGAAAAAAAAAAAAAATGTTGGGAATTGGTTCCCAGCTGTTTTTATGCTGGATGTTTACCAAAATTTGATATGGGCCATGGAGGAGTGGAGAATGCATACGTTAAAAACCCTATGACCAAAGCCAAAGTATTTTGATAGTCAATGTGTGCCTCAAATCAACAATTTTCTTTTGGGGAACGTGTGTGAACGGCAATTTATTCAGAACTTTTGACAATATGATCATAAGCTCTTCCATTTTTTGACATCTACTATCTTCTTTATTTCTCATTAACCTTTACTTAAACTTAAGATTCTTCCATATCACAGTGATTTTGAAAGTACACAATTGTGTTTTTGTTTTTTTGGTTTTGTTTGTTTTTGATTGACTCTATAATGGCTTTACCATCCAGCTGCTCTTTTATTTTTTCTATCACTTCACTGGTGTGTGTGTGTGTGTGTGTGTGTGTGTGTGTGTGTGTTGTGTGTGTGTGTGTGTGAGTGTGTGTGTGTGTGGTGTGATTGTGTGTGTGTGTGTGTGTGTGTGTGTGTGCGTGTGTCTGTGTCTGTGTCTGTGTCTGTGCCTGTGCCTGTGTGTGTGTGTTTGTAAGTTTGTGTGTGTCTGTATGTGTCTGTGTGCATCTGTGCGTCTGTCTGTGTATTCCGTGTGTGTGTCTGTCTGTGTGTGTGTGTGTGCGTGGTGTGGTGTGTGGTGTGTGTGTGTGTGTGTGTGTGTGTGTGTGTGTGTGTGTGTGTCTGTCTGTCTGTGTGAGTGTGTGTGTGAGTGTGTGTGTGTGTGAGTGTGTGTGTCTGTGTGAGTGTGATTGTGTGTGTGTGTGTGTGTGTGTGTGTGTGTGTGTGTGTGTGTGTGTGTGTGTGTGTGTGCGCGCGTGTGTCGGTGTCTGTGTGTTCTGTGTCTGTGCCTGTTGTGTTCTGTGTGTGTTTCTGTGTGTTTGTGTGCGTCTGTGTGTGTGTCTGTGTATTCCGTGTGTGTGTGTCTGTGTGTGTGTGTCTGTGTGTTGTATGTGTGTCTGTGTGTGTGTGTCTGTGTTTCCTGTCTGTGTGTGTTTGTGTGTGTGTGTGTGTTGTGTGTATGTGTGTGTGGGTGTGTGTGTGTGTGTGTGGTGTGGTGGTGTGTCGTGTCTGTGTGTGTCTCTGTGTGTGTCTCTGTGTGTCTGAATTCTCCTTCTCTCTTCTGCCATTGCTCCGGAATATGATCCCAGACAAAAAATGTCGCGATGAATTATGTGTGTGAAACACGAAGTGTATGGCCTGAGGGCAGGTAGTTGAGCAGCTTGGAAAACATTACTGCGCGTGCGCACGGGCGTGTGTGTGTGTGTGTGTGTGTGTGTGTGTGTGTGGTGTGTGTGTGTGTGTGTGTGTTGT
>CM060314.1:60375960-60378460 GCA_030674185.1 Monoplex corrugatus | reverse complement strand
AGTATCAAGGCACAAACCTAAAGCTTACACATAAACCCATGAGCTGACCAGATCCTGAGGTCCTACCTCGCCTGTATTTTATTTAGCCTACATTGTTTATACTAGTATTGTATCAGTCTCTCATTGTATATCTTTGTTACATATTAATGACATGTGCATCTGTGTATCTTATCTTCAAAGAAAAGAACAGATACATAAGATAAATAAATGAATAAAGGTCTGAATCACAACACAACAGACTTAAGCTAATCAACACCATTCAGCTACTATGCTCCAAAGCAGCCTTTGCAGTAATTACTCAGAGTGCTATTGAAAAGTGGTTCCGTGGTTCAGTAGGGTTCGTCAAGGCTGTCTTCTGTTCCACATGATTTTCCACATATTCATGGAACACACATCATGACTGAAGCACTTGGAAGTCTTGTCAGCACAATCAGCATCGAAGGAAGAACTATCAAGAACCTCTGCTTTTTTGCAGATGATATTGATGGCATGGCACGCATTGAGCAAGGGCTCGTCATGCATTTTAACAGACTAGATGAAACATCGACTTGAAATGGCGCAGAAATCAGAGCCAAGAAGACCAAACTAATGATCAGACACGACACCACCATCACTGCTGATATAACTGGCAATGGGGTGGAGTTATGAACTGTTCAGCAGTTCACTATGCCTATTGTTAGCAATGAGTGATCAAAGCCAGAAATCCTCTTAAGGACAGCAAAAGGAACAACTGACCAGGTTAAAACCTGTATGAAAGGACAATACCACATTTATTAAACACAATTTTTTTTTATATATCTAGTGTTTGTTTGTCTGTAATCTTACGCTTGACAAAGGCCAGTTGGCCGAAAAATTGCGCCTGTCTTGTTTTGTTGTATTAAATACGCGTTCATATTCTTCTTTCGTTTTTTTTTTTTTTCTGGTTCCCACAAGACAAGACTGTTACGTGCGTTAGTTTATTCTATCTTCATGTATGCATGATAGACATGAACCCACAGGCCTGATTTGGAGAAAAGAATCTAAGGCATGGAGGAAAGATGTTATCCCGATATACTAAACACCAGATAAACACAAGACACACTGATCATATCAGTACGCAAAACAGTCTAGCACACAGGACCGTATAGAAATGTTCTAATATCAGTTGATGAAAAGAAAAACTACATTGATACAACATTTAAACAGATCCACTGGCCTAACTGAATCAATCCTGAAGGAAACTGTTTAGGGACGGAACTGGAGGGGGAGACAGTAACAACAACAACAACAACAAACCGATGGACTGCCAACATTGTGGAATGAACAAAGAAACGATTTGTTATGATCTAGGCCAAGGTGCATGACCGACAGAGCTGGAAGTTTGTGGCTAACAGCTCTTTAATGCTGCAACTCAATGCCTCTTCACGGAGAAGAAGAAGCGATTTCAGTTTCAATCGATTTTTATCTAATACTCTTTAAGGTAGCAGGTACAGTGGCGGAGAAGCTATTTTTTGTTTATTTTAGTAACAGTGGATATACATAAGCTAGAAACCTGATTTTTGGCAGAAATATGCAGGATACATGTCTCTAATAGAAAAAAATATTATTTTGGTAAAATGTTTCATATAATTTGTGTTGTCAACGTTTGTCAAAATTGACCTTTTTTTTGTCGTTTTGCGTTCCTAGTGCGTACAAATATTAACCAATCTGCATGAATTTTGGCACAAAGCTTTATCATACTAACAGCTAGCTTGTGTCATACCAGATTTTGGATAACTTGTATAGTTTTTAGTAATAAAGCTTGTAAAAGTGTAAAAAATTTTAATGACATTTAACGCGAATTTTATACGCCCATAGAATGAAGACAAAACTGGATATCAAAAAGTTGGTATGACAAAAGCTTCATTTTGTAATATAGGTTATATTAAAAAAAACAAATCTTCAAAAAGAATTATACCCTGGGAATTAGTCTGTCAAAAACTATCACTATTTTTGGTATCGAAAATTTCACATTAATTTACATAATTAATTACAACACAAATTATATGAAACATTTTACCAAAATAATATTTTTTTCTATTAGAGACATGTATCCTGCAGATTTCTGCCAAAAATCAGGTTTCTAGCTTATGTATATCCACTGTTACTAAAATAAACACAAAATAGCTTCTCCGCCACTGTACCTGCTACCTTAATGGAGCAGTTTCAAAGTGAGTTAGTGATTTGTATAGCATAGCTACAATTAGCAAAATCGAGCGTCTGTGTAACCACAATCTTTTTGGTCTGTCGTTCTGTGTGTTCATGTGCCTGTATGCATGTCTGTCATTGCCTCTCTTTCTCTTTGTCTGTGAGCGTATTTCTTTCTGTGTCTGTGCCTCTGTTTATCTTCTCATTCTCTTACAAGTATTAAAAACAGACTTAAAATTCAAATCTGGATCTGTTGCCTCTCGATTACAGCATATTGAAGACGATATTTCAATTTAAAACTACCAGCGGACATGTATCACTTTTGCATGAATAC
>CM060314.1:60345960-60353460 GCA_030674185.1 Monoplex corrugatus | reverse complement strand
TTGCAGGAAACATGTCTTTAACATTGGTCAAAAACGTTCAGTCCTATCATAGAAAGGAAATTTATGAGAGTTTGAAAGTTTCATGCGTTATGTCTTCACGAACCAATACTCATTTGTTTTCATACTGGCTACGCTAATTGAAAAGTTTTATGCGTGTACGTACTCTTCGAATGTTTCAAAGGAAAGCTGACTTTGACGAAAATCACATCCTGATGAAAGAAAACTTTAATATCAGACAATGTTTTATATACCATATATTTTGTCTGATGAATTAAAAACAGAACTGTCTGTAAGTGGCCCAGCAATTTATCACAGAAATATAACGGACTGAATGCCAATGACCCCCCCCCCCCCTGCCCCCCCCCCCTCGTTTGTCTCTTTCTATGCCTGTATAATTATTTCTCTGTCTCTCTCTCTCTATCGATTTCATACTGACATGGTGTATTTGTATTATACAGATCATCATGGGAGACAGCAAGATGCATAACGTGGCACCACCAGAAAAGATTCTCTTATGTTGTGCTTGAAAGTTTCAGAAAAGAAGTTCCAATTGTTTGACAATGAACATTGGCACTATTAAACCTTACGACCAGACGTGTGCATGATTCCAAGTTCATATACACAAAGAAATTGACACTATTTAAACCTTACGACCAGACGTGTGCATGATTCCAAGTTCAAAATACACAAAGAACATTGACACTATTTAACCTTACGACCAGACGTGTGCATGATTCCAAGTTCATATACACAAGAACATTGACACTATTTAAACCTTACGACCAGACGTGTGCATGATTCCAAGTTCATATACACAAAGAACATTGACACTATTTAAACCTTACGACCAGACGTGTGCATGATTCCAAGTTCATATACACAAAGTCTAATTATTGTGCAATTGTATTTAAAATGATGTTGGAAACTATCTAAAATCTATGCTGATTGCAACGGAATAATAACTCGTTTTACGTGATATTAGTGTCTTCGTTCAAAACATATTTCAAATATCAAAGTCAATATTTCAAAAAAACCGAAAAGTACAAACAGGAGACCATTGTTATTTGACTTTTATCTCCCTCCCTCTCTCTCTCTTACTCTCTCTCTCTCTCTCTGTCACTCTCTTTCTCTGTCGCTCTCTCTCTCTCTTACTCTCTCTCTCTCTCTGTCACTCTCTTTCTCTGTCGCTCTCTCTCTCTCTTACTCACTCTCTCTATCTCTGTCACTCTCTTTCTCTGTCGCTCTCTCTCTCTCTTACTCACTCTCTCTCTCTGTCACTCTCTCTCTCTTTCTCAAGTTCTATCCTTTATCTGTCTGCCACTCTCTTTCATTCATAATTACGCATACACACAGAAAACAACCTTACAACCTCACACAAACACACACCCACACACACAGACAACACACACACACACACAAACACACCACACACACACACAAAACACACACCACAAACACCACACACACACACAATACACACACACACACATACACCACACACAACACACACACACACACACACACACACACACACACACACCACACACACACACACACACACACACACAAACACACAACACACAACTAAAACACACACACACACACACACACACACACAGCTTGGGGAAAGAAAAGAGGTCAGAGAAAAGAGGCACGACTGTTCTTGATGTACCTGTTCGATCCAGTTTGTTTGTACACGCATTTCTCTTGGTTGTTATAATGACACAACACACACACACACACACACACACACACACACACACACACACACACACACACACACACACACACACACACACACACACACACACACACACACACACACACACACATACATTTGTTAACTTCCTTTTGTTGTTCAGAAAAGTATGCAGTGCCATTCCAATCTGCTGAAGCATGCTCAATCCATTTATCTTCTTTCCTAGACATCAAGTAAAACAGATTCCCAGACTGTTAATTTGGACAAATGGAAGATGATTGCGCAAATGAAAGTGCACTCACAAATTTCTTTTTGTGGTACGTAAAATCACAAGCACAATCAGTATATCTGCGTAGCCAGTTTTAGGGAAAAGAAAAACGAGGTCAGAGCGAAGAGGCATGATTGTTCTTAACGTATGTGTACGATGCATTTATTTGCACACGCAATTCTCTTTGTTGTTATAATGGCATGTCAGGCTTACACGCAAGTCAGATGCCAGGTGGTTTTGCTAGTATACACACGCACACACACACACATACACACATACACACACACACGCGCGCGCGAGCACACACTCACACACACACACACATACACACACACACACACACACACACACACACACACACACACACACACACAAACATACACACACAAACACATACATACACACATACAGATCCAAACACAAACACACACATACACCAGAACACAACACACACATGCACACACACACACACACACACACACACAACACACACACACACACACACACACACACACACACACACATATATATATACATTAACACATACACACACGCACGCACGCATGCAAGCATTCACGCACAAAAACACAGCACACACATACACAGACACACAGACACACAGACACACACACACACACACATACACACACACACAAAACACATACACACACACAACACCACACACACACACACACACAACACAGCACACACATGCACAGACACACACACACACACACACACACACACACACACACACACACACACACACACACACACAACACAACACAACACGCACACACACACACACACATCACACACACACACACACAAACACACACACGTTCTTGCATCTAATTGTGGTTTGTCTGTCTGTCTATTTGTCGTTATTTTCTCTCTCTTTGTTTCAATCTGTCTGTCTGTCTGTTTGTCTCTACGTATTTTTCTCTCTGTCTCCCTATGTCTCTGTCTCTATATATCTGCCTGTCTCTCTATCTGTCTTTCTGTCTCTCTCTTTGTATGCCTGTCTGTTTGTCTGTTTGTCTGTCTGTTTCTCTCTTTCTCTCTCTCTCTCTCTCTTTCTCACTCATCTCACTCATACACAGACATGCAAACACACATACGCGCGCGCACGTGCACGCACTCACGCACGCACGCACGTACGCACTCACACATGCACGCACGCAAGTACACACTTGTTAATATGTTTTTGTTGCTCATAAAAATATGCTGTGCCCTTCCAAACGGCTGGACTTCTTTCAATTCATTTATCCTATTTTAGACATCAAGTGGAAACCTTTTTCAGATTGACATTTTTGGCGAACTGAAGACGATTGCGCAAATGAAAGTGCACCCACGTACTTCTTTTTGTAGTACATAACATCAGAATCACATTCAGGGTATCTTTTTTTCCCAGTTTGGGAAAAAAAAGAGGTCAGAGAAAAGACGCACGACTGTTCTCGACGTACCTGTTCGGTCCATTTTGTTTGCACACGCAATTCTCTTGGTTGTTATAATGGCATGCATACACGCGATCAGTTTGTCAGTAGTTTTTTTTTTTTTTTTTTTTTTTCTTTTATAGCATGCACACACGCGTGCGCACGCGTGCTCGCATAAACACACACGCTCACACGCAAGCACGCACGCACTCACACACAACACACAGAGACTCGTGCGCACGCACCACACAACACACACAGACTCACGCACACACACACACACACACACACACACACACACACACACACACACACACACACACACACACACACAAAACACAAACACACACGCTCAAACACACACATTTTTCTTTTCTCTCTGCCTATGGTCGGTCGGTCTGTCTGTCGGTCTGTCTGTCTGTCTGTCTGTCTTAACTCTCTCTCTCTATCTGTCTGTCTGTCTGTCTGTCTCTCTCTCTTCTCTGTCTCTCTCTCTCTATCTCTCTCTCTCTCTCTCTCTCTCTCTCTCCACTCACTCTACTAGATATATGGTTCATAAGAATATCTCTATCTAGTGAAAAAAAAATGCAGACACGCACATGATTTAATGCGCTACATAAAAGAAACTGAAGTCAGACAGTAGATGTACTGTCATTCAGCAGGGCATTCTGTAGGGCAGATGGTGTGTGCAATAAAGAAGATTTACTAGAGCAACATTTGATGCTTGCAAGGGTCGATGGCTCATGCTGTGTTGTACAAGGCCAGAAACTAGTCATTCCTCCACACTTTGTCGATAAATATGAGGCATGGTCAGTGTTCTTTTCCAGAGGAAAAAAAAAACAAACCACATGATCATGCGTGGTATATGTTCTGTGGCAGTGCTGAGGCCAGGCCGTCTCCATCTTTAGACAGCTTCATATGTCAAAGTGTTTATATGAATCAGAACACAATCTAGAAGACAACAACTGGAACAATGGATGAGTGATCATTCTGGGGATTGGAAGACCATCACCCCAGTCGCTGCCTGATATGCAGCATTTTTTTCTTTTCTTCTTTATGGTTTTTACTCTCTTTTTCACCAATCCCAGTTACCCATCTATTTATCAACATCTGTCTTTTCTCTCCATCTTCCCTTCTTTTCCTCTTTTTCTCAATTACGTATCTCCTTACCGACATCTGTCTTGTTTGTTCGTCTTCTTCTTTATTCTGTATGTGTTAGCCTATCTCTACACCCCTCTCCGATATGATTTTGATCTCAAAGGCATACTGCCATGAGTTACGCATAAGAACAATAAGTGGACGAGAGGGTTTGTGGTGTGTGCGTGCGAGCGTGTGTGTGTATGTGTGTGTTGTGTGCGTGTGTGCTGTGTTGTGTGTATGTGTTGTGTGTGTTGGTGTTGTGTGTTGTAGTGTGTGTACGTGGATGTGTGTTGTGTGTTGTGTGTGTGTGTGTTGTGTTGTGCTTGGGTGATGTTGTGTGTTGTGTGTGGTGTGTCGCGCTGTGTATGTTGTGGTGATGTGTGTGTGTGTGTGCGTGATGTATGTGAGATAGTGTGTGTGTGTGTGTGTGTGTGGTGTGAGTGTGTGTGTGTGTGTGTGTGTTGTGTGAGTGTGTGTGTGTGTTAGATGTGTGTGGTTTGTTTGTGTGTGTGTGTGTGTGTGTGTGCGTACGTGCATGCATGAGTGTCTGTGTGTATGTGTGTGTGTGCATTTGTGTTAGTGTGTTTGTATGTGTGTGTGTGTGTTAGTGTGTTTGTGTGTGTGTGCGCGCGTAAGTGCTCGCATGTGTGTGTATGTGTGTGTGTGTTTATGTGTTTGTGTGTTTGTGTGTGCATATATATATTATTATATATATATATATATATATATATGTGTGTGTGTGTGTGTGTGTGTGTGTGTGTGTGTGTGTGTGAATGCGTGCGTGCTTTTTGAGGTTTCAAAAACGTCCTTCCTTATTAAAACGATTCAACGACGACACCACAATTCCCCTATGAACGAAACACACATGCTGTCTGGCACCAGAAGAACACGAAAATAGAATCAGAATGCTTATTTAATACAGCAAGACCGTCTTGTCTTGTTGTATTAAATACGCGTTCTGATTCTATTTTCTTGTTTATTTGGTTCCTTTTTGCTTGAACACAGCAGTCACACTTGTTTTGGAAAAAAAATGCTGCCTGTTATCACTGCGTTCATTAAACATCCAGAAACAAGATAAGGATAAGAAGAAAGCGAACTAAAGCTATTCTAAAAGTTTCACATTCATTTCTCACTAACATCATTTGCGTCTAAAATTTCAAGAGAATAGTCCTAAATGCAATATCATATGGACTTAATAGTACTCGATCATTGCTCTAAATATAAGCTGGAGGGAAAGAGGACAGCAGGTAGACCAAAGGAGAAAATATTTTACGGAGTTAAGTTGCAGAGTGGCTGAAGACAGACAGGGTGGAAGAGGTGCTTGCGCGCAACAAGGGATAGAAACAGAGGGAAGGCCATGATCATCAACGCCATGTGGCAAGGCACCTGGTGATGATGATGATGATGATGATGAATGATGATGATGATGATGAGATGATGATGATGATGATGATGATGATGACGACGATAATGCCATCTCCAACACCATGTCTTTATGACTAGACAACGTTAACCGATGTGTTCAATACATGTGTTTTCTGGCAAAATCCAAGTTAGGAATGCGCAAGTCATTGTACCTTGAGTAGAACTAAGGTCAAATAGAACTGGACACAAACACAGAAGGGAGATAATAACCACGAGACTTTGATTGGAAAGAAAGTCTATGTGAACAGAACGTCATTTTGTTCATCCGAATAAATGGTTGAACACACCATTGTTTATCACGGAAGCAAAGAACAAATATGTGTGATAGTCTAAACGTGGGGAGATGCTAGGGGCAACGAGAGATAGAGCATCTCCCCCACGTTTAGACTATCACACATATTTGTTCTTTGTTTCCGTGATAAACCATGGTGTGTTGAACGGAGGGTGGGGGAGATGCTAGGGGCAACGAGAGATAGAGATGGTTGGAAGTCCATGGTCGCCAACGCCATGCGGCAGGGCACCTGTTGATGATGATGAGTTTAAACGTAAATATTTTAAATGTATTTAGATATGTATTACCATATGTGGAGGAGTATCATGCAAATTGCTGAACAGTCCCTTACAATCAAACCTACTACTATTGAAAACATCAGAATGCTAGTCTATTAATAAGTTGAGAGGGAGAGGGGAGAGAGAAGAGAGAGAGAGAGAGAGAGAGAGAGAGGAGAGAGAGAGAGAGAGAGAGAGAGAGAGAGAGAGAGAGAGAGAGATGAAAATGTTGCTTCTTTGCAGAAAGACAATAGCAACAATCAACGAGATCGAAGTAAAGGAATATATCAAAGCCATGTTAATACAATTTTCACTTCAACAAAAAATATCTCAAAGCTGCCACATGGCGAGAAAGGAAAGGAGATAGAGAAATGAGAAAACCCTCTACCTCTTTCCCATGGGACACTACCAACACCAAGAAACTTCTACTGCCACCACCTCTCTATAAAGTTTATTTATGTATATATGTATATGTTTATTATTTATTTATCTATTTGTTTATTCATTTGTTTATTTACCTATTTATCTGTTGATGTATTTGTTTATTTGTTTATTTAATTGATTATTTACTTATTTGTTTGCTTGCTTGTTTATTTATTCATATATTCTTTCCAACTTTCCTTCTTTCCTTCATTCCTTCCTTCCTTCATTTATTTCATCATTCATTCATTCATTCATTCATTCATTCATTCATTTATGAATTTATTGAATTTAAGTTTGTTTTTATTTCAATCAGTGATATTTTTCAGACTTGCATCTTAATACAAAAACTTCAGTACCTCTTGCTTCGCGTTTTAAATCGACGGTCCCTCTCCGTGGCTGCCCACACATAAGGAGAACCAATCAACGACCACACATGGGAGTTAATCTCCTTCGTATGAGGTCGGCTTTCCGGTATCTGAGGCAAGTGATTCTGCATAAAGTTGACGTGGAAGCATGTGCGGCGGATGATAGTGCGGTGCTGCACGCAAAATATGAACCAG
>CM060314.1:60295960-60303460 GCA_030674185.1 Monoplex corrugatus | reverse complement strand
CTTGTATTGATATTTATCAAAATAAAAAAGTAAATAACAGGCATCGAATCAAAGACAGATAAAGAGACAGGGATACAGAGATACAGAGAGAACAGAGAGAGAGAGAGAGAGAAGAGAGAGAGAGAGAGAAGAAGAGAGAATGAAGAGAGAGTGTGTGAGAGAGACAGAGAGAGAACAGAGAGAGTGTGTGTGTGAGAGAGACAGAGAGGAGAACAGAGAGAGATAGTGAAGAGAGAGAGAAAGGGAGAGAGAAAGAGAGAGAATAGAGAGAGAGAGTGAGAGAGAGAGGCCCAGAGAGAAAAAGAGAATGAGAGAGAGTATGAGAGAGAGACGAGAGACAGAGAGACACACAGACAGAGAGAGAGAGAGAGAGCGAGAGAGGGAAAGAGAGAAAGAGAAAGAGAGAGAGAGTAGAGCAAGAGAGAGAGTTTGTGTGTGAGAGAGAGAGTGTGAGAGAGAGAGTGTGTGTGTGTGTGGTGTTGTGAGTGAGGAGAGAGAGAGAGAGAGAGAGAGAGTGGAGAGAGAGAGTGGTTGTGGTGGAAGAGAGAGAGAGAGAGAGAGAGAGAGAGAGGAGAGAGAGAGAGAGAGAGAGAGGAGGAGAGAGGAGAGAGAGAGGGCCACGATTTGCAAGGAAAGCAACTGTTGTGTACATGTAGATGTGTCTGTGTTTACGTGTGTATAGAGATGGTAATGAGGGGAAGTAAGGTGATCCGAGAATGAACAGTAAAAAGGTAGGAAAGAGTTGTCCATCCATCATAATAATATGATGATTCAGTTTACTGGAGTTATTGGCCAGTCGTTCTTCTCTCTCTCTCTCTCTTTCTCTACTCTCTTCTCTCTCTCTCTCTTTCTTTCTCTCTCTTTCCCTCTCTCACTTTTCTTTGTCTCTCTCACTGTCTCTCTCTATCTCGTCACTGTCTCTTTCTCTCTATCTTCGTATCTCTCTGTCTGTCTCCGTCCATCTCTCTCTGTCTCTTCTCTCTCTCCTCGTCTGTTATACATTTTGCGCTTCGGCAAGCATAATCCATAGCTGAATGTCCAGTTTGATATTCTGAAGAGGCTGAGAGTCACACACACACACACACACACACACACACACACACACACACACACACACACACACACACACACACACACACACAAACACACCAACACACACACACACACACACACACACACACACGGATGCACGTACACACGTACTCATGCATGCACGCACGCACGTGCGGCCGCACACACACACACACCAATCCACACACACGCATACACAACATGTACATCCACACACACACACTCTCTCTCTCTCTTCTCTCTCTCTCACACACACACACACACACATGCACACACCACACAATACATACACACACATACATACCCCACAACACACACACACACACACACACAAACACCCCACACCACAAAGAACACAAAGCAGGGGAGCAGAGGAGAGAGAGAGGGGAGGATGATACAGGAGACAAGAGGCTGGAAGCAGGAGAGTAGATGAGAAGAGGGTTAGGGATGATACGGGAGGAAAGAGGTGGAAAGCAGGGATAGATTAAAGGAGAGAGGAGAGAGAGAGAGAGAGAGAGACAGAGAAGAGACAGAAGAGACAGAGAGAGACAAGGACAGAGACAGAGACAGACAGAGAGAGACAGAGAGACATGGAGAAGGGTAATTGCCCCAAGGCCAGTAAGAAGTGAGATGAAATTGGCCTTCTGCAATGGCAAGTGTAATTAATGCAATTGTTTCTGTTGGCTTTGTGTCATATTCTGTCCAAGATGAGCCAGCTGATAGATTGCTCTCCGAAACGTTGGAGACAAGCTGGTTGGCCTCGCCACTCGTGACTATCTCTTTGTTTTCGATGATAGCACATGCATGACTTTGGTTCTTCAGAGATCGATGGCTGCAGCTCTTGTTAATAACCATACCGTGGCTGCCTGGCTAATATCTGTCCTTGGTATCTATTGTGAAGCTGTCATCTCTTGCAAGGGACAAACAGCATTCCATTATATCTGATTTGATGTATATATTCAGTTCCTTTCGCACCTTTTTCTGAAAATATGTGTGTTACGTGATTTAAAAAAAATCTCTTTGTTTTAAGAGTTTATATCCTACACTGGTGGCATTCATAAAACTGGAAACGATTTTCATATTATAAACCCTGTATGCTGAAAAGCTATGAATTATGTAAGAGCACGTGTTTGAAAAATTCAAAACTGTCCGGTTTGAGAGTATTTCTCTGTTAGTGTAGATGATTTGGGCTTTTTTTTATATCTTATTTCATTTGATTTTCTTTCCTTCTTTCTTTCTTTCTTTCTTTCTTTCTTTCTTTCTTTCTTTCTTTCTTCTTTCTTTACTTATTCTTTAATCATTTATTTATTCATTCATTATTCATTTACTTATTGATTTATATATTTATATGGAGACATGATTCAAATATATTTAATCTGATAAATGCAAAATACCCCGAAAAGAGATTTGATATATCTTTTCATTTTGCGAACAACGTTGTACCATCAACTTCCTCACATGCTTCCACATTCATGGCATGAAAGACTCCTGGTCTCTAGTTCCGGAAAAAGCCGGCCTTAGGCAGCGGAGATGAGATTCAATTCTCCCATGTGTGGCTCTTGATTAGCTCTCCTGCTCTTGTGAGTCAAAGGGGAGTAAGAATGTTGCCGTGAAATACCAAATAGCGTCGATCTAGCTTTTGTTTGTAACTCAAACAAAGGAACAAAAATGGTGGATTGATTAAAAACGAAATAGAGAAACCTGGATATACAAGCAGCAGGACTTATGGTGCCATTGAAATTTTGCGTGGAGAAAAAAAATGAAGGTCAAATTTCAGACTCTTTTAGTCTGTTATGTGCGCATGTTCATTTCCACTGAGCAGCACTTAAAAATCTTGTCAAAGATATAATCTCTCTAGAACAGTTTTGATCATTTTCTGAAAGGCATCATCAATGATTCTGTGATGTGTCCACTACGTGTAGTTTCCTCTCTCTTTCTATGTCTCTCTATATATCTGTCTGTCTGTCTATTTCTGTTTCTTTCATATTTTGCTAGATGCTAAACTGAAGCTCCTGCCTGTAAATTGATAAGCAAAGAAGTGTGTGAGAATATAAAACGTCAGTTTTGCATAAATTATTTCATTCATAAATGTACGGACTGAGAGAACTAACTTTTAAGCAAAACGATCCATAATTTGGTTTGGTTTCTGTTTGTGTTATTGAAACATGACAGTATGATACCAGTGTTATTTAAAACAAAGTCATTACAGATATTTGTCATTTGTGAATAGATACGTGTGGTTGGTGAACACATCCACACATATAACGTATAAATTGAAAATTACAAATCTTATTTCCGACTGATACATCCAATGAAGTTTTCTTCCACAACCTTCTCCTTTCTCCCGTGAGACAATAATAATACAAGTGTCTTTTCTGTGCTGGGCTCCAAACGTTTTTTTGAACTCCTCCTTTTGTGAGAGGCCATGTGTGTATTTCATTGTAGAGTTCATTCTGTTCCAAGCTGGAGATTTGTACAAAAATTATCAGGAACAAGATGTGTTGACTGCACACTCGGGTAGTGTCTTTGATTAATAAGGAATCGTATTAAAGCCAGAATTGTTCCTACTGTTGCTTTAGGTATATTATTGTCTAGATGTCTAAGTATAATATTGCGTTTACCTTCTTTCTCTTGAAACTTGTTGTTTTAGTATATAGAACAGCAAGGTGTGAGAAAAAGTCACTGTGATGAAAACTGAGCGCAGGACGATAAAAGAAAAAAAGCTTTCAGTTCATGTGTATCTATCATTGTGCGTAGCCGGCACTGAAAGTACCAAATGTATCTATGTATTGTCAAGAGAGTAGTTTGTGTGAGATGTGTATTGAAAGCTTTTGCCTCATGTCAACACTGACATCTCAGAATCTGCTGACTGTGCAAGCAGGAAACACCACACACACACACACACACACACACACACACACACACACACACACACACACACACACACACACACACACACACACCACACACACACATCACACACACACACACACACACACACATTGCGCGTGCACACACACATATACACTTGTGGCATGCATATATCGAACACAAACACACATAGACACACGCGTAAACATGCACACAAACACACACACACACACACACACACACACACACACACACACCACACACACACCAACGACGCGCAGCACACACACACACACACACAGCACATACACACAACGCAAACGCAAACACACACACACACACACAACACACACACATCGCACAGACATACACACAAACGCAACGCAAACACACACACACACACACACACACACACATGCACACACATACACACATAACAACAACACATACACACACACACACACCACACACACACTACACAACACACACAACACACACACACACACACAACACACACAACACACACACACACACACACACACACACACACACACAACACACACACACCCACACGACAAGGCGCGCTCTTATGTTCCTTCATTTTCTCTTTAATCAATGTATTTTCCCCATTTTTTTCATGATTATCAAATTTAGTTACATCCCACCATATTTCTCTGTTGATTTTATCTTTGATCATCACTGCAAACATTGCATGTGTTGCTTCTGTCTCTTTTTCTGATATTTCTTCTATTACATTTGTTTTTACCTTTTCTTCTCCTATCGACGTCACTAACATTACCACCACCACTACCACCACTAACACCATCACCACCCACTTCTGCTACTACTACCACTTCTTCCACTAATATTGTTTATTGTTATCCTACTCCTCCTCCTGCTGCTGCCACTACTACCACTACTATACTACCTCTACTGCTACTACTGTCACTACTATTACTACTACTACCACTACTACTTCTACCACTACTACTACTGTTGCTGCTGCTGCTGTTTCCTGTTCTATCTGCCCCACTCTGTTTCTACTGTCACTACGTCATAAGATTTTATTCTCTCTCTCTCTCTCTCTCTCTCTCTCTCTCTCTCTCTCTCTCTCTCTCCCCTCTCTCTCTCTGTCTGTGTCTGCGTGCCTGCCTGTGTGTCTCTGTCTGCAGTCTCTCTTTCTCTGTCTGTCTGTCTCTCTCTGTCTCTGTCTCTCTCTCTCTCTCTCTCCTCTCTCTCTCTCTCTCTCTCTCTCTTCTCTCTGTCTCTGTGTATATGTCTCTCTCTGTCTCCCTGTCTCTCTCTGTCTGTATGTCTGTCTGTGTGTCTCTGTCTCTCTGTCTGCCTGTCTCTGTCTCTGTCTATGTCTCTGCCTGTCTATCTCTTTTTGTCTCTGTCTCTGTCTCTCTCCCTATCTCTCTCTGTCTCTGTCTCTCCCTCTCTCTCCATCCCTCCATCGACCCATGTCTTTCCTTTTGTGGCTCATAGCCGTGCCCATAAAAATAATGTTACTACTTTCTCAAGGATGTGGTTGACTTGAATCCAAATAACAGTATAAATGATTGTACCCAAACAGAAACCATAGGCCTTCATGTGAACCGAACGATCATCAACCTTTGCATTACTCTATGACTCTTAGACCTCTTGTTTTTTCTGTAGCAAAATAAAACGAAATGATTTATGCTTGGCTCCTAGGGATAGGATTTAAAAACAGACGCGATAGCAGCCACAGGTTATTATGTATTAAAGATCCATTCGATTTTAGTATCCTGCTGGGAGACTTAGACATACTTATATATGACTGTCAATGGCCTGTCTTATCATTCTATCAGTTATACAGACGTTTGTCTCCATAGGAAACGGAATACCATCCATTTTATATGACTCCTGGGAATGTGCGTATGGTACTGGCATTATAACAATGTTCATATTAAGCTAGATCCAATAGTATTTTTTGAAGGACTTTTTTTGTTCCGTTTTGGTATTCAGTTGGAAAGTAATGGTATTCTTCTTTATGAGTGTCACTGACCGTCAGAGGACCCATCAACATTTTGTCTTTTGAAGATATACAGTTTTTCAAACTGGCCATCCTTCTGCCTGCCATAATTATGATGTATGGTTAAAAATAATGAAAACTTCAGCGATAAGGGAAATGAGAGCTTTGTAACTGACATTAGCAACATTGTAATATAGAGACGTGGTAAATGCTCATTGTTATTATCTTAGACAAAGGGAAGTTTAATTCATGGGCTTCCTATGTCATCAGATTTGAAAACACACACACATACACACACACATACACACACACACACGTGCGCGCGCACACACACGCACACACACGCACACACACACAAACGCACAAACACACACACACACACACACACACACACACACACACACACACACACACACACACACACACACACGTACACACATACATCTAATATCACTTATAGTGAAAAGACGTTAAATCAAGCAACACATACACACACACACACACACACACACACACACACACACACACACACACACACACCACACACGTGCGCGCGCGCGCACATACATACACACACACACACACACATACACGCGCGCACACATACATGTAAAGAAACAAATGCACACACAAACACATACATACACCCACGCGTGTGTACACACGCACACACGTACACACACACACCACACACACACACACACACACACACACATACACACACACACACACACACTCAAAAACAACACACACAAACGCACACGTACACACACCCACCCACCCACCCACCCCCACCCACACACACGCACGCGCGCGCGCGCACACTAATGCACAAAAGCGCTCACACACACACACACAATACACACACGCACAACATACACACACACACACACACACACACACACACACACACACCACACACACACACACACACAACACACACACGTACACACATACATATAATATCACTTATAGTGAAAAGACGTTAAATCAAGCAACACATACACACACACACACACGTGCGCGCGCGCGCACATACACACGCACGCACACTAATGCATAAAAGCGCTCACACACACACACACACACACACACAACACACACATACACACACACACATACATACACACACACACACACATACACACACACACACACGCACACACACACACACACACACACACACACACACACACACACACACATACAAATGCATGCACATGGTTTGCTCTTTCCCCCCTTTTGTGTTTGACTCAATCGATGCACGTAAAGATTTTGCAGGCGTCAGTCATGGAAGTGTCAGCAAAATAAACAAATCGCTATCCTAGCAAACCAAACAGTTATACACGACAGAAGCAAGAGCTCAAATGGAGTCTGCTATATATACAAATAACAGAAATCAATGAGATACTTCCTCCACCATCCAGTTCCAGAGCGTTAATCGTATGCAAGAAGAGAGTGATTCCATATTTACTGTTTTCCTGATAAGTTAAGTTTCATTTTGTCAGTTCAGATTTTTATAAAGTTAGGTGATCTAAAATATAAATAAAAAGCTTCTGAAA
>CM060314.1:60248460-60250960 GCA_030674185.1 Monoplex corrugatus | reverse complement strand
ATCTCACTTTGTTGTTGTTGTTGTTTGTTTGTTTGTTTGTTTGTTTGTTTGTTTGTTTGTGTGTATGTGTTGTTGTTATTGTTGTTGTCGTTGTTGTTGTTCTTCTTCTTTTCTTTGCCAATATGCCGCTACTTGTGGCATAATATGTCACTGAATAATGTGAACACAAACATGAAGATGTATGTCATTAATTAAGAGAGAATGGGAGACTGACAGAAAGACAGCCACATGAAGAGAGACAGACAGACAGACAAGTAGATAGATAGATATGCAGACAGACAGACAGAGACAGACAAACAGACATAGATAGACAGACAGACAGAGACAGACAGACAGACACAGAGCAAGAGAGAGAGAGAGACAGACAGACAGACAGACAGAGACAGACAGACAGACACAGAGCAAGGAGAGAGAGAGAGAGAGAGAAGAGAGAGAGACAGACAGACAGACAGACAAACAGACAGACAGACGGACAGACAAAGTGAGAGACAGAGAGAAACAGAGACAGACAGACAAACAGACAGACGGACAGAGACAGACAGACAAACAGACAGAGACAGAGAGTCAGCCAGCCAGCCAGCCAGGCAGACGGGGACAGACAATGAGAGAGGGGGTGGGGTGAAGAGAGGCAGAGAAAAAGAAGGACAGAGAGATAGAGAGAGAGACAGAGAGACAGAGAGACAGAGAGAGAACTGGACAGACGTGTACGGTAGAATTGCTAACATAAACCAGTCCCATACAGGGAAGCACAAATTGACTGTCTTTTAATATAAAGTCGGTGGTTTTGGTCTGCATGGCGTGATGTTTCTTTACCAGTGCTGTGTATGTGTATTCTCTGGAAAAAAAAAAGTATATATATATATATATGTAGATAAACCAAAGAAACAAGACAACAAACTAGAGTTTTGAGCCCAGTACTTCGGCCAGTGGCCTTCCTCAGGGGACATATACATATACATAGTCGTGGCTAACACAATCTCACGAATGCTTAATCCTTGTTTTTGAGAAAACAGAGACCGTTTGACAACATTGAATCATTCAATATTAGTTTTGTTTGTTAGCTTGTTTGTTTCTAATTTTTTTTTTGTCTTAGTAACCGTTATGATATATTGTATGTACATTTTGATGGATTATTCATTTTTGTTTGGTTTATTATGTGCAGCATTTGGTGACTGACGTCATATTTTAAAAGTGTGTGTAGAATCTTGGGCTTCTGTAAGGGATTGAGTTGTGATGGCGGTGCAAAAACAGCCAATTTCAGATATTTCAGCAAAACATGCCCGAGGAGGATACCATACATATTTCATTTCATTGGCGCTTTACAGTGTATTTCACTATGAAATTTATCGCACAGCTACAAACAAACAAACAAAAAAAGTTGCGACTAAAATGTCAGCTTCTTCTAAGGTTCACCTCCCCATTACCTTCCTGACGCTTTAACACTGTTCGCTCTTGTGAGAATTACTTAGCTGTTGAGATTGGGTCACAAATGGCAAATGATAGTATGACAGTTAGTCCGATGATAAACGATGATTCTAACATTCATGCAGGTAGTTTCAAAGTCATCATCATCATCATCATCAAGTGCCTTGCCACATTGCGTTGGCGATGATGGCCTTCCATCTGTTTTTATCCCTTGTTGCCGCAAGAATGTCTTCCACCCTGTCTGTCTTCAGCAACTCTGCAAGTCCGTCCAATATTTTCTCCCTGGGTCTACCTGGTGCTCTCTTTCCCTCCAGCTTTCTTGTTGTAACCAGGCGCTCCAATCCCCCTTTCCTCATAAAATGGCCTATAAATGTTGCCTGTCTTTTCCTAATCTTCCTTATGAATGATCTTCTTGGGTCTGCCTCCGTCAAGATTGTCTCGTTTGTTTTCTTTGCTGTCCAATGAACTCTCAACATTGTTCTGAGAAACCACCTCTCGGCTGCTTCAATCTTGTTCTGGCTTTGCTTGTTGACTGTCCACGCCTCACAACCGTATAACATTATTCGATCTATATAACATTCAAGAACTCTCTTCCTGGTGTTAATTGACAGGCATTTGTTGGTAAGAATGCTTTTCATCTTCTTGAATGCTATTTTGGCTTGGCCGATTCTGCTGGCTATTTCTGATGTGTATCTGCAGTCTGGTGAAATGATCGTTCCCAGGTATTTAAACTTATCAACCTGTCTCAAGGCTGTGCCGTTTGCTGTTATTTTACATGAGGGATTTCATGTTTTTTACTGATCACCATGACTTCATTCTTCTCGCCGTTTAGTTCCAAATCCTTACCCTTGCTTTCTATTTCTAGTATATTCACAAGGTTTTGTATGTCCCTTTCATTTTCTGCAATTAGCACGTATCGAATGTTGTTTATCATTTACACTCCAACCTTTAATCCAGGGTCATTTTCTAGTTTCAGAGTGCTTCGCGTAAGTTAAGCCAGGTGCCAGTCCAACGTGAAACATTTTTATTTTTCATTATGTCGTCTCCACAAAATTAAAACAAAACCCAGCACAAT
>CM060314.1:60237743-60243360 GCA_030674185.1 Monoplex corrugatus | reverse complement strand
TGTTTGAAAAAAATTTCTGAATAGAAATGAAATAATTTGATTTTTGTTGAGTATGAATATGAATTGGATAGAATTTCACATGGTAAGTCCATTGTGACAAAAGAATTGAATACGAATATATGTATGTGTATTGTGTATGTGTATGTGTATGTGAGGGTGTATGTGTATGTGTTTGTGTTATGTGTATGTGTATGGGGTTTGTGTATTTTGTATGTGTATGTGTATGAGTATGAGTATGAGTATGAATATGAATATGAATATGAATATGAATAGAAACGACTTTCACTGCTTGATGCCAGGATTCCCGATGAAACCATAGCAAGCTCAATGTGAGTAACTGCCGGCCCAACACAGAAAACTTCGCAGATAAGCGATTCAAGTCCACGACCTCCCAGTCAATAGACCACTTTAGCTTTTATGTTCTTTTTTCAATAACTGTCTCAAAGAACCCGTCACAGAAGCGTACTCACATGTCTGTCACTGGATGCTGAAGAAGGTACATGATACGAAATGTGTGCTTTGAAAACAACAACAACACAACAACAACAACAACACAAAAACAACAACAATAACATCAACAAAAAGAAACAAAATAACAAAAACAACAAAAAACAAAACAAAAAAAATTGTACAATCGTTTTCCATGTGCGCTTGCGTGTACAGTTACAGTTGCATGTACAGTTCATGCACAGCCAGTGGAAACAGCAAAACTTAGGCCTTATGCTATGCCAAAGCTATTGCACAGTGTCTGGTCACTGACAGATATATTTGTTTCGTCCTCAGCTGATCCCTGAGCGTGTTGCTTATAGCTGTTTGGTCACGCAGCCATACTTAAGTTGATTATGTTGTCAGACGCGATCTCACTTTGTTGTTGTTGTTGTTTTTGTTTGTTTGTTTGTTTGTTTTTTTTTGTTTGTGTGTGTGCTTTTTGTTATTGTTGTTGTCGTTGTTGTTGTTCTTCTTCTTATTTTCTTTGCCAGTATGCCGCTACTTGTGGCCATTAATATGTCACTAAATAATTGTGAACACAAACATGAAGATGTATGTAATTAATTAAGAGAGAAACGGTGAGAGACTGAGAGAAAGACAGCCACATGAAGAGAGACAGACAGACAGACAAGTAGATAGATAGATATGCAGACAGACAGACAGAGACAGACAAACAGACATAGACAGACAGACAGACAGAGACAGAGACAGACAGACACAGAGCAAGAGAGAGAGAGAGATAGAGAGAGACAGACAGACAGACAAACAGACAGACGGACAGACAAAGTGAGAGACAGAGAGAAACAGAGACAGACAGACAAACAGACAGACGGACAGAGACAGACGGACAGAGAGACAGAGACAGAGAGTCAGCCAGCCAGCCAGCCAGCCAGCCAGGCAGACGGGGACAGACAATGAGAGAGGGGATGGGGTGAAGAGAAGCAGAGAAAAAGAAGGACAGAGAGAGAGAGAGAAGAGACAGAGAGAGAGAGAGACAGAGACAGAGACAGAGACAGAGAGACAGAGAGAGAACTGGACAGACGTGTACGGTAGAATTGCTAACATAAACCAGTCCCATACAGGGAAGCACAAATTGACTGTCTTTTAATATAAAGTAGATGGTTTTGGTCTGCATGGCGTGATGTTTCTTTACCAGTGCTGTGTATGTGTATTCTCGGGAAAAAATATGTATTATATATATATTATATATATATATATATATATATATATAGGGGTAGGTAGAAAGAAACTCTAGGGAGAGCTAGACAACAGAAGGTCTTCAGAGAAGTAACCCCTTTAGACAAGTGTTTCGGCCCTGAATTCCTTACACTCTCGGGGGGCCGGGCCACATCCAGGTCATGACTCCTGGATGCCCTTCTGCTGTTGTCTATTTTTTTTTTTTTTTTTTTTTTTTTTTCCCACGCCGGGGATCGAACCTGGGCGATTTTGCGCTTCAGAACTGCGGTACGCGGTTTTACCAATGTGCTAACGGGGCACACATCATCTGTAGGGAATTTAATCCTTATGAAGTTCACTTTTTTCGTTCCTCCTTGCCCAGATCCAGCTTGAGCTCCTTTCTGCTGCCTCTGCCATCGCTTTAAGGGCTCTAGTCCTCTTCTTCCCAGAAATGGCGAGTTGTTTCATGAGATCATAAGCGGAGGTGCCCACAAACCCTCTTGCCCCGACCTCTATGGCGAAGATTTTGACCCGCAGACCTGCTTTCTTCAGGGTGCTGGCAAGACCGGCGATTTTTTTCGGTCTTGTAGATATGTGCTTCTTCCATTCTGCTTTCGTATGGCACAGTGAGTTCTATCAGAATCACTTGTTTCGAGGAGTCAGAGTGGAGAGCGATGTCTGGTCTCATGCCTGTCTTGCTGATGACATCTGGGTAATTTCTCCACTCTGGGAGGTCTGCTGTACACTCCCAGTCGACTGCTCCATCCAGAAGACCCTTTGGCAATGTGCTGGTTGTCATAGCACTTTCGGGCCAGACCTGTTTCCCTCCTGCTTTGTAGAACGTTGTCATAGCAATTGGTGCGTTTGGGGTCATGGTTTTTTCGCTAACCACATCTGTGATCACTTTCAGAACTTGGTTGTGCCTCCATGTATACCTTCCTTGGGCTAGCGCTACTTTGCAAGAGCTTAGGACATGTTCCACTGTTTGTTTCTTCTGACAGAGCGGACATGCTGGGTCGTCTGCTTTCCCCCATTTCACTAAGTTTGCATTCGAGGGGAGCAGGTCATATACAGATCTGAGGAGGAAGCTTATCCTTAGAGGAGCCATGTGCCACATA
This sequence comes from Monoplex corrugatus, assembly GCA_030674185.1. NCBI lineage: Eukaryota > Metazoa > Mollusca > Gastropoda > Littorinimorpha > Ranellidae > Monoplex > Monoplex corrugatus. The sequence goes on along the minus strand of CM060314.1, from coordinate 60,240,577 downwards.
TCGTTCCAGCTGAGACTTCTTTGGAGTGCACTGTCCCATGTTGTCCATTGCCCCTGTTGACCTTGCTGGACTGCCTTCTGCACTCTTTTGACATCTTCTTCTTCCTTCAACTCCTGTATGATCATGTCTCTTTTTTCCTTCCCTTTGGCTTTGGACCACCACTGCATTTTTGTTGCTCCCAGTCCCTGTCTGTTGGTTTGCGTGTGTCCAATTATTTCTTTGATGCTGAGGTTTCTCTTGGCATTGTTTACAGCCTCTTGGACTTTCCACTTTCTGCCAGTTCTCAGCTTTGGATGAACTGATCTCACGATATTGTCTTCCGATTCCTCCAGCATGCTCAACAGTCTTGCTTTTCAACTTTGTATATATATATATATATATATTATATATATATATATATATATATATATATTATATATATGTAGATAAACCAAAGAAACAAGACAACAAACTAGAGTTTTGAGCCAAGTACTTCGGCCAGTGGCCTTCCTCAGGGGACATATACATATACATAGTCGTGGCTAACACAATCTCACGAATGCTTAATCCTTGTTTTGAGAAAACAGAGACCATTTGACAACATTGAATCATTCAATATTAGTTTTGTTTGTTAGCTTGTTTGTTTTTAATTTTTGTTTTTGTCTTAGTAACCGTTATGATATCTTGTATGTACATTTTGAAGGATTATTCATTTTTGTTTGGTTTATTATGTGCAGCATTTGGTGACTGACGTCATATTTTAAAAGTGTGTGTAGATTCTTGGGCTTCTGTAAGGGATTGAGTTGTGATGGCGGTGCAAAAACAATTTAAGATATTTCAGCAAAACATGCCCGAGGAGCATCACCATACATATTTCATTTCATTGGCGCTTTACAGTGTATTTCACTATGAAATTTATCGCACAGCTACAAACAAACAAACAAAAAAAGTTGCGACTAAAACGTCAGCTTCTAAAGTTCACCTCACCATTACCTTTCTGACGCTTTATCACTGTTCGCTCTTGTGAGAATTACTTAGCTGTTGAGATTGGGTCACAAATTGCAAATGATAGTATGACAATTAGTCCGATGATAAACGATGATTCTAACATTCAAGCAGGTAGTTTCAGAGTCATCATCATCATCATCAAGTGCCTTGCCACATTGCGTTGGCGATGATGGCCTTCCATCTGTTTTTATCCCTTGTTGCCGCAAAAATGCCTTGTCTGTCTTCAGCCACTCTGCAAGTCCGTCCAATATTTTCTCCCTGGGTCTACCTGGTGCTCTCTTTCCCTCCAGCTTTCTTGATGTGACCAGGCGCTCCAATCCCCCTTCCTCATAAAATGGCCTATAAATGTTGCCTGTCTTTAACTAATCTTCCTTATGAATGATCTTATTGGGTCTGCCTCAGTCAAGACTGTCTCGTTTGTTTTCTTTGCTGTCCATGGAACTCTCAATATTCTTCTGAGAAACCACCTCTCGGCTGCCTCAATCTTGTTCTGGCTTTGCTTGTTGACTGTCCACGCCTCACAACCGTATAACATTATTCGATCTATATAACATTCAAGAACTCTCTTCCTGGTGTTAATTGACAGGCATTTGTTGGTAAGAATGCTTTTCATCTTCTTGAATGCTGTTTTGGCTTGGCCGATTCTGCTGGCTATTTCTGATGTGTATCTGCAGTCTGGTGAAATGATCGTTCCCAGGTATTTAAACTTATCAACCTGTCTCAAGGTTGTGCCGTTTGCTGTTATTTTACATGAGGGGATTTCATGTTTTTTACTGATCACATGACTTCATTCTTCTCGCCGTTTAGTTCCAAATCCTTACCTTTGCTTTCTATTTCTAGTATATTCACAAGGTTTTGTAGGTCCCTTTCATTTTCTGCAACTGGCACGGCGTCATCTGCGTATCGAATGTTGTTTATCATTTTCCCTCCAACCTTTAATCCAGGGTCTTTTTTCTAGTTTCAGAGTGCTTCGCGTAAGTTAAGCCAGGTGCCAGTCCAACGTGAAACATTTTTTATTTTTCATTATGTCGTCTCCACAAATTAAAACAAAACCCAGCACAATTGTGACCTCCCACCACGAAATCAGTCTTAACTAGCATTTTGGGCATTTTGAGATATACATGTTGCTGGAAAGTGTACATTCTGCTGATTATTTTGGTACTTGAATAAAGCTTGTACTTAAAAAAATGTAGAAGTTATGTATGTTTAAAGTCATTAAGTTGTATGACGGCCATTTTGAGAAAACGGCCTCTAAAGTTTTTGTGTGCTCTCCTCCACATTTTCCTTAAATTTCTTCATTTGGTGGCTTTGACCCAGTTTGTTTCTAATTTTCGCTGTCATTATCTGAAAGGTACACCAAAGAGCTTTCCATCAGTACGTTACGTGTGCAGGTATATTGCACATGTTACGGTTTATAATAAGAGACAAACAATTGATCTTTTGTTAGAAAATTGCGTTCTTTCTGCTGCGATCAGTGCATTAAAATACCATTTTAAATTGATTAATAATATTTTTTTTAAGAAAAAAAGTTCTGTGGGGGATAGATTATAGTCTACAGAAATCAATGTTGAGAAAAAGTCAAAATACCCTAGATAGACCCTCAGTCACCTTTTCAGCTCCTAGTGCTGTTCGACTGACTGCGAGTTAAGACTGATTTCGTGGTGGGAGGTCACAATTGTGTACTCTCTCTCTCTCTCTCTCTCTCTCTCTCTCTCTCTCTCTCTCTCTCTGTCCCCTCTTCCCCCACTCTCTCTCTACGCGCGAGCGCGTACACACAGCCACACACGGCACATTCCCCTCCAGCACACACACACACCAAGCCTCCCGCTCCAGCTGCCATATGCAAA
>CM060314.1:60222743-60227743 GCA_030674185.1 Monoplex corrugatus | reverse complement strand
AACTAAGTCATAGTGTGTGTGTGTGTGTGTGTGTGTGTGTGTGTGTGTGTGTGTGTGTGTGTGTGTGTGTGTGTGTGTGTGTGTTTGTGTGTGTGTGTGTGTGTGTGTGTGTGTGTGTGTGTTGTGTGTGTGTGTGTGTGTGTGTGTGTGTGTGTGTGTGTGTGTGTGTGTGTGTGGTTCTCGTGTGCGTATGCCTTTATACATGCATTGGTGTGATCGTGTTTATATGTTGATGTGAGATGGTAGATGCAGAGTTGTGAATAAGAAAACATGTGTACAGCGATACAGACTCAAATGGTGTTATATTCCAGAATATACTATTGTTTAAATTAATTCTGCACATGCATCGTTTACTATAATCTACTATTGCCAGCTATTTACTGGCGTTTCTTGTGAATCGGTAATGATTAATGTTTACCCTGAATGAAATCCAAGGCTTCGAACCACAGCCTGTCATAAAGCAATGAATATTATTCGGCTACATTTAATTTGAAGAGGTGGTATAGAGAAGACCAGCACTTGTAGCGATGTGTCTCTGTCTCTTTCTGTCTGTCTCTCTGTCTCTTTGTCTCTGTCTCTGTCTCTGCCTCTCTCTCTCTCTCTGTGTCTCTGTCATTATCTGTCTGTATGTCTGTTTGTCTCTCTCTCTTTCTGTCTCTCTCTCCCTCTCTCTCTGTCTATCTCTCTCTGTCTCTCTGTCTCTCTCTGTCTCTGTTTCTCTCTCCCTCTCTCTTTCTCTCTCTCTGACTCTCTCTTTTTGTATGTCTGTGTGTGTGTGTGCCTCTCTCTCTCTGTCTCTCTCTCTGTCCCTCCCTCTGTCCCTCCCTCTGTCTCACTCTGTCTCGTTCTGCCATCTCTGTCTACGTCTGTCTGTCTGTCAGCCTGTCTGTTTCTGCCTGTCTGTCTGTCTCTCTCTCTCTCTTTCTCTCTCTCTCTCTCTCTCTCTCTCTCTCTCTCTCTCTTTCTGTAAATGGGAACAGTTTCAACTGTCAAACCCTCAAAAAGTGGTCATTGTTCTAAATGGAACCCCTACGAATATTTTGCATTTTCGTTCAGACAGAAATAGGCTACGGCAGGAAATCATCTTCATGCCACTAACACTTTTTGGGACGTTATTTTGCCCAACTAATCAGCAAGTAAATAGCTCTGGAAGCCATGTGGCAGCTCTCTGTGATACTGAATGTGGGGGCGTATGGGTATGCCTTTTTTTGCTGACGCTCTTCCTGGTTTTCGAATTGTGGTGTGTATATGCAGGAAGTGTTCCATCTTTGCGTTTCTTTTCTTGTGCATGCAATCATGTTGAAGTTTTTGATTCTTTCCTGGTTGGTTTGTTTCTCATTTTGTTCATCCTGCTCATTGAATGAAAAAAAAAATGAGGATCGGTTCGGTCTGAGCATCTGTCTCTGTCTTCCTGTCTCTCTTTCTGCCTGTCTTCTGTCTGTCTGTCTGTCTGTTTCTGTCTGTCTGTTTTTGTTTTCTCTCTTTCTGCCTGTCTTCTGTCTGTCTGTCTGTTTCTGTCTGTCTGTCTGTTCTGTCTGTCTGTCTGTCTATCTGGCTCACTGTTTCTGTCTCTGCCTCTCTGTTTCTCTGTCTGTCTGTTTGTCTGTTTGCCCCTCTCTCTCTCACACAATCTCTCTCTCCTCTCTCGCTCTCTCTCTCTCTCTCTCTCTCTCTCTCTCTCTCTTTCTCCCCACCCCTGTCTCTCTCTCTCTGTAAATGGGAACAGTTTCAACAGTCAAACTCTCAAAAAGTGGTCATTGTTCTAAATGGAGCCCCTACGAATATTTTTGCATTTTCGTTCAGCAGAAATAGGCTACGGCAGGAAATCATCTTTATGCCACTGACCCTTTTGGGGACGTTGTTTTGTCAAACTAGTCAGCCAATAAACAGCTCTGGAAGCCAAATGGCAGCTCTCTGTGATACTGAACGTTTTGTTGATGCACGTTTGTGGGGGCGTATAACTGTACCCTTTTTTATGTTGTTTTGTTTATTTATTTATTTGTTTGTTTGTTTGTTTGTTTGTTGTTTGTTTATATATTTATTCACTTATTTATTTATCTCTTGACTTATTTATTTGTTTATTCATTTGTTTCTGGTCATTGGTTTTCTTTTCCTACTTCCCTGCCTATGTATCACTGTCTCCTTTTGTTTCTTTCCCGTTCTCTCTGTCTCTGTCTCTGTCTGTCTGTCGGTCTTTCTGTATCTCTCCTCTCTCTGTGTCTCTCTCTCTCTGTCTCTGTCTCTCTCTCTCTCTCTCTGTCTCTCTCTCTCTCTCTCCTCATTTCTCTGTCTCTGTTTCTGTCACAATCTCTGTTTCTCTCTCTCTGTCTCTCGGTCTCTCTCTGTCCCTCTGTCTCTATCTCTCTGTCTCTCTGTGTCTGTTTCTGTCTCTCTCTGTCTCTGTGTCTCTCTGTTTTCATCTCTGTGTGTTTGTCTGTCCTCCTGGTTTTCAAATTGTGGTGTGAATGTGCAGGAAGTATTCTTTCTTTCTGTTACTTTTCTTGTGCATGCAATCATATTGAAGTTTTGATTCTTTCTTTGTTGGTTTGTTTCTCATTTTGTTCAGCCTGCTCGTTGAATGAATATATAATGATTCAATTCGGTCTGAGCTTTTTTCTCTGTCCTTCCGTCTCTCTTTCTGTCTGTCTTCTATCTGTCAGTCTGTTTCTGTCTGTCTGTTTGTCTGTCTCTCTGCTTTGTCTCTCTGTCTCACTGTTTATGTCTCTGTCTCTCTGTGTCTTAGTTTCTCTGTCTGCCTGTCTCTGTCTGTCTCTGTCTGTCTCTCTCGTGTCTCTGTCTGTCTGTCTCTGTCTGTCTCTGTCTGTCTGTCTCGTCTCTCTTTGTCTCTGTCTCACCCTCCTCCCTCTCTCTCTCTCTCCTCTTCTCTCTCTCTCTCTCTCTCTCTCTCTCTCCTCTCTCTCTCTCTCTCTCTCTCCCCGTAATGCTCGTGTGTGTGGAACATATCTCGTGTGTGTGTGTGTGTGTGTGTGTGTGTGTGTGTGTGTGTGTGTGTGTGTGTGTGTGCGGCGTGCGTGTTGTGTGTGTGTTTTTGTGGTGTGTGTGTGTGGTGTGCGTGTGTGTGTGTGTGTGTGTGTGTTGTGTGTGGCGTGTGTTTGTGTGTATGTGTATGTGCGTGTGTACTTGCGAATGTGTGTGTGTGTGGTGTGTCGCGTGTGTGTGTGTTGTGTGTGTGTGTGTATGTGTGTCGTGGTGTGTATGTGTGTGTGTGTGTGTGTGTTGTGTGTGTGTGTGTGTATGTGTGTGTGTGTGTGTGTGTGTGTGTGTGTGTGTGTGTGTGTGTATGTGTGTGTGTGTGTGTGTGTATGTTGGTTGTGTGTGTGTGTGTGTGTGTGTTGTGTTTGATTTGATGGAAGACTGTTATTTAGATATCACAAGATCAGATGGTTCAAAGTACTGATTTTATGAAAAACATGTCTAACATAAACTTGGATCTAGTACAGTGAGATAGTAACATGATTCACCACAACGCGAAACATTTCAGAATAAAGAGAAAAAAAAAAAAAAAAAAAGTAAAAAAAAAATATTCAAAACAACGCAGGTGGGTGGGGTGGGTTGTTAACTGTTCATTATCCTATGCAGCCCAATGTTGTATCTTTGGTATTTTGATTCCGAGATTTTCTCACGTACGTCAGTGTCTGCTGACGGACACTTGTACTAGTATGTGGAAGTCTACTGTATGGATAAAACCACAGAATTGTTACATTCCGTCATGTTTTTTTTTAAAACTAAATTTGCTAATCCGTCAAGCAATAAAAATTGCAGGAGCGTTAGTCGCCGTCCATGTTTTATATTGATGTAAAAAATGCGATCAGTTTGCCAAAATGGCATACGGTGCGACCAGCTGGCTCCACACAATGTTCAATAATTCAGTGATGGTGCTTGTGTTGTGTTTGTTGTGTGTCTGGCCAGGTGTAGGATCTTCCAGTTGGAAGTGATGGTACTGACAAGTTGGCCCCCTCCTCTCTCTTGCACTGTCTCTTTCAGTCTGGCAACTCACAGAACACGAAGCTTGGAACGAATGCAGAGTTAATTTGTTGCCTATTGTACGTGTTGCCTCTTGTACGTCAGAAAATAAGCTTCTCGGTACAGAATGAGTTAAAAAGGTTCATACTGGCTTTGTGCGTCTGTAGTATATTTAAAGTGGGAGTGCTATCTTGGATTTTGACAAAGGTATCTTTTCCTTTGCTATGGATTGCAAGCAAAATGTCAAAATTGAAAAAAGTCTGAAATGTTTTTATTTGCAATTTGCATTGTTTTTCTTAGGATGATTTTTTTCTTTTTAACTACATGTTATCAGCTGTTGGATTAACGATCTAAGGTGATTGGTTTTTCGAAGTCCTTGCAGAAACTATTCATATTATCGTTAGGAAATGTCAATCCTTTTAATCTATGTTTGTTGCAAGGATTCTATGAGTAACCTGAATATGAGAACATTTCAGTTTCGTGTCCTCAACTGTGTGCATTTTGCATTTCAACAAAAAAAAATATTTGGATTTACCGTCTTTTGATATCAATATGAAAACTGAGTCTAACAGGGTTTTGTTTCCTGCAACAGTATGTTTCCAATGCAAGAGTTGTATATAATGAAGTTTTAGTCTTTCACCTACATTGCATTTTCATATGTAGTTTTAATGATGGTAATCATCCAACACCCTGTACAAGTAATGAAGTTTTCCAGGTAATGAAGTCTACCTTTGCACTACATTTTCATTATAGCTGTTCTTTAAAACAAAATATCCAATGTTTTTTCATGAAGTGTGCGATGTAATCAACATTTTCTTTTAAATCCAGTTTGAACGTTTTATGATTCTGTCACCAAACGTGTTTTCTTTAAATAGCACAAGTTCATCAAGCAGTTTGGGGTAATGTTTTATTCTATTTAATGACAAAACAGCCCTTATGCCTTAAACGCGTGCATCTGAAACGCTTTATTCATCTACCTTGTAATTATCAGACTGAACCACCACGTTCTACATGAT
>CM060314.1:60212743-60217743 GCA_030674185.1 Monoplex corrugatus | reverse complement strand
AGCTGGGAAAATGAAGACTGGCCGTACGTCCAACACAACAAACGGAAAGACCATGATAGAAGCTGGTACCTCAGTCACAATCAACAGCCCAAAGATAATTATAGAAGCCAGCACCGCCAATACACCAGGATCTCCCTTACTGACAACGAACACCAATATCAACGTCCCAGGGACGTGTCAGAGAGGAGAGGACATTCCCATACAAACCCTACCTATAACAGAGACATCGAAAGTCACAGAAGTTGGAAGAGCCCGTTTCGTTACGGTTCCAACCAGGATACCGCCACACCTGTTGTTCCTGGAGACTTTTCTTATAGTGAAGTGACACAGAAGGGATGTCAGCGAGAACCGGTCATTACAGGACACAGGAGAGTGGTGTTCCTTAAAGACAGTGACAACAGACGGCTCACTATTAATACAGGCAGACACCGACAAAATGATACCAACAGTTACCGCCAAGAAGGCACTGCCGTCACCCATGAAAATGTTTCACGACGAGCACGAGTCAATACCCAAATGACCCACGTTAAAGATGTTGGCAGAAAAATAACCAGAGAGGAGTGTGCACATGATCATACTGATAGAGACAGTGATGACAATAACGGTAGTGTTTCGTACACTGACGATAATCATGGCGAGAAAGACGATAGTAAAATCGATGTGACTGATGATGACATCAGTTGTCACAGACGAGGTTCAGGGCCAGAAGATAGTAGAAAAAGACAATACTGAAATTGAAGCACCAAATGGTATTACAGATGTAAGAGACGATGTTAGTGTCTCACAAAGTGATGAGCAAAATGATAGTGACCTAGATGATGTTAGTCGTGAAGACACTGACAAAACAATGACACAAGTCAGTACAGCACTTAGGGCTGACACAGACAGAGAGTCAGATGGACACATTGACGAGTCCACTAGGCACACGCAAGCAGCACCTGTAGAATCCCAGCAGGATTCTGCAGAGAAAGAACAGGACAGTGGTCCATGTTCACCGAAACAGCAGCGGCCAAAACGTACTGCCCCTCCTAAAAAAGAGAAGCAGACAGATGCGCAGTACAGCAGACAGGTCAGGCAGTCAGACCAGTATTCTGGACTCTATGAAAAGAACAGCTGCTGATAGCTCAAAAGGCGATAAAAGTATGCAATGTAAGTCCAAAGCTAGCTCTAGTGGTGCCTCGGGCACTGATAAATAGGACATCGGCCGGGCCACTACAGCAAGTAGTAAAAACAAAAGAATAAGTTCTTTTCCAGGATCCCAAAATGTGGACGGATCCCAAATGAGATCGTGTCTATCAGTGGTGAATTTACATGTTCATAATGTTAATATACCACAGATTAAATTTCTCACTTATAATGTCAATGGATTATTACCGAAACTGGATGATGAGGATTTCATTAATTTCATTTGGCAGCATGATTTCATTTGTCTCACTGAGACCTTTATAGCGAATGATTTTGATTCATCTTTGTTTCAAGAGTTTGTTGTATTTACACTAAAAGCAAAGAAACTATCTCATCAAGGAAGGTATTCCGGTGGAATAATAGTTATGGTAAGAACGACTTTAGAATCGTTTGTTAAACGAATTGAGGTTGGAAACGAAAATGCTATTATTGTTGAAATCAAAAAAGATTTGTTTTCAACAAATAAACCTATAATGTTTGTATGTACATATATTCCCCCTCATGATTCCACATACTGGAATAATCAGCATGATGGGTTTGATATGGAAGTGTTGGAACAATGTTTGTTAGATTTACAAGTTTCGCACAACGACTTTTATGTTTTGCTGACTGGTGATTTAAATGCAAGAACAGCTGATGGTAATTACTGTTCATTTGGATATGACAGTGGCAGTGTTTTAACTGATCTTTCGGTATACAGTGATTTTTTGAGACAGTCTCATGATTGCCGCACGAATGTTTTTGGAAACCAACTGCTCGAGCTATGCAGTATGTTTGACTGTATCATTTTAAATGGTCTGTGTAAACTGGATTTTGATGGTAGTTATACATACATTGGAGTTTCAGGGTCGAGTGTAGTTGACTATTTCATCGTATCATGTGATCTGTTTTCATCAGTTAAAATTGCTACATTAGATGTTGACAGTCTCACAGAATCAGATCATTTACTGGTTATAATGAAAGTGGAGCGAAAGCTTGAAACAGGAATAAAAGCGGAGGGAAAAGTATCAAAAAATAACATCACACAAAAGTTCATATGGCAAGAAAATAAGAAAGACGATTATACAAACAAATTACAAAGTAATCACATTCAGAGAAGACTTACATTGGCTTCGGATACTCTAGACACTAATGTAGATAAGGCTTTAACCATATTTGTTGAATGTCTCAAAGAAGCTGGTGCTTTTGTACCGTAAGAAATGTACAGAGAAGAGAAAAAGATCTGATTGGTTTGATGGTGAATGTGAGAAAGCAAAAGCAGAAAGCAGAAAAACTCTCAAACACTACAGAAAAACAAAAGATGAGGATGATAGAGTTGTGTATTGTGAAGCACGGAAGAAGTATAAAAAATTATTAAAGAATAAAAAACAGCAGTTTAATAAACAAAAAGCAGAATGCTTAGCCAGAAATATTTCAAATTCATCGCAGTTCTGAGTTAAGAAATATAGGGTATGGTACCAAAAACAAACTTACGAACAATATAAGTATTGATGAATGGTTCAGTCATTTTAAAAACGTATTTCAAGATAACAGATCAACAAATGATGAGCGCTGCATTGTCGAAGTAGATTTAAATGAATCAACAGAACACCCATTAAATTCTAAGATAACTATAGAAGAAGTCAGAGAATCCATCAGAAAATTGAGGATAGGTAAAGCCAGTGGAATAGACGGTGTTACAGCCGAGATGTTAAAAAATGGTAACACAAATATCCATAATTTTCTTTTGAAGCTGTTTAACACTTTATTCGACCGAGGAATTTATCCTCAAGATTGGTCAAAAGCTATTATCATACCAATATTTAAGAAGGGAGATCCTGATAAAGTGGACAATTACAGGGGTGTGTCGTTATTAAGCATTGTTTCAAAATGTTACACATCAATACTGAATACTAGATTGTATGCTTGGTTAGAAAACAATAATTTAATATCAGAAAGTCAGGCAGGTTTTAGGAAAAAATATTCTACAGTGGATCAACTTTTCAGTCTGTACGCTATGGTTCAGAAAACTATGTGCAAGAAAGGTAGAAAACTATATGTTGCTTTTGTAGACTTTAAGAAAGCCTTTGATTCGGTTCAGCATGACAAACTCTTAAAGTGTATTCAAAATCAAGGAGTAAAAGGGAAGTTTTTGGTTTCGCTAAAAGCAATGTATGAATCATTATGCTCATGTATTCGGGCAAACCAGGAATTATCTAAAATATTCGATAACCCCATAGGCGTGAGACAAGGATGTGTCTTAAGCCCTACTTTATTTTCGGTATTAATAAATCAATTAGCCAATTGTATGGATGAAAAGGGGAGACATGGCATCCAGTTGATGCCAGGTTTAATGGAAATATTCATTCTTCTTTTTGCAGATGATGTAGCCCTTCTGTCAACAACACCAAAATTTAATGGTTTGCAAAACCAGTGAAGAGTCTTGCAGACATACTGTGCCAGCATGAAACTGGAAGTTAATCTTGAAAAAACTAAGGTTATGGTTTTCAGAAGAGGGGGCTTCTTAGGACGACATGAACAATGGTTTTACAAAGGGACAAAATTGGAAGTAGTTAGTAAATATTGTTATCTGGGGTTCAGTTTCACGACAATGATTAGCACCAAGGCCGGCACAGAACATTTGGTGACAAAAGGTAAAGAAGCAACTTTGCTATTAAACAGGACTTTTCAAAAATATAAAGACATGACTATAGAAACTTTCTTCAAGTTGTTTGATGCAAAAATTCAACCCATTTTGTTGTATTCTTCTGAGATATGGGGACTTAACAGACTCGAGCATATAGAGAAAGTACATTTGGTATCGTGCAAAAGACTGTTGGGTGTTCCAATCAGGACACCTAACAAGATGGTATATGGGGATTTGGGAAGATATCCTCTTTATGTCAACTCCTCAACTACCTGTCTTAGATATTGGTTTAAATTACTGGAAATGAATCCAAATAGGTTACCTTATAAGGCTTACCAAATGTTAGTGGAACTTGACAGGGCTGGGAAAGAATTCTGGGCTTCAAAAATAAGGGAAATTTTGTGTGAAACGGGATTTAATATCGTGTGGCTGCAACAAGGTGTTGGTGATGTAAAAGCCTTTTTGTGTGTATTTAAACAGAGACTTGTAGACTTATATATTCAAGAATGGTCTGGGTCACTCAGAGACAAAGATATGTATGAAAGCTACAGATCATTTAAGACTATCTTTGAAAAAGAGAAGTACATTGACTCTATTGATATATACTGTTTCAGAGTTGCCCTTTCACAAATAAGGATGAACGTTTTACCACTAAACAATAATATAAATAAATACAGTGAATCTGATCAAGAAAAGGTGTGTCCATTTTGCAGGACAGAATCTGAAAACGAAGAACACTTATTATTTAGATGTTCCACTTACGCTGACCTCAGGGCGATTTTTTTAAAGGATTTAGTCAGCATGCCTATGTGCATACTGCTCCAATCAACAAATAGCCACCGAAGTCACAGCGTATCCAGATACGTTTTCCACGCCATGAATAGGAGAAAAAAATTGTTAAAAGGAGAAGAAAAGTAAATAGTTATGTAGATACTAGCACTAGAATTTCAGACAATACTTAATTTCAATTGTAAAGAAAAAAAATGTTTATTTGAATATGAAAGGGGTGCTCATATAGAGACACATGTGCATATGTGCCTGTGTATTCACGTTGACGTTGGTGTACTTATGTGCATATATAGGTGATAGTATCTACATTATGTATATGTGTGGATACATATGTATATATCTATGTGTGTATATATGTATGAGTGATTATGTATGTGTGCGTGTATATAGATGTGTATGT
>CM060314.1:60190243-60197743 GCA_030674185.1 Monoplex corrugatus | reverse complement strand
TCATGAACCGGCAACCATGTCCCAAACGTATGAGCTATGCACACTCTAGCAATTACCATTCACCTTACTACTGAAATCCACTCTGAAATTGCAATCCGAATCCCCCTTTGAAGATCTAAGTTTCTCAGGAGCATGACAGATAAACAATGTATCAGTTCTCTCTCTCTGATCTGGCAGGCAGCGGCTGTTACCGTAGTCACTCTGAGGGCCGAAGTTTTATCCCGCGCTTGTCACAAGGAGACGTAAAACAAGATCATCAGACACCCTGGGACAATAACTATGCTAATTTAATCAAACTGGAGCTCCTCCTCTCTTCTCTCCTCTCTCTCTCTCTCTCTCTCTCTCTCTCTCTCTCTCTTCCTTCTCTCTCCCTCTCTCTCTCCTCTCTCATCTCTCTCTTTCCTTCTCTTCTCTCTCTTCTCTTCTCTTCCTCTCCTTCCTCTTCCATCTTCCATTCTCTCTCTGTCTCTCTTGAGTCTCTCTCTGACTCTCTCTCCATCTCTCTGTCATTCTCTCTTCTCTTTCTCTCTCTCTCCTCTATCTCTTTCTCTCCTTCTCTCTCTCTCTCAGTTTCTCTCTCTCTTGCATATCTCCCCCTCTTGCTCTGTCTATCTGTCTGCCTCAGTCTGTCTGTCTGTGTCTGTCTCTCTGTCTCTCACCCATCTCCCTCCGTCTCTCTCTTCTTTTCTCTACTCCCCCTTGTGTTCTTTGTATCTCGCCCTCCTGTCCACACATGGCCACAGGCATCATGAACACTAGAACCATCTCCCAAACGTACGCGTTATGCACACTCTAGCAATTACCATTCACCTTACCACTGAAAATCCACTCTGAAATATGAATCCAATACCCCCTTTGAGGATCTAAGTTTCTCAGGAGCATGACAGATAAACAATGGTATCGTTCTCTCCTCTTTGATCTAGGCAGGCAGCGGGCTGTTACCGTAGTCACTCTGAGGGCCGAAGTTTTATCCCGCACTTGTCACGAGGAGACGTAAAACAAGATCATCAGACAGCCCTGGGACAATAACTATGCTAATTTAATCAAACTGGAGCTCCTCTTCTCTCTCTCTCTCTCTCTCCTCTCTCTCTCTTCTCTCTCTCTCTCTCCCTCCTCTTCTTCTCTCTCTCTCCCTCTCTCCTCTTTCTCTCTCTCCTCTTCTTCTCCACCTCTATTCTTCCTCTCTTTCTCTCTCTGCCTTCATTCCATTCTTCTTGTCTCTCTCTGATCTTCTCTCTCTCTCTCTCTCTGTCATTCTCTCTCTCTCTTTCTCTCTCTCCCTTTCTCATCTCCTTCTCTCTCTCTCTCAGTTTCTCTCTCTCTTGCATCTCCCCTCCTGCTCTGTCATCTGTCTCCTCAGTCTCTGTCTGTCTGTCTGTCTGTCTCTTGTCTCTCATCCATCTCCCTCCGTCTCTCTGTTCTTTTCTCTACTCCCCTTTGTGTTTTTTGTTTCACACTCTCTCTGTCCTCACATGACCACAGGCATCATGAACCCGACAACCGTGCCCCAAACGTATGAGCTATGCACACTCTAGCAATTATCATTCACTTTACTGCTGAAAATCCACTCTGAAATATGAATCCAATGCCCCCTTTGAGGATCTAAGTTTCTCAGGAGCATGACAGATAAACAGATAAATAATGCTATCATTCATCTCTCTTTGATCTGGCAGGCAGCGAGCTGTTACCGTAGTCACTCTGAGGGCCGAAGTTTTATCCCGCACTTGTCACAAGGAGACGTAAAACAAGATCATCAGACAGCACCTGGGACAATAACTATGCTAATTTAATCAAACTGGAGCTCTCCTCTCGTCTCTCTCTCTCTCTCTCTCTCTCTCTCTCTCTTCATCTCTCTCTTTCTCTCTCCCTCTCTCTCTTCTCTCAATCTCTCTCTTTCATTCTTTCTCTCTCTTTCTCTCTCTGCCCTCCATTCCATTTCTCTCTCTGTCTCTCTCTGAGTCTCTCTCTGACTCTCTCTCCATCTCTCTGTCATTCTCTCTTTCTCTTTCTCTCTCTCTCTCTCTACTCTTTCTCTCCTTCTCTCTCTCTCTCTAGTTTCTCTCTCTCTTGCATATCTCCCCCTCTTGCTCTGTCTATCTGTCTGCCTCAGTCTGTCTGTCTTGTCTGTCTGTCTCTCTGTCTCTCACCCATCTCCCTCTGTCTCTCTCTTCTTTTCTCTACTCCCCCTAGTGTTCTTTGTATCTCGCCCTCGCTGTCCACACATGGCCACAGGCATCATGAACACTAGAACCATCTCCCAAACGTACGCGTTATACACACTCTAGCACTTACCATTCACCTTACCACTGAAAATCCACTCTGAAATATGAATCCAATACCCCCTTTGAGGATCTAAGTTTCTCAGGAGCATGACAGATAAACAATGCTATCGTTCGTCTCGCTTTGATCTAGGCAGGCAGCGGGCTGTTACCGTAGTCACTCTGAGGGCCGAAGTTTTATCCCGCACTTGTCACGAGGAGACGTAAAACAAGATCATCAGACAGCCCTGGGACATTAACTATGCTAATTTAATCAAACTGGAGCTCCTCTCTCTCTCTCTCTCTCTCTCTCTCTCTCTCTCTCTCCCTCTCTCTCTCTCTTTCCCTCTCCCTCTTTCTCTCCTTCTCTCTCCTCTCTCTCCCTCTCTCTCTCTCTCCCTCTGTCTCTACTCTCAATCTCTCTCTTTCATTCATTCTCTCTCTTTCTCTCTCTGCCCTTCATTCCATTTCTTTCTTTGTCTCTCTCTGAGTCTGTCTTTGTCTCTCTCTCTCTCTCCCTGTCTCTCTGTCATTCTCTCTCTCTCTTTCTCTCTCTCTCCCTCTCTCTCTCTCCTCTATCTCTCTCTCTCAGTTTCTCTCTCTCTCTTGCTCATCTCCCCCTCCTGTTCTGTCTGTCTGTCTGCTTCAGTCCATCTGTCTTGTCTGTCTGTCTGTCTCTTTGTCTCTCATCCATCTCCCTCCGTCTCTCTGTTCTTTTCTCTACTCCCCTTTGTGTTCTTTGTTTCACACCCTCTCTGTCCTCACATGGCCACAGGCATCATGAACCCGACAACCGTGCCCCAAACGTATGAGCTATGCACACTCTAGCAATTATCATTCACTTTACTGCTGAAAATCCACTCTGAAATATGAATCCAATGCCCCCTTTGAGGATCTAAGTTTCTCAGGAGCATGACAGATAAACAGATAAATAATGCTATCATTCATCTCTCTTTGATCTGGCAGGCAGCGAGCTGTTCCCGTAGTCACTCTGAGGCCGAAGTTTTATCCCGCACTTGTCACAAGGAGACGTAAAACAAGATCATCAGACAGCACCTGGGACAATAACTATGCTAATTTAATCAAACTGGAGCTCTCCTCTCGTTCTCTCTCTCTCTCTCTCTCTCTCTCTCTCTCTCCTCTCTCTCTCTCTCTCTCTCTCTCTCTCCCCCTCTCTCCTCTCTCTCTCTCTCTCCTCCTCTCTCTCCTCTCTCTCGTTCTCTATCCCTCTCTCTCTTTTCTCAATCTCTCTCTTTCATTCTTTCTCTCTCTTCTCTCTCTGCCCTCCATTCCATTCTCTCTCTCTGTCTCTCTCTGAGTCTCTCTCTGACTCTCTCTCCATCTCTCTGTCACTCGCTCTTTCTCTTTCTCTCTCTCTCTATCTCTTTCTCTCCTTCTCTCTCTCTCAGTTTCTCTCTCTCTCTTGCATATCTCCCCCTCTTGCTCTGTCTATCTGTCTGCCTCAGTCTGTCTGTCTTGTCTGTCTGTCTCTCTGTCTCTCACCCATCTCTCTCCGTCTCTCTCTTCTTTTCTTTACTCCCCCTTGTGTTCTTTGTATCTCGCCCTCGCTGTCCACACATGGCCACAGGCATCATGAACACTAGAACCATCTCCCAAACGTACGCGTTATGCACACTCTAGCAATTACCATTCACCTTACCACTGAAAATCCACTCTGAAATATGAATCCAATACCCCCTTTGAGGATCTAAGTTTCTCAGGAGCATGACAGATAAACAATGCTATCGTTCGTCTCGCTTTGATCTAGGCAGGCAGCGAGCTGTTACCGTAGTCACTCTGAGGGCCGAAGTTTTATCCCGCACTTGTCACGAGGAGACGTAAAACAAGATCATCAGACAGCCCTGGGACATTAACTATGCTAATTTAATCAAACTGGAGCTCCTCTCTCTCTCTCTCTCTCTCTCTCTCTCTCCCTCTCCTCTCTCTCTCTCTCTCCCTCCCTCTCTCTCTCCTCTCTTTCCCTCTCTCTCCTCTCTCTCCGTCTCGCTCTCTCTCCCTGTGTCTCTACTACTATCAATCTTTCTCTTTCATTCATTCTCTCTCTTTCTCTCTCTGCCCTCCATTCCATTTCTCTCTTTGTCTCTCTCTCTGAGTCTCTCTCTGTCTCTCTGTCATTCTCTCTCTCTCTTTCTCTCCCTCTCTCAGTTTGTATCTCTCTTGCTCATCTCCCCCTCTTGCTCTGTCTATCTGTCTGCCTCAGTCCGTCTGTCTTGTCTATTTGTCTCTCACCCCTCTCCCTCTGTCTCTTTCTCTCTCTTCTTTTCTCTGCCAGCCCCCCTTCCCTCATGTTCTTTGTATCTCACTCTCTCTGACCCCACATGGCCTCAAATATCATAAACATGACAACCATGTCTCACACGTATGCGCTATGCACACTCCAGCTAATACCGTTCACCTTACCACTGAAAATCCATTCTGAAATCTGCATCCAATACTCCCTTTGAGAATCTACATTTCTCAGGAGCATGAAAGATAAACAGTGTTTTTGCTCATCTCCGTTTGATCTGCCAGGCAGCAAGCTGTTACCAAAGTCACTCTGAAGGCTGGATGTTTTATCCGGTGCTGGTCACAAGATGACGTGAAACAAGGTCACCAGACAGCCCTGGGACCATAACAATGCTGATTTAACACAACTGGGGCTCACTTGGCTTTGTGCATCAAAACTTGCAATAGAAACAAGTCATGATAGTGAGGATGACGTGTACTATTTCTCTGTCTTGCATCTGTTGACTATTTAG
This sequence comes from Monoplex corrugatus, assembly GCA_030674185.1. Lineage (NCBI taxonomy): Eukaryota > Metazoa > Mollusca > Gastropoda > Littorinimorpha > Ranellidae > Monoplex > Monoplex corrugatus. The sequence goes on along the minus strand of CM060314.1, from coordinate 60,192,726 downwards.
ATGTTAACGCTGATGATATGTGACTTCTCCTTTTTTTCGTTTTTGTCTTGTTTTGTTTTGTTTTGTTTGTGTGTTTTTGTGTGTGTTTTTTTTAACCTTCAACGAATTATTACACATGTTCAAATTTGTTTCCTCTCTCTGTCTCTCTCTCTCTTTCTCTCTCTCTCTGTCTCTCTCTCTGTCTCTGTCTCTCTCTATCTCTCTCTCTCTCTTTCTCTCACTCTCTCTGTCTCTCTCTTTCTCTCTCTCTCTTTCTCTCTCTGTCTCTGTCTCTTTCTCTCTCTCTCTCTGTCTCTCTCTCTCTTTCACTCTCCTCTCTCTCTCTCTCTCTCTCTCTCTCACCCCCTCTTTCTGACATACTCACTGTCTCATAGACCTGTAGATTTCGTTAATCTTCAGTTTCGTAGCGTATTGTTTCTCGTATTATTGATTGATTTATGCATTTCCTTCTCAATACTATAAGCTCATGGTAGATATGTAAATTGGCAAGGTCAAGTTTGTAAAATGCCTTGTAGCTGATAACTTCCATCATTGGACAATATAAACTGTCATTACCATGTTCAGTCTTATTTTCACTGTCATTGTCATGTTCTCTCTCTCTCTCTCTCTCTCTCTCTCTCTCTCCTCTCTCTCTCATTCTGTCTGTCTGCTGGTCAGTCTATATGTCTCTTTGTCTGTCTGTCTGTCTCTCTCTCTTCTTCACTCTCTCCCTCTCTCTCTCCCTCTCTCTTTCTCCCCATCTCTCTCTGTCTTTCTATGTCTATCTGTTTGTCTGTCTATCTGTCTGTCTGTCTGTCCCTCTCTCTCTCTCTCTCTCTCTCTCTCTTTCTCTTCCAATTTCCTTCTTTCTCTTTGTTTTTGTTTCTTCTTCTCTGTCTCTTTTATATTTCTCTTCATTTCTGCCTGTCTTGACGTGTGAGCTAGTCAAGTGGATAAACATTGGGTTTTCAATCAGGAGGAAGATCCTGGATTCTTTCCCCTTAGACTTCACTGTCTAGTGGGTAAGGAACGGATGTTTTTTGTTTTTTTTTCAGATCTCTCAGATCAACATGTGGGCAGACCTGCCAGAGCCCAAACCCATCTTCGTGTCTATATGCATGCAAAATATCAAATACGAAAAAAAAAAAAGTTTTTTAAACAAAGATACATAAAAGCAAACAACAAACAAAAGAAACATAATAACAAAGAGTATGATGGCTCCATCTGTCTGATTAGACAATTTATGTGCCCGAAGATTAGGAAAAGACAGGCAACATGTATAGGCCATTTTATGAGGAAGGGGGATTTGGAGCACCTGGTCACAACGGGAAAGCTGGAGGGAAAGAGAACACCAGGTAGACCCAGGGAGAGAATGCTGGACGGACTTGCAGAGTGGCTGGGGATGAGGAGGGTGGAGGAGATGCTAGGGGCAACGAGAGATAGAGATGGCTGGAAGTTCATGGTCGCCAACGCCACGCGGCAGGGCACCTGATGATGATGATAATGATGTGCCCGACTTAAGATTCAGTTGGATGTGGAACGAATCAGCTGTAGTTAAACAGGCTGTTTCTTGAGTGACAGTCCTTGGCACATAAAAGAACGTAGAATCCTGTTTCTGTGAATATGTGTGTCAGATATTTGTACAGGCATACTTTTCATCATGGATTCACGTTTCTCTCTGCATTACCGCTCTTGTTTATTGTTGATATCTGTTGCTATTCTTTTCTGTCTATGCATACATGTTCTTTCCAAGGCAGGAAGACTAATGACTTCTACATGAAACAAAATGTGCCAACTGCTTTGGAAGCATAGAACTCCCCATTGAAGTATCTATATACTGACACACCATTCAGAGAGGGATTCTGGACTGTTTCCTTGCCAAGCCCTCCAGACCCAGACTGCCAGATAAAGAAATTACATTCCCATCGTCTTTTTTTTTTTTTTAAGTTTTCTCTCTTTTTAACCGTTTGTATTTTACACCGGTCCTTTTGTCAAAGTAAAATTATTTTTGATCTCCCTGGTTTTGTTTTCATGTTTTTTCGTTTGTTCTGAAATTTGTAAAGGAGAAAATCCATCATTTTCTTTATCGGAGCCATGATATTTTATTTACAATGGCTTTACTATGATTTGTCTTATGTTAAGTAATGAATTTCTCTCTCTGTCTAGCTCTCTCTCTCTATGTGTGTCTCTCTCTTCCTCTCTTTCTCTTTCTTTGTCTCTCTGTCTCTGTCTCTCTCTCTTGTTTTTTTTGTATCTCCTCTCTGTCTTCCTTTGGCCACAGCCTTCATGAGCTTGACAACTATGTGCAAAACACTTCTAAATTCTAGCGATCAATTCGCCATAGAAAACCCGGAAATCTTCACCCAATATCCCCTTTGAGGATCCGAGCTTCTAAGGAGCATGACAGATAAATAATGCTATCGCTCGTCTCGCCTTGGTCTGCCAGGTAGCATGCTGTTACCAAAGGCGCTCTGAGGACCAGAAATTTTATCTGCACAAGCCAC
>CM060314.1:60185243-60187743 GCA_030674185.1 Monoplex corrugatus | reverse complement strand
TGACAAGATAACTTTCAAAAGAAAAAAAAAATACATATGCCTGCATGAGTTTTAGGAAAGTTGAAAAAAAAACACATAAAAAACAAAGAAAGAAAGAAAAAAAGATAAGAGAGAGAGAGAAAGAGACAGATAGGGAAAAAGAGAGAGAGAGAAAGAGAGAGAGAAACTGAAACTGAAACTGAAAATGGTTTATTGCCATTGACATTTTTGTCCTTGTGGCAAGGAGCATAAAACAAAGTCATTAAATTTTTCGGCGACGTTTTCTCGAAACAAAGATTTATAAATATAGTCATGGCTGACAATACATCCATTTGAATTTTTCCATAACGGTGAAGAAAAAATTGAACGGAAAAAGTTGAACAAAATGTTGAACAAAAAGTTGAAGAAACAGTTGATCACCCAACGTAATTAGTCATATAGGTAAGAGGAAGACCCAAATCCGCCAAATAAACATAAGAACAGTATAAAGTGATATCTTCACTGAATATAAACTTACATTAATTTAAAAAGTTGAACAAAAAGTTAAACAGTTAACCACCTGACATAATTAGTCATATAAGAGGAAGACCCAAATCCAGAAAACAAACAAAAAAACAATATAACGTAACATCTTCACTGGAGATAAACGTACATTAATTTAAAAAGTTGAACAAAAAGTTGAAGAAACAGTTGACCACCCGACGTAATTAGTCATATAAGTAAGAGGAAGATCTAAATCCGGCAAATAAACATAAGAACAGTATAAAGTGATATCTTCACTGGAGATAAACTTACATTAATTTATTACTGTGTTGTTTTCTTTCTCCGACTTTCCCAAGCAAGGGCGATAAATTTCGCGAGGGATTTTTGATAGTTTTCATCTTCAGTCATGAGTATTTTGGTAATGACCCTTTGACTCGAAATGTCCTCATCAAAGATTATGCATTTTTGTCGTATACTTTCATACGACTTGCAAACAAACAAAAAATGCATTTCATCTTCTGTCTCTACATTACACATGGGACAAATAGAGTGTGCCGATGAATTTGAGTAAAACCATCTTGTTGTTGCATTTAGCCCTAGGGCTCTTAGTCCAAAACGAGCAAGATTGCTTCTGTGCCATTTATTTGTTACGGTCTTTATATATTTTTCGGTTTGAAATATACTTTTAAAGGAAATGAACCAATCATATTTCTCAGATTCTTCCATTTGAGCGTGCCAGTTTTGTTTGTACGAATCAACTAGTCTGTCCTTAAATTCTTAAATGAATCCTTGTTCATAACCAACTCCCTGGCACATCCACACAATACCAAATCCATGTGTGGTTAACGGTTTCTTAACGAAATATGCCCAGTTTTGTTTACCCGAGTCTAATTGATTCAGTAACATCTCATATGCCTGCTTGCACAATCTTGACATTGGGAGCTGGGTTAATTTCAACCAGTATTTAATACACTTCATTTGAGTTTTCAAAAACAAAGGATAACGGCCAGTTTCTCCATATAACATTTTATTAGATGAATGCAATGATACCGAAAGGAAGCGTTTGATGGCAAATGTATGTACCTTTTCCAGTGTTTAGAAAGAGAGAGAGAAAGAGAGAGAAGAGAGAGAGAGAGAGAAAAGAGAGAGAGAGAGAGAATAGCATGGTTCTCTCTGTTTGACACAGAGAGAGAGACAGACAGACAGAGACAGAAACAGACAGACGGAGAGAGACAGATAGAGACAGAGAAGTAGAGACAGAGAGTGAGGATAGCATGGCTCTGTCTGTTTGATCAGACAATGAATGCGGCAAGTTAAGGATTCAGTTGGATGTGGAATAGCGTCGGCTGTAGCTGAACAGGTTGCTTCTTGAGTGGCAGTCCTTGGCACATAACAGATACAGAAGTCCATATTTGTGATTATGTTTGTGTCAGTTATATATATGTACACACACACACACACACACACACACACACACACACACACACACACACACACACATATATATATATATATATATATATATATATATATATATATATATATATATATATATACATATCTTCGGTGAAAAGACGCAAACTGAGGTGGTACGGGCACGTCAGACGATCATCTGGACTGGCCAAGACCGACTTGCAGGGAACAGTTCAGGGAGGGAGACGGAGAGGCAGACAGAGAAAAATATGGGAAGACATTATCAGAGAGGGGACTGGCCTTGAATGGAACATTATTCTGCGGAAAGCTGAGGACCGTGAGGAGTGGAGGAAGTTGGTTGCAAAATCTTCAGTGGTGCCCCAATGGTCAACCAGATTACGGGACTGATGATGATGATATACATATAATCATCATCATCAGGTGCCCTGCCGCATGGCGTTGGCGATCATGGACTTCCAACCATCTCTATCTCTCGTTGCCCCCAGCATCTCCCCCACCCTCCTCATCCCCAGCCACTCTGCAAGTCCGTCCAGCATTCTCTCCCTGGGTCTACCTGGTGCTCTCTTTCCCTCCAGCTTTCCCGTTGTGACCAGTTGCTCCAATC
>CM060314.1:60175243-60177743 GCA_030674185.1 Monoplex corrugatus | reverse complement strand
TTCTCTGAAAGATAAAGTAGTTATATCAAATTGGTGGACAGATTCAAGAGCATCATTTTGACAAAATTTGTGAACCAAGATGCAGCGCAGAAGATGACGCGTTTCTTACTTGTCAGCATTTCATCTTGTTGTTGCTGTTCTTGGTGTGTTATTGGAAATGTTATGTTGTTGCTTTTTGCCGTTTGCTATTTATTAGCACGTCTGGTTTCTACTCCAGATGATGTCATCTGACGTGTTGAATATATAGAATTTGCATTAATTGTGATTTAACTGTGGTCTAACATATAGATCACAGCATAAAAACATAGAAGGATTTTTCTCCAGAGACAATGAAAAACTATAATAGTCTATAATTTCCTGCGTTTAGTTGTTTTCAAAGACAAACAACGATTGCAATAAACTGAAGCAAGTGGAACAATAAACAAATCGAGATGTGGAATTAAAAGGAGAATATTGTCTTTCCTCGCTCTCTTTGAAATTCCATCTTTACTCACAATTTTGCCATCGACATATGGAGCAGCAATGAAGACTCTCCATTCCTGTCTGTTTGAGACTGACCGCTACATAGTATCTCAGATGCTTTGGGAGCTCTGAGATCTGCTTCTAGTGCTTGTCACCACGTGCTCTTTGGCATCCTTCTCTTAGATCTTCGTTCTGTTGTCAGTGAAGGCCAAGCTGGGTGCTGTTTTCCTGTTCTTTTTACGATAATGCAAATATCGTAACTTTCCATAACATACGATTGTCAGTTCATGAACTTGGTTCTGTGTTAGAATGTTCACTTTATACAAATTTTCCAATACTCAAAGACTGACACCTAACTGCCCCAGACAGATAGCGTCCTTGATATACAAACTAAGGCTTAACTCTTGGAAAACAAAGTATACACAGAATGTATGTATTTGTTCAAAAGCATTATCTGTCCACCATCTGCTCTTTGAATGTCCTATCTTACTTACGACATATAGAAATAACAATCTCAATTTTTCATGTACTGACTCTAGAGATATCCTTTACAACAAAAATAATGATATCATTTCGGTAGTCCAGCTGATTCTCAGATCCCCTGTTGGCAGATTGTTATGAAGAGTTAATTAATTGTTGTCTGTTATAAATTGACACTGTTAACTTAATGTTCTGAATTCTTAATTGTAATTGTTTCCCTTCTTACATTCAAACTCCCACTACCCATTCCCATTCCTGTCCCCACCACCTTTTTTTCCCCTGTCCCAGTGTATGTGTGTGTGTGTGTGTGTGTGTGTGTGTGTGTGTGTGTGTGTGTGTGTGTGTGTGTGTGTGTGTATGTGTGTGTGTGTGTGTGTGTGTGTGTGTGTGTGTGTGTGTGTGTGTGTGTGTGTGTGTGTCTAAAATCACTATTGTGAACAGACATTAAATAAAGATTCCATTCCATTCTTTTTACGATTACAGCCCAATCTTCCCCCACAGTCATTTCGTGATGATATTGTCCATATCTCGTGGATTGCATTGGGCAAGCAGTTGTTTGTTGCAAATTGCTTTACACCAGAAGACTCCCATGATTCTCGACTTTGTGTTTGGTCACTCGTTCGATCGGGACATAAGCATCATCTTCTTCATCACTGCTACAAATCTTTGATTTTTCGAATGTTTACAACCTCTGAATTCTCTGTCACTGTCTGAGTGAGTTCAAGCGATATGAAATTATTCATGTTTGAGAGAATTCTTGCGTTCTGTTGGTCAGTCAGCTACGTGGCTGCTATTTGTTTCGTGTTCGAGAAATAAACACAGTTGGAGTCATTCACTTCTGGTAATTTCTGAGACTTACAGAAAAAAATATAAACATCAAAAACGATAGATTTCAACTATAAAGAGTACGTTTGTTTGTTTGTTTCTTTCTTTCTTTGTTTCATTGTTTGCTTGTTTTTTTTTTTTTGAGGAGGGTAGTAATTCAATAGGAAGGGCAATATCGATGCAGAAGTGAAGCGATCATAAAACATATTTTGTGATGGATATGACGCATACATCGCAGCATCTTTCAAAATGGGTGATTCTTAAAACTTAAACACAAGAAGTCCTCGTGAAAGTGTTCGAAAATAAATTAACGGACTATTTGCAATTCAGAAATTATGTTCTTCTGCAAACATGTGTATGCTATTGAATGAAATAGAATTCGAAATTGGGGCAGATGGGTCCGTTTGTTTCCCAACTTTTCTGATTGCTTAAAAAACAAGAGAGAAATAGAGAGAGAGAGGTAAAAAAAAAAAGAAGAGAGAGAGAGAAAAAAAAAAAAAGAATAAGACTAGGCAATCGCCATTTCTCGTTTTCTGTTTCAGACAAGAAAACTGGGCGTGAAAAACAAACAAACAAACAAACAAACAAAAAAATCCAACCTAAATAAGTTAAGCAGCTGCCAAGGGGTGAAGAAAACCATCAAGAGGTAACCTGACCTGTCTTACACTCTGCACCATCCTCTTGAGAATCCCCCTTGACGGCAATGTGATGCCTCTGCACCTAAAGATCTGTG
>CM060314.1:60160243-60162743 GCA_030674185.1 Monoplex corrugatus | reverse complement strand
AGAGAGAGAGAAGAGAGAGAGAGAGAGATTCACGGAGAAAGAGACGCAGGCAAAGAAAATAGTAGAATAGCTGCTTGAGATTAGAATTAAATACATGTTGGATCAAAAAAAAAAAAAAAAAAAAAAAGAATTCCTGGGAAATGTATGTGTGTGTGTGTGTGTGTGTGTGTGTGTGTGTGTGTTTGTGTGTGTGTGTGTATGTGTGTATTGTGTGTGTGTGTGTGTGTGTGTGTGTGTTTGTTTCTCTCTCTCTCTCTCTCTCTCTCTCTCTCTCTCTCTCTCTGTCTCTCTGTCTCTCTCTCTCTGTCTCTCTGTCTCTCTCTCTCTGTCTCTCTCTCTCTCTGTGCGTGTGTGTGGTGTGTGTGTGTGTGTGTGTGTGTGTGTGTGTGTGGTGTGTGTGTGTGTGTGTGTGTGTGTGTGTGTGTGTGTGTGTGTGTGTGTGTGTGTGTGGGGATGGTTGGTTTCATAGTTTGGAGCGAAGGCGTGAAGGTGTGGGAAAGCAACAAGTATGGAGAAGCTATCTTTTCATTTATCGCTGCGGACTGCCGCGAAGGATTGCAAGTTGTGGCGTTAGCCTGTGGCGCGCCTGATTCAGAATTATGTCACCACCAGGAGTGATATGTGTTACGTGTATAGTCCTGTTAAAAGCTTTTACCCCTGACACTTCTCGCTTTCTCTGGTCTGTTTCCTTCCATATCTACGTTTCTCACCCCCCCCACCCCCCCCCCACACACATCTCTATCTGTCTGTCTGTATCTCTCTGTTTCTGTCTCCGTCTGTCTGTCTGTCTGTCTCTCTGTGTCTCTTTGTTCTCTCTCTCTCTCAGACAGATAGACATTTAGACAGACAGACAGAAAGACTGACAGGCAGACTGAGAAAGTTTGTTTTCAAGATCAATGTAGGTAGGCAAGCAGGCAGAAGAAAATCGACGAAAAGAGTTCTGCCTGGAACTAGTGGAGACCACTGATACTAAATGTATATATATATATTAATATAATATTATATTATATATATATATATATATATATATATATTATATATATATATATATTATATATTGTATATATGTATATATATAGATAACCATAGATAAACAGATTAAGAAACAAATGAACCAGTCGCCGTGGTGTAGCGGCTAAAGCAACGGACTACCGAATGGAAGGTTGTGGGTTCGAATCCCCATCAGTACCTTCAACATTCATTGTGGGATTTTTCGGCTCTAACCGGCTCCTACCCAGTGTTGGGCGTGCTATGGGCTCAGTAGGAAGACTGGAACCACACAGTCGAGTTCATCTACTTCGCAGATGCGTCATTGAGGGTGTTGCTCAAATCTTCTGACCAACACTGCAGGTGACTGTATCTCTCGGGCCTGGTTGACGCCAGGATATATTATGATAGTAAGCGTAGAGTACAACCCTGTCACGCAGTCTCAATCCTAGATGGAACTCCATATCATCATGATTATCATCCGCATCGACATTATCATCATGGGCATAATAAAAATTGTTTCAACTTCTGTGGCCATTAAGGTGGCGTAGAAAATGGGACGAAAAAAAAAAAGGTGAGCACAAAGGTAACCTCCCTGAGTGCAATGATCCTATTCTTTTTTTTTTTTTAATGAACAGAAAAAGAAAGAAAAGAAAAGAATATAAATCAATTAAGATAACATAGATAAATAAATGAATAAACAAATAAATAAACGACTAACCAAAACTAACTAAATAACTAACTAGCTGACGTACTGACTGACTCAATATGGAACACAACAGAACGGAGGTGAAGCAACAAAGAAATACAAAGATAATGATGCGATAGTATATGTTAGGGTGGATGAAGGACCCGGAAACAGACAGAAAGAGTATGGACTGGGTCCAAGCCAGAGGATGACAAGGGTGTGACAGAGAGCGAGAATTTGAGAACAAAGGACAGAACCTGATTTGGTTAATTCTGCTATCCGCTATGCTAATGGACTATAGAGCATCACCTCATGTGTTTGCTCGTAGTCTGCTGCCCCATAGTCTTGTCACCATCAGGGACTAAACGGGTCACACGTACGTCCTGGATAAAAGCTTTCCATCTGTCTCTGTCTCTGTCTCTGTCTGTCTGTCTCTGTCTCTCTCTTTCTCTCTGTCTCTGTCTCTCTCTGTCTCTATCTCTGTCTGTCTGTCTGTCTGTCTCTCTCTCTTCTCTCTCTCTCTCTCTCTCTCTCTCTCTCTCTCTCCTCTCTCTCTCTCTCTTTCTCTCGGTCTGTCTGTCTGTCTCTCTGTTTCTCTGTCTCTGTCTCTGTCTCTGTCTCTCCCCCTTTGTCTCTCCCCCCTCTCTCTCCTGCTCGCTCTCTCCCTCTCTCTCTCCGCCTTATTCTTTCATGCACAAACACACACATACAGAAGCACGCACAAACACACATGTTATATATATATATATATATATATATATATATATATATATATATATATGTACGTGTGTGTGTATGTGTGTGTGCGTGTGTGTGTGTGTGTGT
>CM060314.1:60140243-60157743 GCA_030674185.1 Monoplex corrugatus | reverse complement strand
TTGATAAATTTAAATACCTGGGAACGATCATTTTATCATACGGCAGATGACATCAGAAATGCCGGCAGAATCGGCGAAGCCAAAACAACATTCAAGAAGATGACAAGCATTCTTACCAACAAATGCCTATCAATTAATATCATGTGAGAGTTCTTGAATGTTATATAGAACCAATACTGTTGTACGGATGCGAGGCGTGGACAGTCAACAAGCAAAGCCAGAACAAGATTGAGGCAGCCGAGATGTGGTTTCTAAGGAGAATGTTGAGAGTTCCATGGATAGAAAGAAAACAAACGAGACGTCTTGATGGAGGCAGACACAATAGATCACTCATAAGGAAGATTAGGAAAAGACAGGCTACATTTATAGGCCATTTTACGAGGAAGGGGGACTTGGAGCATCTGGTCACAACGGGAAAGCTGGAGGGAAAGAGGACACCAGGTAGACCCAGGTAGAAAATGCTAGACAGACTTGCAGAGTGGCTGGGGACGAGGAGGGTGGGAGAGATGCTAGGGGCAACGAGAGATAGAGACAGATAGAAGCCCATGATCGCCAACGCCATGCGGCAGGGCACCTGATGATGATGATGATGAGATGCGTCTAGCTGGCTGGGTCTGGATCTGGGTTTTTCCCATGCTGAAATTTTTTTTATAAATTATAATCTATTGTAAAAGACTTCTTTTGATGAACCGGTTTTTCTGGATTTAACCCTAATCCCGATTTCCCAGCAAAATATGGCTTCATTTCTAAGGTGACACATCACGAGCTTATTTGGCAAAACTAGAACTACACATATAAACGGGGCGTGTTTATCTAAACAAACCAAAGCCACATTAAATTTGTATAACCTATTTTCCCAGGACGAATATCAACACACACTTTATGCCATGACGTTTAAATTCAAACTGGGCCCTTTCACACTCATCCATTTTTTTTCATTGTGGCATTGTTGTAAACAGTCTTATGACTTTGTGTTAGTCGTTTTATGCACTGTAAGTTGTCTTATGACACTAGAATACCATACTCCATACATACATACCCCACGGGCACTTTGTCAGAATAAACTAAGACCAAATGCAAATACGTATATAACCTAATTTCGGCAGTGTGAAAATAAGCACACACTTCATTGTCATGAAGCTTCAAATCAAATTGGACCCTTTTTCGTTCTTTGTTTCTTTCAACGTCTTTCACATATGGCTTTTAGACAAAGGATCCTTTTTATACAATTATCGTTATGTCTGTTAGTTATTGCATTGTTGTAAATAGTCTGACGATGTGTGTTATGTTTGTTCATTATCGCAACATTGTAAATTGTCTTATGACACTACAGCACCTCGCACCACTGTAAATTGTCTTATGAAACTAGAATACCATACTCCTTTGCATACATACCCTGGGCACGTTTGTCTGAACAAACTAAGTACAAATACAAATATGTATATAACCTAATTTTTCGCAGTATGAAAATAAGCACACACTTCATTGTCATGAAGATTCAAATCAAACTAGACCCTTTTACAATTATTGTTGTTTTCTGTTAGTTATCGCATTTTGTAAATAGTCTTACACTGTGCGTTATATTTGTTCATTATCGCACCACTGTAAATTGTCTTATGACACCACAGTGTCCCATACTTTGCTTCAGAGTAAGAAATTGGTTGCTGTGTCCGCTTTTCCGAAGCCCCGGTCAAGTTTCCGGCCAAGGTGACCGGCATCGGCAAGTTCACATAAAAGGTCTCAGTAGGGAAGTGTAATGGTACTCCGCAAGGGATACTTACCCAGCGTGGCCTTGTGATTAGGCATTGTGGTTTTCGTCCGTACAGGACACAGATTGCAGTGTCCGGTTATTGCCAAATCACATCAGGGCGGCAAAGGACATGACCAATGTGACTCATTCGTTATGCAGGAAACCTTGTAGCAAGTGGTCCGGTGGGAAATTGACCGACTGACAGTGGTAAGAGAAAAGAGAGACAGACAGACAGACAGACAGACAGACAGACAGAGACAGACATACAGACAGACAGACAGGAAGCAGAGCAGGCAGGCAGGGCAGAGACAGAGACAAAGACAGAGACAGAGACAACAGGACAGCAGGCTGGCAGACAGAAAAGACAGAAAAACAGACAGACAGAGACAGAGACAGAAGCAGAGGCAGAGAGGGGTGAGAGAGTGGGCAAAGGAGCCGGAGATATCTTTGAATGGTTTTACTTTTTTGTCTGGTAAATACTAAAACTAGAACAGCAATATGAATCAAATAAACAAATGAGAATTATTCCCAATAAGCCCTTGCTTAACCCCGCCTAAAAAAAACTGACTACACAGCCAACTATGATACTACACGCGCTTAACGGTGAGCATGTTTTTCCTTTTTTTTTTTTTTTTTTTGCTTTTGTTTTTTTTGTTTGTTTGTTTTTTTTAACGGATGTCTTTTATCTTAACTGGTTGTCGTTTTTAACATTATTTTAATGTTGATGTGGCTCTAGCAGTCGGCTGGACTATACGCAATTAAAACAAAACTGAACCTATCTACATGCTTGTTCTTAGAAAACTTTACATGCACATATATATTTTTTATTTTGTTTTTTTTTTTTAATTTGAGATAAGACGTACACCTCCGATCATTTTCAATTGATTGAAATATGATTTAGTCTGCAAGTTCCGTATGTCCATGGCGTTCTTAAAACAGCAGCTTGAAGGATGCCAGACATCCAGGCCTATTCCCAAATGCCTTTCGGATTTGAGTATTAAACCGTCTTGAACATTTATGTTCTTATTTAAAACAAAATATTGAGACATGGCCAAATTACAGGTTAACATAATCATAAACGTGTGTGTTTGATGACGAGTGTAAAGTTACTGAATGTGAAAGTTAATGTGCAAAAGTTTCAGATTCAGATTGTGTTTGTGCGCGTATGCGTGTTTCCTTTGTTTTAATGTTTGTGTGTGTGTGCGTGTGTGTGTGTGATGTGTGGTGTGTGTATGTGTGTGTGTTTGTGTGTGTGTGGGCGTGTGTGTTGTGTGTTGTGTGGTGTGTGTGTGTGTGTGTGTGTGTGTGTGTGTGTGTGTGTGTGTGGTGTGTGTGTGTGTGTGTGTGTGTGTGCGTGTGGTGTGTGTGTGTGTGTGTGTGTGTGTGTGTGTTGTGTGTGTGTGTGTGTGCGTGCATGTTGTGTGTGTGTGTGTGCGTGTTGTGTGTGTGTGTGTGTGTGGGGTGTGTGTTGTGTGTGTGTGTGTTGTGTGTGTGTGTGTGGTGTCTGTCTGTTTTGTGTGTGTCTTGTGTGTGTGTTGTGCTGTTGTGTTCGTTGTGCGACGTTCCTCTCTTCTCTCTCTGTGTCTCTTGTCTCTCTGTCTGTCTGTCTGTCTGTCTGACTGATCTCTCTCTCTGTCTGCCTGTCTGCCTGTCTGCTCTCTCTGTCTCTGTCTCTGTCTGCTGTTGCTGTCTTCTGTGTCTCTTCTCTGTTTTTGCTTCTCGTCTCTCGTCTTCTCTCTCTCTTCTTTGTGTCTGACTCAAAGAAATGCTGGGCTTATGGTGATACCTATTCTGTTGAAGGTGGTGTGTGTGTGTGTGTGTGTGTGTGGTGTGTGTGTGTGGTGTGTGTGTGTGTGTGTTGTGTGTGTGTGTGTGTGTGTGTGTGTGTGTGTGTGTGTATGTGGTCAAAACGGAAAATGCACACTCAGAAAAACGGTACACAAAGTATCAGCTCCGATTCAAACCATTTCAAAACAGCGAAGCAATTCAACGACAAAAAACTGGTGTGCTATTCATCTGAACTGAAAGGAACAGTACAATATATTGGATTACTAGCTTTCTAAAAACAAACAAACAAACAAACAAAAAATATATATATGTGAACTAAAATTATTAATACAAATCAAAACGAGCAAACAAAAGCAGACAGGACATTCTTAAAGACAATAATGTAAAAGGTAAAGAATATGCACCGACATGAACTATATCATAAAATCGAACGAGCACACGTTTGACATGTCTACTAATGTTCTGCTTTGAACAAATTAAGGACTGGCTATCTTCGTCATAAAATGGAAATCAACTTGCATGCATTCTCATACGTTACTCTGTGAATACATATAAGTATTGATATTTCAGAGGGAAAAAAAAAGGAGAAACATAAGAAACCGAACCCGTAACAAATTCTTGGTTGAGAAAATAAATTATGGACAGGTAGGCAGCCAGACATGAGTGAAGGAGAGAGGGAGACAGAGAGAGACAGACAGAGAGAGACGAGAGAGAGAGAGAGAGACGAGAGAGAGAAGAGGGGGGGGAGAGAGGGAATTAGGGATGGAGGGAGAGACAGACAGACAATTATACGTGAAGACAAAAGAATGACAAGACAGAGGAGTGAGAGAGAAAGAGAGAGGGAGAGGGGAGAAACAGACAGACAGACAGACAGATAGACACACATACAGACAGACGGAGGCAGAGACAGAAACAGAGAAGAGAGACAGAGAGAGAGGGGGGACACAAAGAGAGAGAGAAACAGACAGACAGAAAGACAGACAGACAGACAAACAAAAATACAGAGAATTAAACACAGCTAGGCAGCTTAAAGAGAGAGAGAGAGAAGAGAGAGAGAGAGAGGAGAGAGAGAGAAGAGAGAGAGAGAGAGAGAGAGAGAAGAGAGAGAGAGAGCAACAGCAGCAAGCAGGCAGACAGTTAAATCAGCCTTCCCTGTCGACGTTAAGTGACAGTTTGCTTTTCTAGTCAAAATCATTTTATAGTGCGTTAGTCTTCGTCGGAATGAAAAATGATGAACTCATCCGAAGCATTGCACTAAAAACTGTCTCATGGGTCAGACACGTACGGGTCTCAATTCTGAGACACATCAAAACTGTCAAAAGCAGGGACGTAGCTGACTGCCTGGGAGACCGCACTGTCTAAAATCGATACCTATTTCATCATCTTATTCCATTTCCCACTGAAAGAAAAATATGTATTTTTTTAGAACCGTCCTTTAGTAGAGTGACAAAATCTGAGCGCCGCTATAACTTGGTTCATGAACCAAGATGCAGAGCGGGAAAAGAAGTCACTTTGACTAGTCCTGTTCTTTAACAGTTATTTCTCATGTTTAGTTTAATTTTCGTGTGTTTATTTTTTACGTTGTGTATATGTTTGTTAATTATCACTGCAGCGGCTGTTATTGACATCGCTCGTGTAGCCACTTCGGCTGCGTTGTGGTTGGTGCTGCTATTGTTGTTGTTATTGTTGTTGTTGTCGTTGATGTTGTTGCTTTGTTGTTGTTGTTGTTGTTGCTGTTGTTGCTGTTGTGTTTTCTGTTGATGGTGATGATATTTTCTTGGGACCAGACATCAGGTTTACGTCAAGGCTCATGACCTCTGTCGCAGTTTTGTTGTTGTGTTTCCATTCTGTTACGTAGCACATGATATTATAATCTACACGAAGTTACAAATCCACGCTCTATTTGTAGCGTTATTTGTGGCAGCGGTGGCGGTTAAGATAGAAACGGTGATGGCTACAGCAGAGCTGGATGAAGAGTACGATTTGTTTGAATCTTCTGCTGCATTATATTGCTTTGGTTTGATAAGGATATTTTGTTAATCTTTTTTAATTGCGACTATAACAAGTAAAAGGTAGGACTATAACGAGTTAAGGCAGGGTAAGAAGTGTACATGCCCATCAGACTTTATTGATCGAATCCTTCAGCATGCAGGGTGGCCAGTGTCAAAACACATTTGCTATTTTTGAAGCACGGATCAAAACACACTCAAGTATAATGTGACTGCCGTCCACGATGTTCATTTCAACGTCAGGCGAGGATTCTAAATGTAACTTTTTAAAATGAATCAGTACCTCGTTTAACGAATTCTACGATTAAAAACTGCATAAATATCGTATGTATAGTCAAAGTCTTGATGGAGGCAGACACAAGAAGATCATTGATAGGGAAGATTAGGAAAAGACAGGCAACATTTATAGGCCATTTTATGAGGAAAGGAGAATCGGAACATCTGGTCACAACAAGAAAGCTGTCGATGTCGGGAAAGAGAACACGAGGTAGACCTAGGGAAAAAAAATATTGGACGGACTTGCAGAGTGGCTGAAGACAGAGAGGGTAGAAAATGTGCTTGAGGCAACAAGGGATAGATACATGTGGAAGGCCATGATCGCCAACGCCATGTGGCGAGGCACTTGATGATGATGATGATGATGATGATGATGATGATGATGATGATGATGATAGTCAAAGTGTATTCTAGTTCTCTCTGAGGTCAGGCTGAGAGATCAGAGCAGACACCGATGAAGTTACTTGACAGACTCAGACCTCCATTGCGAGTCTTCAGTACAAAGCGAAAGTTTGCAGCATGAGCACACAAAATTATCTACTTCTCTCTTAACAATTATTTTACTTGATTATTTTTTCTTCTTTGGGGGCAGACAGAATTGATTTCTGAGCTAAAGTGTACCCATCTCTTCTAGTCTGAAAATGCAAAACTTCCACGTGAGCTAAATTGTATCCAACCTGCTGTGTGTGTTGTATTTTGCGCGTGTGCACAGAAGTGTGTATTTCTAAACGGTTGGAACAAGCTTGTCTTGAGACTGATCTTGTCCAGGTCTTCTTTGCACTGGATGCCTTGGCTAGGTCAGTCTCTCGTGCAATATTTATTTTTATCAGAGAAAATGGCAGAGGACGGTTGGAACAAGCTTGTCTTGAAATTGATCTTGTCCAGGTCTTCTTTGCACTGGATGCCTTGGCTAGGTCAGTCTCTCGTGCAATATTTATTTTTATCAGAGAAAATGGCAGAGGACGGTTGGAACAAGCTTGTCTTGAAATTGATCTTGTCCAGGTCTTCTTTGCACTGGATGCCTTGGCTAGGTCAGTCTCTCGTGCAATATTTATATTTTTATCAGAGAAAATGGCAGAGGAAGTTCGTGGGGATGCAGTGCACACATGACAAACGAATCGCATGATAAGCAACAGCAACGACAACAGCAACAACAGAAGGCCAAGCCACTCTGACATTTCGGTTTTCATAAAACAACCCAAAGATTACAGACAATCTAGTTGTTACTTCTCAAGGTCATGGTAAATTAGAGAAGCTTCAGTTGAAATGAAAGTTGACGTGAAGTGTAGGCAATCGATGGACTGTCACAACAGTGGCAATATCATGTTGTTGAATATTACTGAAAAAGTGCTTGTGGACACACTTTTTGAAAAACAAAAAAAGGCACATTTTCACTCTGTACGAGAAAGAACGTTGACTTTCATCTTCCAGACTTATGCATTCAATACTGTTCGGTTGTTTATATCTTTGAGCCAAATATGAATGAGAAGGGAGAGAGAGAGAGAGAGAGAGAGACAACAAACAGAGAGAGAGAGACAGAGACAGAGAAGAGAGAAAGAGAGAGAGAGAGAGAGAGAGATAGTGTGTGTGTGTGTGGTCTTGATTAAACATTTTTTGTTTCAGACACATAGATAGATAGACTACAAGGCACACACACACACACACACACACACACACACACACACACACACACACCACACACACACACACACACACACACACACACACACACACACACACACACACACAATCACACACAGACGCACACACCACCACACACAAATAAGAATGTGGTCACATGGATAAACACAAAAGAGGTCAAGGGGTGGCGATGGAAGATCAGTATTTCAGGGCCCTGTAGGAAGGCACAATTGATGAAGGTTAGATGAAGAGGACGAGAGAGGAGGATCGTGCCGGAAGAAGAGAAAGAGAAAGGATGAACTGGGACAGAAGATGGGTAACTTAAAGGGGTAAGAAAACATGTGACGAATTCTCTTTCTTTTATTGCTAGGGTGGAAGAGGTGTTGGGGCAACAAGGGACAGAAACAGATTTAAGGCCATGATCGCCCAAAACCATGTGGCAAGGCACCTGATGATGATGATATTGCTACCGTTGTGCACAGATTGAGACAGTTAAAACGCTCCACTGTTTTCAGATAGTTTCACAACCAGTCATTTGTCACGATAAACTGACACAATACAACTTAAGTGTTGTTTGAAGTGTGCGTTTCCAGTCTTGTCACCATCAGGGGTCAAATGGATTACTTGTACAGTCCTGTTAAAAGCTTTTTCGCACCTGACGCCTCTGACTGTCTCTCTGCCTGTTTGTCTGGCTGTTTATCTGCCTGTCTGTAATATATATATATATATATATATATATATATATGTTATATATATATATATATTATATGTGTGTGTGTGTGTGTGTGTGTGTGTGTGTGTGTCTGTCTGTCTGTCTCCCTTTCCTCTCTCTCTGTCTCTGTCTCTGTCTTTGTCTGTCTGCCTGTCTGTCTGTCTTCTTCTTCTTCTGTCTTCTGTCGTCTGTCTGTCTTCTGTCTGTCTTCTGTCTCTCTCTCTCTCTCCTCTCTCTCTCTCTCTCTGTCTGTCTCCCCTGTCTCTGTCTGTCTCTGTCTGCTCTGTCTGTCTACTTCTGTCTGTCTGTCTGTCTGTCTCTTCTCTCTCTCTCTCTCTCTCTCTCTCTCTCTCTCTGTATCTCTCTTTCTCTTGTGATTTTATGATTTTGTTTCAATAGAGGGTAAGTACCGTGCTCACTTTTAATTCATTTCACCTCTCACCTGCTGTCACTCTGTGTGTGTGTGTGTGTGTGTGTGTGTGTGTGTGTGTGTGTGTGTGTGTGTGTGTGTGTGTGTTGTGTGTGTGTGTGTGTGTTGTGTGTCTGTATGCCTGTGTCTGTGTGTCTGTGTGTTATCTTTTGATATTATTTTCTTCTGTTTTAAGATAGTTTCCACAGGAGTTTACCAATAAGACCACATTAGTAAAAGAGAACGAAACCAAAGCGTTACACTTTTTTTTTGAAGTAAGGAAGGTCACGTTGATCAAAAATAGAAACAAAATACCTTTTGGACAAGTTTGGCCAGACTCGTAGATTAAATGAACATTTTTTTTTCTCCTTTAATGTTGTGTGAAGCTGAACCATTTAAGAATTAACCGAAGGATGTTTACCATAATTTGATAGAGCTCAATCCACACAGCTGATGTCAGATGCATAGGGTTGGAAAAAAAACATAAAAATAAATGAATAAACAAATAAAAACCCGAAAGTACTGTTTCCATAGAAGTTAAACTTTGCCGTGTATTGTCTGGATGAATGGTCAAAGTTAATGAAGACAAAATACACAACTTTTCTTTCACTCCGTTCTCCCTCGTTTCATGCATTATCATCATTTTCTGGTTCCTGCGTTTTCATCAGGAGTTAAAAAAGAAAGCAGTGTCTTAGGCCGGCTCTCTCTAGACGAAACACATAGACTGTGATAACGGATGGCGCCGACACAACGGCTGATTGGAATGCATTTGGGATCACCCCGGAAAAAACTTCATCCATTACATCCTCGTGAGTTGTGAACTTTCACTGCCCTGCACCCGCAAGCTGAGCCAGGCTGAAGGTTGACAGTCTCATTAGCTGCTACTCCCAATGCCTTTGCCAAGGTCTTGCCCCATTGAAATAGCACCCATGACTATGAACGGCGCTCGCAGCAGATTACAGGCCGCCAACGCGTTTGCTTCTCTCTGTTTATGTAAACAGAGAACTGTACGGTCGACCTTTTTTTTTTTTTTTTGTTGTTGTTGTTGTTGTTGTTATTGTTGTTTTTCTCTTCTTCTTCTTCTTCTTCTTCTTTTTTTTTTTTTTTTTTTTTTTTTTTGCTTCTTCTTCTTCTTTTTCTTCTTCTTCTTCTTTGTAATTGTTGTTGTTGATGAATTTTCAACCTCGTTTTCTACGGGGAGAATATTGGTATATACTTGTTCCACTGAGCATTAAAATGGAAAAGTGAAAGTTTAGTTTGGCCTTGTATTGTTCCATTTTGAATCTCTGATTTTCTCATTCTTTGGAAAGTAGTGTATTCGGAACACTGTTGTCTACTTTGCATTTATGTATGAATTATTTTGCAAGCACTATTAAAAGATCAAATAATCTTCTTTTTTACACGTTTGATCAACACCGAACAACACTAGATTTTATCATTTTGGTTAATGATATCAAATGTCTGGTCAGATCGCGGTGCGGGGAGTTTCCGGTTATATTCTTGGCACATTCCTTGAAACTGGTGTGTTACGAACACCGTAACTGGCACCTCTTCCATCACGAAAGATGGCATACAGACTCAATAATGAACACAAGCATGACGTAATTGTGTACCAGATGGGGTATTACAGGGGGTATTACAGTTGCACACATATACTCTGATAGTTGACAGTCAAAGGTACAGAGATACAAAGATACTTTTTTTTTTTTCTAAAATCAGAAATAACCATAACCTGGAAAAAGCCATGTCAATTCACTCGATTACTTTACGTATAAAACTTTAAATAAAGAAAAGAAAAAAGAAAGAAACAACTCCCATCATCTGTTCGAGACCGACCGACCGACAGACAGACAGACAGACAGACAGAGACAGACGGACAGACAGAGGAGAGAGAGAGAGAGAGAGAGAGAGAGAGAGAGAGGACAGACAGACGACAGACAGAGACAGAGACAGACAGACAGACAGACGACAGAAGACAGAGACAGAGACAGAGACAGAGAGAGATAGAGAGGAGAGACAGAGACGGAGACAGAGAGACAGAGAGAGCTGAGAGACAGAGACAGAGACAGACAGACAGACGACAGAGACAGAGCCAGAGACAGACAGACAGACGGACAGAGAGACAGAGACGAGACAGAGACGAGAGAGAGAGAGAGACGGAGACGGAGACAGGAGACAGAGAGAGGCTGAGAGACAGAGAGAGAGGTGAAGACAATGTCCCTTTTATGTGATGTTGACGAGAATCCCACTTTCTCCTGAGAGTGGGTCAACAAGAAGTCTGGCCCTCATGAGCCGGCTGACAGAGGAGTTAATAGGAAGTTCAGTCTCCCAGGAAGTAAGGTCAGCCTTTTCGTTGCATGCCTTATCATCTCCACTGTAAGATGCTCCAAGTCTATCATGGGTGGTAGAAAGAGAACGGATTCGTGGGTAATAGTGATATAGGCGTTCTTCGAAATTTACAAGGATGGAGAAGATAGGAAAAAGGTTGGCATTCTCCTCCTCGTCCTCACTCTTCTTTTTTTTGCTCACATTTCATGAGCAGATATATTTTGTCAAGATATCATGCTGACACAGCCTTCCATGAGAAATGTTTCCATCCATCACCTCTGTCACCTCTATTAGCAATCTTTTGAAATAGCTAGCTTTCCCCTGAGGAACCATATCTATGCAGGTGGGTTAAGGTTATCAGCAATAACAAATGAGAGTTGTAATAGACTTGACAGTTCGGTCTCAACTCACACACAGTAAACAAGATTATGGTGAAAACTTAAACGTTCTGTCAATGGATTTGGGCCTCAAAACAACAAAAAAGACTTCCTGAAAACCAGCAAGCTGTGTGGAGATCAGCTGACACCTGCTAGTGTGCAAACCTAATGAATTTGTTCAAACGTTTCAGTGGCATAATTAATGGCATGGTAAACATGTTTCATTTTATTTTATATGCCAGCTTCCATCATTGTAGATGTTCGAGAGAGTGAGAGCCCATGCGTAGCAGGAAGCAGGACTGTCTGAAGAGGAGATAAGCCATTGCAATGTCAGCATATCCTTCAAACTTTCGATTTAGTTCTTCATTGGTCTTCTTGACATAAACCCATGCATCTTTTTGTTGTAAATTTGGGTCACTCTTTTTTCTTCCCTAAAATTACAAAACTGTTAATACTGCCAAACTCTGTGGCCTGTCAGTATGTCTGTTTAACAGTTACACAACACTGCTAGATAGTGTTCCTTCTGATTCTACCCTGTAAATATTCCTGGGTCTGTCTCTATACGATATGAATAGTGTCCTATTTTGTTCATTTAGTTTACAATCCACCTCCACTATATTTTGATTTTTTTTTCTTATATTCTAAGATCGATTTTTGTGGAAAGTTCCAGAGAAACTTATCAAACTGGTCAACTTGCAGAGCCAGGAGCTACCAATAAGATTGACACCTGCCAACGAAAATGCATTACAGCATTCAGAGTCAAGAGAACAGACATCAGTTTTGCCTGTAGAAAACAGTAGAAACAGAGTGCCATTTCAGAAAGACTAAGCAGGGTTGCAGATTAGATAATCAATAACTTTCTACTTTTCCCCTTAGTATGCTCTGAAACTGACGCATTGAGGACTAATTGAAATGTCCTGCTTTGCCACAGACTGATAGCACATGGGTCACAGTGGTTTACCCCCGAAATGCATTGAATTGAAAGAAGAGGCGAAAAGAATGTTTGCATGCAAATGAAGATTGGCTGCATCTGTCACGGTGACTTCAAGGTTAATGCTGAAATGACCTCAGCTTCCCCATTTCTGCTTCCATCATTCCCCAGGCAATCTCTTCATCATCTCCTTGCTCCTACGTCCTCAAGAGGATTACAAAAAAAAGACAGTATTAAGGAAACAGATTTCTTGGACCAGCTCTCCGGAGACGAAACACGAAGACAGTGGTGACGGATGGCGCCAAGAAAAGGCTGATTAGAACGCGTCTGAAGTCTTCCGACAAAAATTCCATCCATCAATTCTTGTGAGCTGTGAGCTCTCACAGCCCTGCAATCACAGGCTAAGCCAGGCTGAAGGTTGGCAGCCTCATTAGCCGCTAGGTCCAACACCTTTACTGGGGTTGTCCTTGCTGAAATATCACCCGGTATACAAAAAAAAAAACATAAAAAAGAAAAAAAAAGACCCTAGGAGTGGATCTCCAGCTACTTCCAGACGTGTTTCTTTACACCAAAAGTAACAAGAGCTAGAAAATCGATCCACACTTTGCCAGTCAACCCAACAGCAGCAGGACGACAGAACGCTGGCTTGCAAATGACCACGGTGAAAATGATGACAGATGAATCCTCCTGCAGATCCGGTTCTGTCAAGCAGGGATAGAACATTCTTTGCTGTTTTTGTTGTCATGTCAATCGCTTTTTTGTTTGTTTGTTTTGTTATTTACCTTGTTTATTTTTCTGGGCGCTTGTAAAGAGAACAGCATCACTGTTTCTGTTTCCCTGCAAACATAAGCAACCTCCTCACTCGGTGCTGGTAACGGTATATCAATCAGTAATACTATGCACCACAAAAAATATTATAAAAAAAAAGAAGAAAAAAAAAAGAAAAAGAAGACAGAAGTATGTGGATGCTCAGTGTTGCGTGTGTTGTGTGTGTGTGTGTGTGTGTGTGTGTGTGTGTGTGTGTGTGTGTGTGTGTGTGTGTGTGTGTGTGTGTGTGTGTGTGTGTGATGCCTGTGTATGTGTGTGTATGTGTGGTGTGTGTATGTGTGTGTTGTGTGTTGTGTGTGTGTGTGGTGTGTGTGGTGTGTGTGCGTGTGGTGTGTGTGTGGTGTGTGTGTGTGTGTGTGTGTGTGTGTGTTGTGTGTGGTGTGTGTGTGTGTCTGTCTGTGTGTCTGTTTGCTTATTGGAATCCTACTAACTTTTTTTTTAAACATACGCTTGTATTTCGCGTTTCAGATTCCTGTGTAAGGACATATTTTTTTCCGTTGTCGTATTCTTGGTAAGGCAGTCAGCTATTTCATTGCCTTGAATAAAACAAAATGAGCATGAATATAGGCATGAACAATGGCGTCACATCAGTATTTAGAGAGAAAAAGAATGCAAAGAAATTCAAAAGCTCTGCATGGCAGATGTTATTGTCAGCAGTTGCCTCGAGAGCGGAAAAGGAAGTAAAAAAAGAGCTTGCAGAGGGGAAAGAGAGAGAGAGAGAGAGAGAGAGAGAGAGAGAGAGAGTGAGAGAGAGATAGAGAGAGAAAGAGAGACAGACAGACAGAGACGGAGACAGAGACGGAGACAGAGACAGAGAGACAGAGACAGGGACAGAGACAGAGACAGAGACAGAGACTGACAGACAGAGACAGACAGACAGAGACACAGAGACATAGATGTAGAGACACAGAGACAAACACATGCAGACAGGCAGGCAGACAGACAGACAAACAGACAAACAGGCAGAGAAAGATAAACCAAACTGAAGATCCAAATGGGTTAACCTTGTGTTTATTAACCTTAACCAAATGTAACTGGCTTTATTAAATAGTCAAAGAATAGTTTTCAGAAACTCTAGTTGTGTCAATAAAACCAGAGAGAATAGAAATCTCCCTCCCTCTTTAACTGAGGCTTAAAACTAAGTGACAGAAATCTAGCACTCCTACAACAAATAAGCCTCACCGTTTCCAAAATTTCATTCTTTTAAAAATATGAAGAAGACTGTAAGCATGGAATTAAAGACTTGCCACCTGTGTTGGCCTGACACCTCTAAATTTAAAACGGAATGGCTCAGCTTTCTTTTTCCCAGCTCATTTCCAACGTTTTTCTTCCATCCCACAAAATCTCTTGTTCTCATCGTTCCTATTCTTTCCTGTACAGAAGCAATACAAGAATAAAGGAAACATTTTGGACCACCTGTCTAGAGGGAAAAAACGCTCAAAGCATGATGTTGACAATGGTGCTAGACGCTGCCAACAAAAGGGCTGGTTAAAATGCACCTGGGATCTTCACGGCGGAACTTCATATTTCAACTCCCAGTGGGGTTTGAATTCTCACAGCACAGCAGTCACAACCTGAGTCTGGCTGAAGATTGGCAGTCTCAGTAACTGCTATAACCAACATTTTTCGCCAAGGTCTTTTCCTAAAGTAATATCACCGAGTTCTATCTATGAACATATCACCGATTTCTACCTATGAACATATCACGAATAATATCTATCAACGTATCACCGAGTTATATCTATGAACATATTACCGAGTTATATTTATGTACATATCACCAAGCTCTATGTTTGAACGACACGTGTAGCAAATCTGGAACAGTCAAAAACCACTGAGTTCTGTCTATGAACATATCACCGAGCAAATCTGAAATAGTCAGAAAACTTGTTAAATAGCGAACATAGAGTTACATTTTCAGAAACTTTGATCGTGTAAATGGATACAATAGAAAATACAGATATTTGTTTCTCTTCTTATTGTGGTTTAAAGAGGACAAAAACATTGCATTGCTACACCAAACAAGCCTCAACGTTTCCAAAATTTGATTTAGTTTAAAAATAAAAAGAGTGTACATGTAAGCATATAATTTAAAAATAAGAAGAGTGTAAGCATAGAATTTAAAAATAAGAAGAGTGTAAGCATGGAATTTAAAAATAAGAAGAGTGTAAGCATGGAATTTAAAACTGAGAAGAGTGTAAGCATAGAATTTAAAAATAAGAAGAGTGTAAGCATGGAATTTAAAATTGAGAAGAGTGTAAGCATAGAATTTAAAAATAAGAAGAGTGTAAGCATGGAATTTAAAAATAAAAAGAGCGTAAGCATGGAATTTAAAAATAAGAAGAGTGTAAGCATGGAATTTAAAAATAAGAGTGTAAGCATGGAATTTAAAATTGAGAAGAGTGTAAGCATGGAATTTAAAATGAGAAAAATGTAAGCATGGAATTTAAAAATAAGAAGAGTGTAAGCATGGAATCTAAAAATAAGAAGAGTGTAAGCATGGAATTTAAAAATAAGAAGAGTGTAAGCATGGAATTTAAAAATAAGAAGAGTGTAAGCATGGAATTTAAAATTGAGAAGAATGTAAGCATGGAATTTAAAATGAGAAAAATGTAAGCATGGAATTTAAAAATAAGAAGAGTGTAAGCATAGAATTTAAAAATAAGAAGAGTGTAAGCATGGAATTTAAAAATAAGAAGAGTGTAAGCATGGAATTTAAAATTGAGAAGAGTGTAAGCATGGAATTTAAAATGAGAAAAATGTAAGCATGGAATTTAAAAATAAGAAGAGTGTAAGCATGGAATCTAAAAATAAGAAGAGTGTAAGCATTGAATTAAAAATAAGAAAAATGTAAGCATGGAATTTAAAATGAGAAAGGTGTAAGCATGGAATTTAAAATGAGAAAGGTGTAAGCATGGAATTTAAAATGAGAAAGGTGTAAGCATGGAATTTAAAATGAAAAAGGTGTAAGCATGGAATTTAAAAAATAAGAAGAGTGTAAGCATGGAATTAAACATAAATGTCAACCGTGTTGGTCTGATGCCTCCGGAAGTATAACAGAATGACGTCAACTTTCTCTTTATAGCTCACACCAGACGTTTCACTTCTTTCTCACAAAATATCATCTTCTCATCATTCCTACTCTTTCCTGTGTAGAAGCAATACAAGAATAAAAGAAACATTTTGAACACCTCTGGGGAGAAAAAAAACACCCTATGATGTTGACAATGGTGCTAGACGCTGCCAACAAAAGGGCTGGTTAAATTGCACCTGGGATCTTCTCAGCGGAACTTCATATTTCAAATCCTGGTGGGGGGTTGAATTCTCACAGCGCAGCAGTCACAACCTGAGACTGGCGGCTGAAGATTGGCAGTCTCAGTAACTGCTATAACCATCATTTTTCGCCAAGGTCTTTTCCTAAAGTAATATCACCGAGTTCTATCTATGAACATATCACCGATTTCTACCTATGAACATATCACCGAATTCTATCTATCAACATATCACCGAATTATATCTATCAACATATCACCGAGTTATATCTATCAACATATTACCGAATTATATCTATCAACATATTACCGAGTTTTATTTATGTACATATCACCAAGCTCTATGTATGAACGACACGTGTAGCAAATCTGGAACAGTCAAAAACCACTGAGTTCTATCTATGAACATATCACCGAGCAAATCTGAAATAATCAGAAAACTTGTTAGATAGCGAACATAGAGTTGCATTATCAGAAACTTTGATCGTGTAAATGGATACAATAGAGAATACAGATCCTCTTCCCTTTCTTATTGTGGTTTAAAGAGGACAAAAAAATTGCATTGTTAAACCAAACAAGCCTCAACGTTTCCAAAATTTGATTTAGTTTAAAAATAAGAAGAGCGTAAGCATGGAATTTAAAAATAAGAAGAATGTAAGCATGGAATTTAAAGATCCAAAACGAGTGTGACTGCCAGCGCCCAAGCAAATAGGAACCAGAAGAACAAGAAAACCAATGTAAGCGCGTATTTAACAAAACAAGACAAAACATGTTGTTGACAATGGTGCTAGACGCTGCCAACAAAAGGGCTGGTTAAAATGCACCTGGGATCTTCTCGGCGGAACTTCATATTTCAACTCCCAGTGGGGTTTGAATTCTCACAGCACAGCAGATACAACCTGAGACTGGCTGAAGATAAGAATTTAAAGATAAGAAGAGTGTAAGCATGGAATTTAAAGATAAGAAGAGTGTAAGCATGGAATTTCATGATAAGAAGAGTGTAAGCATGGAATTAAACAAAAATGCCAACCGTGTTGGTCTGATGCCTCCAGACGTATAACGGAATGACGTTAACTTTCTCTTTATAGCTCACACCGGACGTTTCATTTCTTTCTCTCAAAATATCATCTTCTCATCATTCCTACTCTTTCCTGTGTAGAAGCAATACAAGAATAAAAG
>CM060314.1:60127743-60130243 GCA_030674185.1 Monoplex corrugatus | reverse complement strand
AGCAACAACAACAACAACAGCAGCAGCAGCAACAGAAAACAACATTAACAAAATCAGAGTGGCTTAGAAATGAATGGAATGAAAATCATGACAACAGAATCCTCCTTTGGGATACGTGTTGCCAGTTTTGCTTTTGCTGATAGTGTTTGTCTCTTTGTTTGTTTCTGATTCGCGTTTGTCGTCTTCATTACACGATTTTGTTTTTCAATATTTCAGACGGACTTCGTTAGATGAACAGCATGATCACCTACATGTGTTTGCGAAGACATATAAGGTTCTCACACACCATATAGACATCGGATTATGTTCCGTTGCTGTCGCCTGACGGCCAGTGGAGCAATCCAGTCAACACATTCATATTATACAAATGTGTTCTTGTTATGGAGAAGCAGTCACAGTTGAAGTGGGACAAATCTGTGTAATTGATTGGTTTCAAATGGTCAAGTGGAAGGGCAGAGAGAGAGAGAGAGAGAGAGAGTAGAGAGAGAGAGAGAGAGAAGACAGACAGACAGACAGACAGACAGATACACAGAGACAGAGACAGAAAGAGAGAAAGAGACAGAGACAGAGAGGCAGAAACAAAGACAGACAGACAGACAGACAGAGACAGACAGACAGATAGACAGACAGAAGGACATACAAGCAGACAAACAGACAGACAGACAGAGGTAGATATTGGGAGGGACTGAGAAGGTGGCTCAAGAAAAATGTGTAATGGTATGCGTATTTTTGCTTTAACATAATTATCCACAATTACTACGCCATATTTCTGGCTGGTTTTCTCTTTTGTGATCTCACCCGTTTGCATTGCAAAATGTTGGTGAAAAATTTGATGGGAAATCGATATTCGTTGTGAAACGAGTTGTGTGGGCAAATGCTATGGTTAATATGTTCTACCAGAAAACATGCGGAAGGAAAAATCAGGCATAAACCTAAAGGAACTTATACTCTCAAATGACAGAAATTAAGTTGCTTTTTGAGCAAGCCTATCTCTACTTGTAGGTAGTTCGAATAACATTTCACATTTTCCCATGGCTTTATTAAAGAGAGACTTACTAAGACACATTGAAGCATAGAGTTTTTCTTCGGTCTGGAGAAACATGTATCACAGCATTTTGTCAAAACTCTTTGGGTTGAAAGAGTTTTGACAAAATGCTGTGATCCATGTTTCTCCATCCATGTTTGGGTTCAAAGAACAAACAAACAAACAGCAAACAAATAAACAAACAAACAAACAAACAAACATACAAACAAAGAGACATTCTGTCAATGTTTTATCGTGAGATAGATGATCCCAAGTTATCTGTCCTTTTTCTCTTAGGAATCACCTGCATTGTTTGACATAAATGCAAAGAAAGCATTAGACAACAGTTTGCATGAGCCAGCTCCCTAGACCTAATTCATAGACAGTGGCCAAAAATGCAATCATAAATATGATAAGATAGAATACGTTAATAAAAGAAAACGGGAATGAAAGAAATTGTATAGAAATTGTATAGAAACAGACACATGTTAAATGATCAAATACATGAATAAAGAAAACGGGGAAGCAAAACACACCAATTGGAAAACATCTGGGAATATTCCAGAGAAAAAAAACAAACAAACAATCCCTCAAGTGTCAGTTGGGTGGGAGTTTTCAAAGCCTTGAAGTCATAGATTGAGTCAGACTGAAGATTGGCAGCTTTAATAGCTGCTAGCTGTGCCACATTGCCTCAGATCTTTTGCCTCGCTGAAATATGACCCAGCTCCAAAAACAGGCCTTGAAGGAGATGTGGAGGTGCCAACAGATTTGCTTCTTTCCACATTCAGCAAACAGGGTCTGAAAATTGATCCTCCTGTGCATTTAACTGAACAACACGATAAAAAGCAGAAGAACAATGGCTTGTGAATAGCTGGAATTAATATCATGACAGGGAAATCCTCCTAGCGAATAACAGTTGCAGTTTTGTGTGTATGTGTATGTGTGAGTGTGTGTGTGTGTGTGTGTGTGTGTGTGTGTGTGTGTGTGTGTGTGTGTGTGTGTGTGTGTGTGTGTGTGTGTGTGTGTGTGTGTGTGTGTGTGTGTTTTGCTGCAGGGTGGGGTTAACTTCCATTCTGTTCTTTCTTTTCAACACTCATTTATCAAGTTCATCCTGTAGTTCAGCTTTTCTCGTTTTCTTTTGTTTCGCTTTGCTTTGTTTCGTTTCAGTTTTTGTTTCCTGAGGTTAGCAGCATTACTACTTGTGTTTGGTTGTGTTCACATGGGAAAACATTTGGAATTCTCAAACTTTATACGAACTACAGATTGCATTTCGTTGCCGTTTACAATGTGATCAGCGCAGTGAAGATGCCAAACCAATACACTCACATCAACTACAATAACAACACAAATATGTTAGCGTTGTGGACAGGCAGTCTGAAGTAAACTAGGACACACATTTGCATTTACTCTGATATATCAAAAGTTCATTAGGAATGGAGAGAGAGAGAGAAAAAAAGAGAGCGAGAGAGAGGGGGA
>CM060314.1:60117743-60122743 GCA_030674185.1 Monoplex corrugatus | reverse complement strand
AGAGGGTGTCATTATCAAATTGCGGCAGTCTGGCAACCAAAGGCAAAATGGGAGACAGAAATCAAATCATGGCACATCATCAGGTTCCACTTTGTTGAAAGTAGGTTGTGGATAGACAGGAAGGAGTGTGGGGGGGGTTACTATTTCTTTTCCTGTCTTCCTTTCTCCGGTATTAGCTCTATCTTTTTCATCATGGGGCTGAGGCATTGATTATTAATGAAGCATTCAAACATATATTGTAAGTTTTAGAATGAAAATGGAAGCTATCAAGCAAAGTTTCAAAAGTTCCCCTTCCTTCTGCAGATTTCAGCTGTTAAACAATTTGAGCATCTTGTTTAATATAATCACACATTTTTTTTCCTAGAGTAGACTAAATTTTCTCGGAAAGATCTCTCTCGCTCTCTCTCTCTCTCTCTCTCTCTCTCTCTCTCTCTCTCTCTCTCTCTCTCTCTCTCTCTCTCTCTCTCTCTCTCTCTCTCTCTCTCTCTCTCTCTCCTGTCTGTTTGTGTGTGTGTGTGTATGTGTGTCTGTCTGTGTGTCTGTCTGTCTGTCTCTCTCTCTCTCTCTCTCTCTCTCTCTCTCTCTTCTGTCTGTCTGTCTGTCTGTCTGGCTGGCTGGCTGGCTCTGTCTCTGTCTGTCTGTCACTCTCCCTCTCTAAAAATATATATATATACATGTATACATAAATATATATATATATATATTATATATATCTTTCTCTCTCTCCCTCTCTCTCCCTCTTTCTTTATCTCCATCTCTCTCTCTGTTCCCCTTCTCTCTTTTCCTCTCTCCCACTTCTTTCTGTCCATTTGTCCATCTGTCTGTCGTGTTGTCAGTCAGTCTGTATATCTGCCTGTCTTTCTGTCTGTCTCACTGACTCTCTCTCTCTCCCTCTCTCTCTCCCTCTCCCTCTCTCTCTGTGTCTTTCTCCTCCCACTCTCTCTCTCTTTCTCTTGTTCAATCTTTCTTTTGAAAGGTCAGTGAAGTAACACAAGACCATCAGCGTGTCATGCTGCTTGTGTTAATGGTGAATGTGTGCTACCATAGCATAGACAAGTTTCCGGTTTACCTTATCATTGATTCCAAGAATAAGTTGCCTTGCAGCAAAATGATAATTTTGTAAAGAATAACACACACACACTCACTCTCACACACACACACACACACACACACACACACACACACACACACACACACACACACACACACACACACTCACACACACACACACACACACACACACACACACACACACAACACACACACACGCACACACACACACACACACACACATATATATATATATATATATATATATATATATATATATATATATATATATATATATACATATATATATATATAATATATATAGTGTGTGTGTGTGTGTGTGTGTGTCTTCGGAGTGAACACGACATGGTGCGCCACACTATGATATCGGAATGATCCCAGGTTCCTCATCTTCACGCCAGCCCTAAGTCTCTCCTTTTTCATTTACAATATCGTCAGTCCTTTGCTGTACCGCTGAATTAGACTGTTAAAATCGCATTACAAAATAGGTTAAGGAAGTCAATTCTCCCAATATAAAGCAAGAAGACAATAATGGTAGATGGCGCCAATTAAAGGGCTGATATGAACGCTTCTGGGATCTTCCAGCCACACTTCATCCATTATACAACCTGTAGGATGTGACCTATATATAGCCCTATAGTCCTGCAATAACCAGTTGATTCAGGCGGAATGCTCGCTTCATTATTAGCTGCCAGACCCATCACCTTTGCGGCGATATTGCCATGCTGAAATACCTCGTAAAAACAGGCCTTACAGCCGATCTGGATTTGGAAGAGGCTTTGCTTCTTCTCTCTGCCTTCAGCAAAACAGAGATGGAAAATCGATCCCCCTTTAAGCAATTAACTGAACAACAGCGAGACAACAAAAGAACAATGGCTTGCAAATGGCTGGACAGGAAATGATGACACCAGAATCCTTCTCAGGAGAAGCAATACCAGATCTGGTTTGGTCAAGAAGGATTAGACTTTTTTTTTCTTGCATTTGCCAATTTTCTGCCATCTTCTAGTATCTGGCATCACAACTGGTTTAGAAAGGTGAACGGCATTATTGTTTCATCGGCCCGTAAAGCCTTGCGTTCAGCTGACACTCCATACACGTTCGCATAGTGTGTTTCGTTTGGTGAAAGCTCAGGATGAAAGGAAAGGTGGGATCGATACTTTAGAGCAAATATGTTCTGCTGATGGACTGGCAGTTTACCAGTACAGTTAAAAACACCCAAAAGACATCAGCACTTCATTGTTAAACGTTGAGACAGATATTATATATATATTATATATATATATATATATATATGGTAGAAAGGAAGAAAGAAACTCTAGGGAGAGCTAGACAACAGAAGGTCTTCAGAGAAGTAATCCCCTTTAGACAAGTGTTTCGGCCCTGAATTCCTTACACTCTCGGGGGGCCGGGCCACATCCAGGTCATGACTCCTGGATGCCCTTCTGCTGTTGTCTATTTTTTTTTTCCCACGCCGGGGAGCGAACCTGGGTGATTCTGCGCTTCAGAACTGCGGTACGCGGTTTTACCAATGTGCTAACGGGGCACACATCATCTGTAGGGAATTTAATCCTTATGAAGTTCACTTTTGGTTCCTCCTTGCCCATATCCAGCTTGAGCTCCTTTCTGCTGCCTCTGCCATCGCTTTAAGGGCTCTAGTCCTTCCCAGAAATGGCGAGTTGTTTCATGAGATCATAAGCGGAGGTGCCCACAAACCCTCTTGCCCCGACCTCTATGGCGAAGATTTTGACCCGCAGACCCGCTTTCTTCAGGGTGCTGGCAAGACCGGCGTATTTTTCGGTCTTGTAGATATGTGCTTCTTCCATTCTGCTTTCGTATGGCACAGTGAGTTCTATCAGAATCACTTGTTTCGAGGAGTCAGAGTGGAGAGCGATGTCTGGTCTCATGCCTGTCTTGCTGATGACATCTGGGTAATTTCTCCACTCTGGAAGGTCTGATGTACACTCCCAGTCGACTGCTCCATCCAGAAGACCCTTTGGCAATGTGCTGGTTGTCATAGCACTTTCGGGCCAGACCTGTTTCCCTCCTGCTTTGTAGAACGTTGTCATAGCAATTGGTGCGTTTGGGGTCATGGTTTTTTCGCTAACCACGTCTGTGATCACTTTCAGAACTTGGTTGTACCTCCATGTATACCTTCCTTGGGCTAGCGCTACTTTGCAAGACCTTAGGACATGTTCCACTGTTTGTTTCTTCTGACAGAGCGGACATGCTGGGTCGTCTGATTTCCCCCATTTCACTAAGTTTGCATTCGAGGGGAGCAGGTCATATACATATCTGAGGAGGAAGCGTATCCTTAGAGGAGCCATGTGCCACATATCGTTCCAGCTGAGACTTCTTTGGAGTGCACTGTCCCATGTTGTCCATTGCCCCTGTTGACCTTGCTGGACTGCCTTCTGCATTCTTTTGACATCTTCTTCTTCCTTCAACTCCTGTATGATCATGTCTCTTTTTTCCTTCCCTTTGGCTTTGGACCACCACTGCATTTTTGTTGCTCCCAGTCCCTGTCTGTTGGTTTGCGTGTGTCCAATTATTTCTTTGATGCTGAGGTTTCTCTTGGCATTGTTTACAGCCTCTTGGACTTTCCACTTTCTGCCAGTTCTCAGCTTTGGATGAACTGATCTCACGATATTGTCTTCCGATTCCTCCAGCATGCTCAACAGTCTTGCTTTTCCAACTTTGTATTCCTCCACTATGGATTTGAGAGGTAGCTTCAGCATTGCTTGACGACAGTAGAATGCAACATCAGTGAGACCAGGTGGGACACCGAGCCATTTTCTTGTGTATTTGTTGATTTTGGCTTCCATTGCTTCGACTGTGCTGGTGCAAATGTCATAGATTAGCAGTGGCCACAGCAGCTTTGGTATCAGCATGAACTGTAGACACCAGACTTTGTATTTGCCTGGCAGTCCGCAGTTATCTATTTTCTTCAGGCCTTCTTCTGCTGTTTGCTTGGTTTCACATCCCCTTTGTGTGTCTTTCAGGGAGTCATCATACCATCTTCCGAGACTTTTTACTGGCTCTTCTGTGACAGTGGGGATGGCTTGGTTGGCTACCATGAATTTGACTGAATCTGCCACTTTTCCTTTTCGCAGTGAGAGACTTCGGGATTTCTTAGGTTTGAACCTCATTCTTGAAGAGGCCACCAGCTCATCCAGCTGCTTTAAGATTTGGTGTGTCTCTTCCTCATCCGTGGACAAGACTGTTGTGTCATCCATGAAAGCTTTCAGAGGAGGCATCTGGTATCCATCTCCCAGATTCACTGGACCTGAACTCTTCATTGCAGCTTTCAAGATGACTTCCATTGCCAACACGAACAGTATGGGAGAGATTGCACAGCCCATTGCAATGCCCACCTCTAGGTCTATCCAGTCCGTGGTGTATTCTTTGGTAGAGAACCGCATTGAGAACCCTTGGAAATACTTCCTCAGCATTGTTCGGATGTTTTCTGGGATGTGATACATTTCAAGAGCCAGCTGGATCATATCGTGTGGAACTGATCCATATGCATTCGCCAGATCAAGCCAAACTACGTCAATGTCTCTCTTGTCTGTTCTTGCTTTTTGGATGGCATCCCAAATCAACGTGGCATGTTCCAAGCATCCAGGCATTCCTGGTATGCCTCCCTTTTGGACTGACATATCCAGATACTTGTTTTCAGTCAGGTATTTTGTCAATCTTGCTGCCATAACAGAGAAGAAGATTTTCCCCTCGACGTTCAGAAGTGATATTGGCCTGAACTGATTGATGCTGCTGGAGTTCTGCTCCTTCGGAATGTACACTCCTTCAGCTCTCATCCATTGGTCGCTGATCTTCTGGTTCCTCCATGCTGATCGAATCATCTTGTGGAGCCACTCGAGCACTTTTGGGCATTTCTTGTAGAGCAGGTATGGTATTCCGTTTGGTCCAGGTGC
>CM060314.1:60105243-60110243 GCA_030674185.1 Monoplex corrugatus | reverse complement strand
GCAGACAGACATAGAAAGAAAGACAGATATAGACACACAGAGAGACAAACATACATATAAAGAAAGACACTGAGAGTCAGAGAGAGAGAGAGAGAGAGAGAGAGAGAGAGAGAGGGGGAGAGCATGAGAGACAGACAAACAGACAGACAGACACATAGACAGACACACAGACAGTACTGAGAGTTTCGCACAAAAAAGTACGTTAATGGTATATCTATTTTTGCTGTGCATATTCACCGTAAATACGCTATATTTCCATCTGGTTTGCTGATCGCTGATCTTACTCTTTTGCAATAACAAAATGTCGGTGAAAACTTTGATAGGAATTTGATATTCGTTGTGAAACGAAATGAGCAGGCAAATGCTGTGGTAAATATCTCCTACAATAAATGTTTCAGAGGAATAATCTCTAAAGACAGAAATAAGGATGCTTTCGAACAAGCCTGTCTGTAGTTGTAGATTATTGGAATGATATTTTACCTCTGCCCATTGCTTTAAAGAAAGAGTTACTAGGAAACAATTGAAACGTCAAGCTTTCCATTGGCCTGGAGACATTTTGGTCACAGCGTTTTAACCAAATTCTTTGGGTTGGAAAAAGTCACAAACATTGTGTGAATGTGTTATTATGAGATGGCTGATTTCAGCCTGACTGTTCTTTTTCTCTCAACAAGCGCCTGCATTTTTTTGTATAAATCTAAAGACGGCATTGAGATAACAATATTCATGGGGCAGCTATGAAAACGTAAATAGACGGTTGCCAAAAACGTAATAATAAATATGGTAAAAAAAAAAAAACAGTTACTAAAGTAATCCAAGAATGAAATGAATTATATCGAAATCAATAAATCCATAAGTTAGATC
Organism: Monoplex corrugatus; assembly: GCA_030674185.1. Classification (NCBI taxonomy): domain Eukaryota; kingdom Metazoa; phylum Mollusca; class Gastropoda; order Littorinimorpha; family Ranellidae; genus Monoplex; species Monoplex corrugatus. Next base: position 60,109,382 of record CM060314.1, on the reverse strand, counting down.
AAAAACACGTGAATAAACAAAATGCGGAAACAAGATACCTTGATTGGAAGACATTTGGGAATATTCCACAGAGAGAAAAAAAAAAAAAAAAAAAAAAACACCCATCAAATCGCTGCAATAATAGATTGAGACAGGCTAAAAAGACTGGCAGCTGGTTTAGCTGCTAGCTTGTCACTTTGGCTGTGGGTCTTGCCCCTGCTGAAATATTACCCAGCTCTAAAAAAAAAACCAAAAAAAAACCAGGCCTTGAAGAAGACATAGAGCTACCAACAGATTTACGTCATTCCACACTGAACAAACGAAGTCTGAAAGTTGATCCTTCTGTGCATTTAATTGAACAGCACCGTAAAAAAGCAGAAGAACAATGGCTTGCAAATAGCTGGAATGAAAATCGTGACAGGGAAATCCTCCTGGCGGATAACAGTTTCAGGTCTTGTGTTTTAGCTGCAGGGCAGGATCAAGCTCCATTCTTTTTCTTTCTGTTCAGCATGCATTTGTCAAGGTTATCCTGTCATTCAGTTTATCTCTCTTTTTGTTGTTGTTGCTTTGTTCTGTTTTGTTTTGCTTTGTTTCATTTCAGTTTGCTGCTGCTGTTGTTGTCGTTGTTCTTGTTGTTTGTTTGTTTGTTTGTTTGTTTCCTGGGGTGTGCGGTACTACTGTATGTATTTAACTGTGTTCGCAGTATTATGTCTGTCATATGGAACATGACATGTGTCATTGTGTATATCATGATATCAGTATTATGCCTATCATATGTGACATGACATGTGTCATTGTGTATATCATGATATCAGTATTATGTCTGTCCTACGTGACATGACAAGTGTCATTGTGTATATCATGATATCAGTATTATGTCTGTCATACGTGACATGAGAAGTGTCATTGTGCATATCATGATATCAGTATTATGTCTGCCGTATGTGACATGCCATGTATCATTGTGCACATCGTGAAACCAGTGTTATGTCTGACATACGTGACATGACATGCGCCAGTATGTATATCATGATATCAGTATTATGTCTATCATATGTGACATGACATGTGTCATTGTGTATATCATGAAATCAGTATCATGACAATCATATGTGACATGACATGTATCATTGTGTATATCATGATATCAGTATTATGTCTGTCCTACGTGACATGACAAGTGTCATTGTGTATATCATGATATCAGTATTATGTCTGTCCTACGTGACATGACAAGTGTCATTGTGCATATCATGGTATCAGTATTATGTCTGCCATATGTGACATGCCATGTATCATTGTGTGCATCGTGAAACCAGTATCATGACAATCATATGTGACATGACATGTATCATTGTGTATATCATGATTCAGTATCATGACTATCATATGTGACATGACATACATTTCATGGCGCAGATGAAATATGTACAGTGGTGCAGATATGTATAATAAAGTATGCATAGAGGTAGTGGTGTTGATAGTGGTAAAGAGAAACATAACACATTACTATCTATTTTAAAGGAAAACTACATGCAAAATAGAGTCTGATTTTGTTAAAAGTGAAAAAATAGCAATAAACAAAAATATATTAAAAAAAAACACACACAAATTCCGGCAGCATGAAATGGAAAATATTTGGGCTTTTCTTGAATAGGAGATAAAGCTAAAGGAAATTTGACGAAAGGGAAAAGACAGTTGGAGGAACGATGACGGTTGTCAAATGGTTTGTTTATTTGTGGTTTGTTTGTTGTATGTCATGCGTTTGTTTATTCTTTTTTGTTTTGTTTTTCTTTTGTGTATATGTGTGTTTTCTGTTGTGTTTTTGTTTGTTTGTTTGTTTATTTTTTTGTTTTGTTTTGTTTTGTGGTCTTTTATTTCCATGCTTGATTCTGTTTATCGTTAACTCATAGGACTTGTGTGCAGGCTTAAGGTTTTGTGCCATGATTATTTTGGATCTTCTCCATCATGTGACATGGTCCAATGTTATAGTTATCCTGTATATCCTCAACCCGCCCGACCACAATTGGCCATGGTTCCAGTGTCATTATGTACATCTGGCATTAAACGTTTTTGGTTCTTTTTCTATAGAACATTTTGACTTTATTTTTTTACTTTTCGAGATTTCTTTTAATAAAATACGATACTTTGGAACCAATATTAATAGATGTGTATATAGCTGTGGACTGTATGTAAAGTATTTATGTTTGTGCGCATGCGTAGGTAGCTGCGCTGATCAAACACACACACAAACACACACAAACACACACACACACACACACACACACACACACACACACACACACACACACACACACACACACACACACACACACACACACACACTCACACACACACACAAACGAGCGCGCAATCTCTCTTCCAAAATGTATAATCACTTACCAAAGAGGAGACCACTCAAAAGGTTTAAGCCACACTCTTTGTCATTACAACACAGCAAATTACTCTAAGGTATTTTGGGAGGGGGTCCTTACCTCACACACCAAAATGATTAAAGGAAACTTGATACGGAGTGCTCTCAGCCTTTCTCCTGCACAGGCCATAAAGCGGTAGTTCGTCTTTTCCTGGCTCTGGTAGCTCCAGCAGCATTGACTTCCCCTGTACCAGCTGAACAGCTCTAGTTTCATGTCTCCTTGCTCCTGTAATTACCACAGCAATTCTGTCGTTGTCACGACTCCACCAACCCTGTCCAAGGTCGCGGAAAGTATTGATTATATCGTAGTTTCCGGCCATTCCAGGCGAACGACAGTTCAAAATGTATCGTTGTGATCTCACATCACAAAAATTCTCAATACAGTTCGCAAGGAACAAGAATCCATTTGCAATTTTACCTATTACATTCTTTTCCAAAACCAACACAAAACAGAGAGCACAATCCACTATCTTCACATTAATGTTATATGTACCAAAAATCATCACTCACATTGTCATCATCACTTCGTAGCGTAGCATATCCATAGCCTATCTTTTAATCCAAACAGTGTGTAAGGAGTGGTAAACATTATCAAATAATTCACGAATTCCAAAGAATAGATATCCAAACACTCCCCAAACACAGACGTCAGGTCACTGAACCAAAACGCTCCCCTCCTCATACACACAAAATAATATCAAAACGTTGGTTCATAAAATCTGTTTTAGTATTCCCTTTCATGTATTCAAGATCGAACGTATTTTTTGTCTAAGTTATTTTGTTTGTGAATATTTTGTAGCATCCTACTCCCTGTTGTTTAACATTAGTAAACGAGCAATGTTAGATGTGTAAGTTGGTCTATGTGCTAATATAGATACTATTAGATGATAAAATTTAGGACCATTTCACTTTGTTCTGCCCATTACAGAAAAAATGGGATATAAAATAAAATCTTAAGTTTTCTTCTATCACCATACGTACATTCATGACATTTATTTTTATGAAACTGAAGTGCATAGCAAAATAAAACTATTTTTTATACATGTGCCATCTTCTTCCAAGCGTTTTCGACCTATACTTATATGTTACTGCTTGCTTGTAATAACATAATAATACTGTCAAATGCACCCACAATAATCAAATTTATTTTTAAAAAAAGACGTGCAAACAAATAGACACACACACACACACATATACACACTCATTATTTCTTGTTGAACGCGTTCTACTGATGTCAACACACAAAGGAAGATTATTACATTAGTTTATGAGACCTGATAATTTGGAAATTCGGACAAGTGCAAATAGAAATATTTCATTCCTGTAATCAAACGGTATTATCAACACTTACTTTTTTTCCAACTCAGCGTCCTCACCTGACAGATAAGTTTTCACCGCAAGTATTGAGCTCTCCACTGAACAGTCTGTGGGCCAAGGAGTGAAAATTGAATTTAAGCCTCACGGAAAACAGTTATGCTCCTCCCCTGAACTAGAGAGAACCAAGGTTGCACACAGTGATTAGAAAAATCAGGACACAGAAACCACAACTTCAAAATAGCCTAACCAATTTCATTACAGTGTGTTACAATAATAATATATTCCTTCCCACTACAATTTCTATTGGCTTGATTTTTGTACTGAAAATATAAGCATGTTGCTTCGTTTGTAGCTGCTACACCAGATAAGATATTCTATGAAAATTAACTTCATCTGATTTCTTCCTCTT